>VCCN01003854.1:11189346-11200816 GCA_006491835.1 Architeuthis dux
CTCTCTCTCTCTCTCTCTCTCTCTCTCTCTCTCTTAATATACAAGGGTGGATCAATAAGTAGCCTGACACAGATATGAGCTGAATTTTGATCTGATATTTTTTATTGCATAATGTTCGATCTATGTGATTAATAGAGAAATGTTGGATTAAGTGCATTGACAAGGAAGCAGATTATCTTCAAATCTAAGTAATATTATTTCACCATCCTCCATGACAAAATGAAAAAGAATGATTACTCACTTTTATGGAGGGAGGGACACGTCAACTTTGGTCAGTAGAAACTACACATTCTGAATAATTGGATATCAATTTATATATACATAGAGAGAGAGATACTTTGCCTGCTAGTGATCTGTACACTTGTTCCTGATGACATCATCTACATTATTAACTAGCATGCAGAAATTAATATCAAGATAAGAATGCCACTAACTTTTAATTGTACATGAATCAATACTTATTAGGTAATTGATAAGCTCTTTGAAGTTTGAAGCTGCCCAAAGAACTAATAAACCTCTGTTGATTACACCCTCCCCCATTGCAATAGCTGAATTTACCAAATGCAGTCATGGAAACTTGTCATAGCAACCTGTAGCTCTCACAATTTGCTAGTGATATTGATAAGCAACAGGTGTTTTTAACATGACCACTTGATGTGTGATTGGTCTCAGCACAGTGAGCCATGAAAATAAAGGAATCCTTCCAGGAAGAAAAGCTCAAAATCTACAAAACATTTGCTTTTGGATTCTATTATAATGTTCTCTCTTGATCTTCAAATTGCAACAGACAGTGAATCACTTTTAAATTTTTATAAGGATCAACCTAAGTCTGGCTAAAAGGAATTTGTGTATGAATGTGCCATTCTAATCTCTGCAGGATGTGTGACAAACTAGCTACAAAATTCAAAATCTTAATTTCACACAAAAATAATTTACATTGAATATATTAAATAGGCATTTACTAAGTTTAGCTCAGGGCCACAATAGCAGAACCCCCAGGAGGATCAAACTCACAGCACTAGAAAAAGTCAGTGAAATAACCAGCAGCAGGATGAGAGATTAAAATGTTATTTTCATGTAGTCAATTAATTTTATTTGCTCCAGTTCACTTTTAAGTAGTTAAAGATGAAAACAAGGAAATAGAGCAAAAACAGATAAAAAATAGATATTTCCTTTCTTAGAAAAAGACAAATATAAAAATACTGATGTTTGCTCAATAAAGGGGACAATGGGGATCTTTCACAGCACTCTATTTCCCATGCACATCTGACAGATTCAGTTGAGTAAACCACTGTTACTAAAAATACTGATGTTTACTCAATAAAGGGGACAATGGGGATCTTTCACAGCACTCTATTTGCCATGCACATCTGACAGATTCAGTTGAGTAAACCACTGTTACTAAAAATACTGATGTTTGCTCAATAAAGGGGACAATGGGGATCTTTCAACGCACTCTATTTCCCATGCACATCTGACAGATTCAGTTGAGTAAACCACTGTTACTACTAAATACTTACCTAATAATTAGGTGAATAAAAAGAATTAAATATTAACAGGTCTGTTTAGTCACTCAATAGAAATCGTTTGTTGGGCAATGATCACTAAATAAAGTCTGAATTTTCAAAATACAAGCAGACACAAACTTGGAATCAATTTAGCATAAACTTACATTGCAAAATGAACCCCCCCCCAAAGTATCATGGGGGGATTTTGAAAAAACAAAAAACAGTTTTTTATAGACATAATAAGGAGTAAATGTTTAAATGTTCAGCCCTCTAGCTACATTGGTGTGGCCTGTACACATGATACATACATAGCCAGCCAGCCAAACCAACTTGAAAACTGAAAAAAACCTATGTTGACAATTTTGGTTACAGTTTTGGTTGACAGTTTTTAATACACATTTTCATAACTACTGACTGACCAGTGGTATGCATAGTACTTCCTACACTCCTCCAATACACAATGAATCAACCGTCAAAAGTTACCTTGCTACTAATGGATCCACTGATAATTCATACCCTCTTCTCTACCTATGATTTTCATAACACTTCTGTAGGTGAACTTTTTTCAAATAAAATGTTAAAGAATACATGTTTAATTACACTCCCACCCTAAAAATTAAAACAAATTATTGACTCCACTGTCACAAGTTATGACAGAGCCAATAAATCCAGTAAGAATTATACTGGGATGGAAAGGTCTATCTATGATATTCATTGACAATTATAGATTGTCAGGCCACATTTTTAGTAAAATGGAATATACTTATTACAACCAGTATTTGCCAATTAACAAAATGTTAAAGAGTTAAGTAGAAAAAGAGGAATATTTTTCCCAAGAAATATTGTCTTGATGAAATGTTTGAGAATGAGAATGAATGGTATTTGCACATAAATAAGTATAAATAAACAGATAAGCCACTATTTAAAAGTGTAAATAATATCAATTAATCACTGCTACCCACAACACTGTTTTATTGCTGGGTTTAGGTTATTCATGTGTTCTGACATTTATATGTATCTATCTATGTATCTGGAATTCACCCAGCCCTAACCGTTCATAGTAGAAACTTGAAAATTTGCTCACACACTCCCATCAATGAGTAGGGAAAATGTTTCTTTTGTTCTTTGAAATCCTCCCTAAGTAGGTTTTTAGAGAGGGGTTCAATATGCAATGTGAGTTTATACTAAATTGGTCACTAGTTTGTGCCCGCTTGTTATTTGAAAATTCAGACCTTTTGTAGTGATCACAGCCCAACAAAAGGCAAGGGAAGTAAACCATTTTTCAAACTTTTTAATTGATCACTCCCAACACAGCATATATGAGTGACAGTGATTAATAATTTCCCTTGGAATGCTAATTCTTTTTCTGTTTTATTATAATGAAAGAATTTCTCTGTGTGATGCTCCTAAATTACAAAAGGCACTATGGAATTTTTACTTATCAAATAGGTTCATCTTACCTCCTTTTGTCAAGACCCACAAACAGCGGATGAGAAGTTGAGTTTTAGCAATGAAAAGTGGAATAAACTGATATAACCAGTGACCAAGCAACATCCTATTCTAGTGGCAGGGTTAAACATTAGTTCCATGTAATGATGAATGCATACATATTTATACATGCCCCTGTATGAACAAAACAGAGCTATAGTAACAACAATAACATCTTTTGCATGAAATCTTTGATATACCAAAACCTATGTCACTCAATGTAAAATCTGAGATGTTGAAATTGTAAATCTGTCTACAAAAACTAAACAAGCTTTATCAAATGTCTCACTGTTCTTAATACAATCCTTTAATTCATTGCAAAAATCTCTTTAGCGTAAGTTTTCTTTTCGTTTTTAGGAAAGAAATGATTGAAGAGTAGAGAGTGAGAAATCTGAAAAACAACAACAAAATATAAAGGCAAATATTCTGATATAAATGATAACAGTAACAATAATAAAACAACTAATAATATTAATGACAATAACAACTTTCAGTAAAATAGTGAGAAAGAAATACATAATTTGCTAATAGATCAACAAATTTGACAGTGTAAACAAAGTTATTTACATTCTGGAAGAAATTCTTCAACTAATTTTTTTCTTGTTTTTTTTGGAGGAGGCAATTTCTGATATTTTAAAAATTTATTTGTATATTTTCTTGTTTATATTAAGATTCTAAATTCAAAATGGTTGTTCCAACAAGCCTTCAATTGGTGGGATTGTTATCGTACTAAATTTTCCTTTTTGCTTTGTTATTTTTTACCATTTTATTTAATATGTGCATATGTATCTCAATGAAAATAATGGTCTAGAATGTAGGACTGGACACAAATATGCAACTTGCCAATTGCATAATTTGATTGCGAGGTTAATTACGGCAGCCTGATATAAAATAATTGCATAATAAACAGGTCTGCTTAGTCACTCAATAGAAACCATCATGTTAGCAACATCTTTTGGCAGCATGCCATGTCAGGGGTGATCAATTAAAAAAGTGAATAAGTTACTTCTCTCACCTTTTGTTAGATCACTAAAAAGTTTGAATTTTCAAAAAAAAACAAGCAGGCACAACCTATGGATCAATTTAGCATAAACTTACAAACTAAAATCCTATTTGTGTGTGTGTGAGGGGTGGGGGGGATTAAAAACAAAAAAGAACATTTTTCCTAGACATAATAAAGAGTAAATGTTTAAATTTTCAGTCCTCTAGCTCCATTGCTGTATGATGTATGCATGATAAATACATAGCCAGCTAGCCAGCTGGAATGACTGAAGAAACCTATTTTGACAGTTTTGGTGACAGTTTTGGTTGATGGTTTCTAATACATATTATTTTGCTCATCATTTAACTATTTGTTAAATTATTCAACTTGAGAGGTACCACTTGAGAGGTACCACTACTGCATAAAAGAGGTACCACTACTGCATAAAACAATTATTCAACTTGAGAGGTACCACTTGAGAGGTACCACTATTGCATAAAACAAACTGACATATTCTCTAGACTTTATCCAAACCTATCTCTTTTAGATCCCTGAAAAATGCTGCTCATCTTGAAAATTGTTTTGCTGGATTGGCTCCGAAAAACATTCTTCAAATACAACAGGTTAAGTAAGGTCTAAGAGAGGTAAATCAATTGGCTATGATCATTTTTCCGGGAAACTTGTGCATATTTTGAAAACTAATATAGAATCATTCCAAAACTTGCATTTAAAATCAGATATCAGATTTGCTCTAGTTAAATAGAAATAGAAAAGATAATATAAACAAAATAAAGAGACCTACTATATTTTGTCTACTACTCTAGGGATGACATATTAATCAATCATACTTGAAAGACATATATTACTTGCTCTTTTCTTGCTAGCATTTATCACACAGTAGTTGCCTATTCGCCTTGGTTTCTTATCTTACTTTGACTAGCAACCCTTTTATCTCACACGTCTTAATTTACAAATGGTGGTTAAGGGAGGTAGAAAGCAAGAAGTGGCCATAATTAAAAAGACATTGACAGTATTATTCTTTCATTTCTCTAATTAAAAGCATATTTTCAGCAGTTCACTAATGAAATGAGTTTTCCCTAAACAAACACAGTCCAAGCTTTGTAACTCAAGTAAATACTAGAAAGTAATTTCTTATAAATACACACAACCAAGCCACTCCAATTACACACATATTCATTTCAGTGTATCCATGATGCAACAAGATCCAAATAGAAACAGGTCTGGTTAGTCATTCTATACAAACCGTCACATGACCAACGTCTTTTGGCAGCATGCCATGTTTGGGAGTGATCAATTAAAAAATTGGAAAAAGGGGTGATCAATGAATAAGTTATTTCTTTCGCCTTTTGTTGGATCACTAAAAAGTCTGTATTCTCAAAAAACAAGCGTGAACGCTGTCAGATAAACTAAGGGACCAATTCAACATAAAATTACATTGTAAATTTCCCCCTCGCCTAAAAACCTATTGGGAGGGGGTGGGTAGAAAAAGAAGAAAAAATATTCTACACATAATAAAGAGAAAATTTTTAAATTTTCAGCCTTCTAGCTCCATTGGTGTGACCTGTATGTGTGATATATACATAGCCAGCCAGCCAACCAGAATCACTTAAAAACTGAAGAAACCTATGTTGAGAGTTTTGGTTGACAGTTTCTAATTTCCATTCAATTAAGAAGATTCTCCGACATTGTCTAGATCAAAGAACCATTTGGTAATTTCTCTCATTAAGACAGATTTTGATATGCACTTTTAAAAATATCTGTGGCAAATAAATTAGTAATTTGTTATTATTTTACAATTAACTTACCAGGTTCTTTGACCAGCATGCTCAGCATTCGCTCTGAGAAGCTTTTGTACAGGATTCGTCCTGTAACTACTGACAAGTTTATCCCGGTCCTCGTAGCATTTGTCTCAGTGACAGGGACTTGGGATGATCCCCACACAAGTCTCTAGTCACGGGGACTTGGGATCTCCACACCCGCCCATGCCTACACGTTGGCATGCAGGACCCCACCCTAAAAAATACCTTGTGTCATAATTTGCCTTTTGGTTGAGATCAAAGTGTAGTATCACGGAGGCTTTTTGACCAAGAAGCAAGAGAAGCTTACGGTCCTGTTACAGGAAGCAGTCCCTCAGGCAGCACCTCCCCATTGCACTTAAAGGGGTGCAGTCAGGTTCATTGCACGTGTGAGGGTCCCTACACTAAACCAATCTTGTGTCACATTTTGCCCTCACAGGAGGCGGATAAATCCATCATTTCAGATTGACATTGAGAGTCTGACTTTTTCTATTTTTCTATATTTCAAACTGACAGAATATCTGGGAATATCTGGTATATGAAGAAACACTGGCTACCATGAAAGATCTATGGAAATATTTCAAAGTGAATGGTTTCTGAAGGGACTGAAAGCCAAATTCCGTTGAAACCTATGGAAAACGTCTTGGCATAAACTAATTGTGTGTTTGGAAAAGATATTGGTGACAATTTCCCCCAATAAAATATGAAAGTAATTCCCAATGATATGCCTGAAGGTAATTGATATTTGGTTAAGAAATAGGTTTATCTTTTTAATACTTCCATGTTTATTCTCATCAACTTGAATCACTTCTAGTGTAACTAATGATAAACCAATATAATCAAAGAGATTGTGAAGAGAATTACAAAACACTAACAAAATAAAATGTAGAGATAAGGGGTTTATATTGAGAGTTAGTAGAACCAGGCTCTCTAATTGTCCTCTTGATCCTGGAGAGACTCCTAAGCCAAAGATTTCAGCTGATTAACTGACTTTGAGCTATAAATGGAATTTTTAAATATTTGGTAGGGTTAGAAAGGTGAGCTTTAACAACTGTTTGATAAACAAGGATTTTTTTACTTCAGTAAATACATATGAAACACTTTTTTTATATAAAAGTTTAAACAGACTCCATCATAATATAAATGTAAATACCAGCTTTATTTGATTTTTAGATGTGTCTAACATATCTCCATAAGAGACTTTTCGGTCAGTCGGTTACGTTTATGTTAAACAACAGAAAGACGAACGAAGGGGGTATTTACCAGCTGCTATGACATCATTAAGAGAACATCTATTCTGATCAATTTTTTTTAATAATGATTTCTTTAACTGACTTTTAACTCTAGTGGTAACTCTAGTCAATTTTTGGCCAATAAAACGTAAACAAACTTAATTTGCACAAATTCTTCAGACAGTAAAAACTTAGATTTAAAATTTTTACCAAAAATCAAATAATAAATTTTAAGGAAATTTTCAGTATTTATTTAATAAAGAACAAATTTTTTAGATGAGAACATGCATCTCTATAAGACACTTTTCGGTTGGTCGATCCCCAATATATTAAATGTCAATTTTCTCAGCCATATCATGTTGGATTGATATAAAACTTGGTCCAGACCTTCAGGTGAACTATCCTCACTTTCGTCTTCCTCTTCCTCCTCCTCCTGCTACTACTACCACAACTAGTAATGCTACCACTACTTCATTTAGAATCCCTTTGAAATCGGAAATCACAGTTGAACCTTTCAGATTCTTGTTTTACTCATTTCTCGTGTTTTATTGTCTTTGGCGTCTTCTTTGCATTCCTCACCTTTTACTGACCAGAATCCACCCTTCTGTCTGGCTAGTGGGCTCATAGGAAGTGATATAAGGTTAACAGGCCTTAGCCCAATCACTTCCATTTTGCTAGAGTTTCTAGTGACTCTTGAGCAAGATGCAATATCAGCCAGCCTCCCTCTCTCATGACACAGGGTTTCAATTGAAAACTTTGAATATTCTTTCTGATAAAACCATCTTGTGAATTTCAAAAAAGGTTGATAATGAACTTGGATAAGGTTTGAGATATTCTGATGAATCCCTAGCATTAAAACGTTTGCACACTTGCACACATACACATATATTCACACATATGCTCATTCACACACACATGCACACTAGTACTCTTGTGTGTATACACACACAGAGAAATAGTTAAAAATAGAAATTGGGATGGTAAAGGAGAAAAATACAAATAGGTTTTGGGTAAAATTTTGGTTATATAGAATAATTTGATTTTTTTTTAAAGAAGTTTACAATTTATTTTACTATATGAAACCCACAAGAGGTCAAAAATTAAAAATATATTTGTCTGAAATGTTAACAAAGTTTTATTGATTTATAAACAGGGCCAGACAAGTCTTAATAACATTGAGAATATATATCAATCTAAAAGTAATACCTGATCCTGAGTCATTGTGGTTATCAGCAATGGAAACTCTAATTCCTAATAATCAAGTGAAATGGATGATATAAAAGAAACCCAGCAGCCATTAAATGAAGACCAGATCTGTCAGGTGGAGAAGGATTTGCTGTCTGTATCTTGTGTCATCAAGGAATCAATTACCAATTAGGAACAGTGGGACCCTGAGACATAATGCCATGGAGACCGGCAGAAAGATGGAAGCAGTAGCAGTAATGTAAACGGATTCTAAAGAGTTGATGTGGTTAAGCTTTCAGAAAAGTACACTAAAGTAAATCTTGATAGTTGACGACAAAATGCCAGTAGATTAGAGAGAATTGAATCAAACGCCTTTCAAACTTTTTAAAAAATATTGTGAAATTACTTTCACTTAGAATAAAAATGATATTTCTGTAAAGGAAGGAAAAGTCCTCTGATTTATAATGTTAATGAGACATTTCTCTCATAATTAATTATGTTTTGATCCATCATTCTGGTAAAAAGATCAAGAGAATACACACTTACCTCATATAAGACTTCTGTTGCTGTTTGTACTTTAATACCCAATGATGAGCTTCTTCTGTCTTTATTGATGGCATTTCCAAGTTGCTGCTGCTGTTGTTGCTGCTGTTGCTGCTGAGCCTTCTTCATCTTTGCTGGTAAAGTCCGAGAGACCATGTCTTGGTCAGCTGTGACTGCAACGGAAACACCAGACCAATATCTCGCCTGATAGGAAGAACAAATCGAATGGGTATCTTCAGCAGTTGGGCATTTATTAGTCGGATCTAACTGATTTGTGCGCACTATATTTCTTCGATCTATACACCGGATGATGCAAATCGATATGGCTGCAGTCAGGGGGATGGACACAGTTACTGCCACCAGAACAGTGACGATCAGTAGATACAAACGAATTTTGTTATCACTCTGAATATGCACCGCATTTAGCATCGTTGAGGTTTGGTTGCTCACCGTCAGTTTCAAGAATAACGTAGTTGATGCTGACAAAACTGGATTACCACTGTCCTTGACCACAAACTCAAGATCGTATGTACCTGCATCTTGATGAGTGACCACTCGGGTAAAAGACAATAGACCGGTGTAGTGATTAATGGTGAAAAGCTGCTTGTCATTCCCTCTCCGTATTTCATATTTCAGAAAAGCATTCTCATGGCTATCACTATCAGCTGCTCTCAAAACTGTGATATTATTAGTGTGATGAGGATAGTACACAACATCCATTGTGAAAGGGTTAACACTGGGAAATGTAAAGTAGGGAACATTATCATTTTTATCCTTTACTTCAACAACAACTTTCACTGAATTGTTTAATGATGGTATACCATTGTCTTTGACCAGCACCTGGAACTCATAAATGTCTTGAAATTCATGGTCTAGAGAGATGACCGTTGAAATTAAGCCATTTTCCGAGATTTGGAAAGGAAGGAAGTGTTCTTCATTAGTCAGCAGTGAATAGGAGAGCTGACCACCAGCTCCTAAATCTGGGTCAGTGGCACTGATTGAACCGACTGTTAATTTGGACTTTTGATTCTCATTGATCCAAAATTTGAAAACTTCTTTTGTGAATTGCGGGCGTTCGTCATTGGCGTCGATTACTTTTATGGAGAATTTACTCTCACTATGCAAAGGCGGTAAAGCCTTGTCTTGGCACCGTATCGTGATCTCATGGTGGTCCTCAATTTCCCTGTCTAATGGGTTCTTAATCGTAATTTTGTATTCTTTCAGGCCCAAATTCTCTAACAAGAATTTCTCATGGTGGAGATTACAAGTGACTTCACCATTCTGCCCGACATCATGGTCAGTAACAATGACATAAGCAATAAAACTGCCAACATCAATCTCTTCCGAAATGGCAGCTGTATTCTCAGTCGAAGCCGAAAAAAAGCTCACATCAATATTTGGTGGGTTGTTCTTGATATTAATAACATTTACCAATACTTTTGCGATGGATGTAAGGGGAGGACTGCCACCATCTGTTGCTTCTACAAATAATTTATGGGTTAATTTTTCTCCAGCTGAAAATTTTTTCTGTAGAAAAATTTCTCCTGTCAGTTCATTAAGTTCAAAATGACTTTTCGAGACTTTGGAAGTCCTGGAACTGAAATGATATGTTATCTTGCCATTCTCCCCAGAATCTAAGTCTGTGGCTGACAGAACGGTCACTGGAGTTGCCCTCAGGATTTCATTCTTCACCGAAAAATTATAAACATCTTGAGAGAAGACCGGAGTGTTGTCGTTAACATCTGTGACAGAAATATAAACATCCAAGATGCTTTCTTTGGGCGGTGATCCACCGTCTCTGGCAATTACTTTAATCGTGTAGGCATCTTTTGCTTCGCGGTCCAATTTTTCATCTAGATTAATGCCAAGTTGAGATGTGCCATCAAGTCTCTTAGAAACAGATAACGTGAATGGGTTGTTTTTATTTTTCTTTAACTCATAAGTGATTCGAGAATTCAAAACACCAACATCTCTGTCAATGGCATGGGGAATGAGTTTCCTCATCCCCCGTCCGTCACCTTCTGAATAATGCACACTGATTTCTTTATAAGGGAATTCTGGCGGGTGATCATTAATATCATCAATGATGACTTTGATATTCAGAATTTTCATGAAGGAATTGGCCCGCTGCACAATAATATCCACCATCTTAAAGCACTCAGTGTTGTACATACAAAGTGACTCGGCATCCAGCGTCTGGGCAGTAAAGAGCTTCCCTGTATGTCTCGAAATGCGAAACATCTGTGAATTCATAGTTCCACTTTTTTTCAAGAGGCTAAACACGATCTGTCCGTCACTTCCTGGCTCGATTCTGTCACGCAGGTGTAGGTCTGCAGTGATATCTCCAACATAGGTTCCAGGGCTCTTTGCCTCCTGCACATTATAGGTGAGGTCCAAACACCGACAAATATGAATGGAAGAAAGCAGCACATACACCCATAGGAAACCGTGACTCATAGTAAAGATTATTTTGCTGCCTTCATTGGAATTCTTTCTTTTTTTAATGTATCCAGGTGGAATCTTTGTAATAACTGTAAGAAGAAAGCAACAAATGAATAAAGGTATCACATAAGTATAAATAAAGACACATACGAAAAAAATACCATTTTTCTTTTCTCGCTATGCATATATACATATTTAAAAATAAAGATACTAAATTACTGAATATTTATGAAGTCTTCTTCTTCTTCTTAATAATAATAATAATAATAATAA
>VCCN01003854.1:11252732-11270370 GCA_006491835.1 Architeuthis dux
GTGTAGATCAATGCAGATGCAGCTTCTTGGAACCTCTTTTCTGATGATGCCACTCCGAGTTTAGTCAGGTATGTTGAGGTGGAGTTGTCAATAAAACCTCAGCATCTGACCTCGATAGGAAGTATATTTGTCGTCCAGCCATGTCTGTATCATCATCATCATCATCATCATTCATTATAAGTCCACCACTGGACAAAGGCCTTTCCCATTTCCCGTTTCCCATCTCTGCCATGTCTTACCAGCAACCTTTCTATCTCATCCCTCGATCTTGTGTCTGGTCTTTTCCTACTGCATTAACTATTCCATGGGCACCTTTGCTCCATCTGTTAGCCTTTCTTCTTGCTAAGTGTCCAGCAATCTTGATTTTTGTTGCTTAATTATTTGTATTCCCTTGGATCCATGTAGATCTTTTTCTATCTCTTAGTGTTATCCTTAACATTGCTCTTTCCATAGCTCTCTGTGCAATTCTGAGTTGGTTTTCAGTTTGTTTTGTTAGTTTCCATGTTTCACGTTTGTATTATGCATTCATTGTACACTTTATGTTTTAAGCATATTGGCAAGGTGCTTTTCAATATGCCTCAATACCAAATGCTTTCCAACCAATCGTTATGCATCATTTTATTTCGCTTTTGTGATCTTGCTGTAACTTTATTATCTGACCTAGGTAAACATATTCCTTAACCTATTCCAAAACCTCACCCTCTATTGTTATAGTCTTTTTGGGGACTTTATTATTGAACACAACCTTTGTCTTTGTTATGTTATCTATAATCCTATTTTTGTACTTCCCCTATTTAGATCACTCAATATGTTTTGTAAGTCATCTGATGTTTCTGATGTTATTGAAACATCATCAGCGAATCTTAAATGGTTCAAATATTCTCTGTCTATGTTTCCTCCTATTTTTTCCCAGTCAGTTTTACGAAAGGCACTTTCAAGGCTTATATACACATATATATATATATACACATATATATATATTTTTTCTATTGTCTTTGGAAATTGTTGCTGGCACATAGAAATAGTAAATAAATCAATTCGACTCTATAGGTGAAACCGGGGCAGAGTGAATCAGAAAATCTTTTACAGTTACCTCCTCTGCATCTTGAGGAGGTGAAATGATTTTCATTCAATTTTTAGTGACAGTGGTGTTGGAAGAGGTATGCACTCTTTATATTAGTATTTGTACTTATCTTTAGATATTTAAATTTAAGTATCATAAAGGTGCACACTAGTGCAGTTGATAGCAACTTTGAAAATGGATTCATCTGTTGTATGAAAGTGAGGCTTCTGAGTATTCAGTTACTTCCCTTGTGAGGCTTCTTTGATATATTAATCACAGAAATATTGTTATTAAAATATCACAGAAACCTAGTTAACAACCTTCACAAGGGAAGTAACAACATGCTTTGAAGCCTCACTTCCATACAACTGACTGAAAGTAACAGCCCCATTTACCATACAGTTACATAGTAGAACCCCACCTCGTAATCTAATCTAATGATTAAAAGCACAAAGAATTACTGGCGCAAAAAAAATTGTTTCTATTTTTTTGACTATTTTTTGGTTAATGGATGTAGATCTTTACCCTGTTTTATATTATTATTATTGTATTGTTTATTTCCTCATGATTTATTATTGTGTCAGCAGTGATTTTCTTCCTCATTAGGCTCTTAAAGGTTACTTCTGATTACCATGTTATTCCACTGTGATATCCAGATTTGCATCTGGATGGAATTCTTGATCACATTTCTTTTGATGACCTGAATCAAAAAATCCTCATTATGATAATTACTTTTCTTTTCTTATAAGCAGATATTTTCTGTTATTTTCAGATAGGGCTGAATATTTCAAAGGCACATTTTAAAACTTTCATGTTGGACAAGAATCAGATAATCACAATGAAAAGAAACATTTTTGTTGCAAAGAAGGATTTGAATGATTGGATAAACATTTGTAATAACATCTCGTTATAATAAGGAAATAAGAAAGAATATTGCCTGTAGCAACCAGAAACAGTTACTCTTTCAGAGAGAATAAAAATTGAATTTGCATAAATGCAAGTTTGCAAGAAAACCATTCTAAAGCAATTTAGTAAATTATTTTGAATAAAGCAGAGCGAATCAAATTACAAAGCAAACAAAAAAATTCTAAATAAAATATAGAAGGCATATATTTATGTGCTTTTTTTATACTATAGCATGTCATATTTTAACATCTGCTGAGATGTTGTTGTTACTGTTATTATTCAAAAGCCCATATCCTATCAAATACACCACCACTCAATTCATATACCAGCCCAATCATCTAACTACTTTGTAATATGTGTGTGTGGGGGGGGGGAGCTTAAATTTGCTTGAAGATTTGACATTTGTGAAAGAAAGAAAGGATTGGAAAGATAGAAAGAAAGAACAGAAGCAAATGCTTGTAAAATAAGATAAAGACAAAATAAAACCCAATATCTGAACCTAATATATGGTAAGAGAGAAAATAGATTAAAAGAGTTGCAAGAAGCTGGTCTTGGACAAAATGAAAAGATTTTCAGAAAAATAAAATATTTTTTTAAATATTTCAAAGGAAAAACGAAGATTTAAAAAATATTTTAAGTAAAAGATTTTAGGAAAATAAAAATGAAAGAATTTTGTTTGGCATTGACAAACAGATACTTGAGGCTATGGGTTTTATTGGTATCATGAGACTGAGTAAAAGTGTGAAAGAAAGATAAGAAATTTATGCTAGAAGCTCTTGTACAGCTGATAATAATCTATTACAGATTTAAAAGCTACTTTGGACAAATAAAATGCCATTTCATTCTGCTGTTGCATCCAGATTTTCAAGCAGTGGTGGTAATTTTCGCTCTCATTATTTTTACTCAGTGAGTATACAGTTAGACATTCGTCACTGCCCTTCAGCAGACATTTCTACTTTCATTTTATTTCTCTAGTTTTTCTGAGATCTTGTACATCTGTTTAGATGAATATTAAGATTATGCATTCATCTCAACATGTTTTTCCAGAAGTTATTGGGTCAAAATAAAAATTGTACACTACTAAAAAAAGAGTGATCTTAAAAAATTCTATGAATAATTCTTTAAACTGTACACTCATTTTAACATAACATTGAATTTTCAGCTTGTATTGAGATTTATTGGATATTCAGTAAGAGGATCTTTTTAACTGTACACTGATTGAAAATGCATGTGAAAAGTGAGAAGTTATTAAATTATGTTGAATAAGGTTGTTTTAACATTATAACCATCCCTTAATGACGTTATAATCATTGTGGGGATGTTTTTATAACGTTTGCTATTCAAAATAATCCCTTCATTTAATGTAGTTGGAGCTATTAGACATTGATGAGATGATTATTTCAACTGTACACTCATTCTAAAATGAAATTATCAGATGAACAGAGATTATCTTTTTTTTTCTTTTCTTTCAGATTTTACCTAAGACCATTTGCTCTATGTTCCTCTAAAATTAAAATTATGAAATATTGATTAATTACACACTTGGTGAAATGATTGCATTGACTACATCACTCCTAAAACGAGCTTAAAGGGCTTAATCGTTTTATCAACAATATTTGGTGCACCTTTTTGGGGTTTTGTTGGGAAGAAGTTTGAGTTCTATGATTGTGTATGTTTATTGAAATCTGATCTCGGATGTAATCAGATGATTGACAGCAGTGACATGTAACCTAGATTTGTAACAACTCTAATGTAGCACAGAAAAATGGGTGCTCCTGCTGTTATGATAATATAAAAATGAAAATAAACAACCTCAAATACATAAACAGGTTTCTTATTTCCTAGTTGATATGTTGTAACAAAGGACTTCCAGATTATGCTTATTATTTTTCAATAAATGTAATATGTATAATACCCAGATAAATTCAAGTTTCTTGAAAATGGTAATTTTATTTCTTATAAGTATGCTTGTTGTGATGAACCTCACCAACCAGAAAGTTGAGACCAAACCTCAGTTCTCTAGCCCACTGGTCCCCAAATCTAACCACTGAACTAAGGAAGCAAATTTACTGAATTGTATTTGTTTATAAAAATAGAATGTAGATATGATATGATTTTATATGCAAATGAAATGTAATTAAATAAATTAAAATGAAATTAATCATCTTATATTATTGATGACTGCTATTAATTAAGAAACACAAAGAGTGACAAGAAGCAATAGTTGATGCGGATTTGGAAAAGAAATGAAATCATTGATATCAGTGGCATCAGCAAAATATTTTCTGAGAACAAAGCTAATTAAATGTATCAACTCTGCCTCCTCTTGGACAGGGCATCAAGAAGGTGAGTGAATTGAGGTGAAAGGTTGACTTGATACAAATGGTATTATTTTATAATGACTTCCAATGTTTCCATTCATATTCTTAATATGTAAAAAAAGCACCAGTAAAGATGCTCATAGTAATAGCATGCTGCATCTATATTTTATGCCTGAATGACTGTCTTAATTTCTATGCAGATAAATATGTATATTTTAATACTAACTATTCTTTAGCAAGGTACATTGTAATATACATATTCCTAACTGAGCATTGACTCATCCCTAACAGTTCAGCCATTAGTACCAGCTTCTTCTCATTCACTTCTCTGCTCTTTTAAAAACTATTCTTTTTCATCACTTGTGATTTTTGTTGCATATTTCTGTACTTCAAATCAAGCATTCATTTTTTTCATTGTCAATCACAAGATGGCATATATTTCACAATATTCAAATGAGATAATAAAGTTTATTATTATTATAATTCTATATTATAATAATACCAGCCATGACATACGGGTGCGAAACATGGAAATTAACAAAACGAGCTGAAAACCAACTCAGAATAG
Source organism: Architeuthis dux (assembly GCA_006491835.1). Lineage (NCBI taxonomy): Eukaryota > Metazoa > Mollusca > Cephalopoda > Oegopsida > Architeuthidae > Architeuthis > Architeuthis dux. The sequence goes on from VCCN01003854.1 coordinate 11,257,591, forward strand.
CACAGAGAGCCATGGAAAGAGCAATGATAGGGATAACTCTAAGAGATAGAAAAAGATCAACATGTATCAGAGGGAGGACTAGAGTGGTGGTGATACTGCTGAGAGCCAAATGACACTAAATCGCTCCACTGAATGTCTCTGTATTACTAGCACTGTACTATACTTGGTTTGTTTCTGCCCTCTTTCTGATCCTAGCTTTCCAGAGATCTTGGGACTCAGATTATTTGTAGAATTATTCAATTATTATTCATTCCTCAAATCTTTCAAGTGGGGTCCAAATATTTTACTTTTTTTGTTCAGCACCATCCTTTAGCATCAATAATTATTTTTAGTCTTGTAGTTCATACCACATCTACATTTTTGTGGAACTTGAAAAGTTGTACTTGCTATCTATAAACTGTTGGTATTCTTGAATGTACTTGAATGAACATCATTTACCGGCAAAATCAAAAATAAGTAAAATTATTTCACTGACACTGTCAATTTTATGTTTTAATGATATAACTTCCTAGAAGAGAATTATAGATATTAGAATCATTTTTATCTTACAATCTAGAACCAGTCTTGATTTTCTCTTTGCCACTAAATAGTTGTTAAAAAGTATAGTAATAAAGTTAATAGAATAAATCATGTCTACTTACACAAGCTTGGCAGTCTAAAGGAGATTTTTCTCCATATCATGCATGAATAAAAAGAGCCTGAAAGAGTTTGCTTATAATAATAATGTTTTTTTATCAGCAACATATTTTCTCTTGGGTGCTGTTATTTTACATTTTCATGGTAGAGTTGTTTGCATCCTAAAATCTGCTAACAAGTCTAGGCTTTCCTCGGGCCACTAAAGAGCAAATAATCCTGCTCTCTAAACATTGAAAAATAATACATGTATGTAGACACATGCTTAAGGTTGGGAATTTACAGGCCATAATATAAGGGTGACACTAAAAATGTTATGAGCAGTTTTCCAAAATTCTTCAGGATATGATTTCAACTGAAATAATACCAAAGATATATACAGTACCTGTTATAAGTATTTGAACAGACAACCATTTTACTCCTAATCGTTTGATTTTGAGAGTTAAAGAAAGGAACATTATGCAAGATGGACCAACTTTTTTGAAATCAACACGACAAGGCATGCATTTAGTCATGATTTGTGGTTCTGAATGCTAAATTTCTTGAAAAGTTTGTTTTTTTAGATTTGAATTGTTAAATGAAAAAAAGCTAGTTTTTTGTTTCTATCCTTCTAAAATCTTGTTCAGAATTTTTCAAGGAGATTAAAAAAGGGAACTCACATTGCTATATGGAAAAGTTGCCAAACTAGTAGGTTCATTTTTATCCCCCCCCCCCTCCACTGCTCAGAATCCATAATGGCCCCTGTAATCTCAGGGATTGAAAACAGATTTTGTGCTTGCTCAAATACTTATGAGCAATACTTTTTTTTATGTATAAATTATCATTGATAAATTTTGCTCATAAGTATTTAAACAAGCACAAAATCTGTTTTCAATCCCTGAGATTATATGTCAGATGAGTTAGAGAAAGACCACGAAAGCAAAATAAAATGACGGATAATAATCAGTTGGAAAGCATTTGTTATGAATAGAGACATATTGAAGAGCACCTTACCAATGTGCTTAAAATGTAAAGTATACAATGAATGCATATAATATCAGCTAGGAATTATGGATGCGAAACATGGAAATTAACAAAACAAACTGAAAACCAACTTAGAATCGCACAGAGCACCATGGAAAGAGCAATGCTAGGAATAACTCTAAGAGATCAACATGAATCAGAGGGAGGACTAGAGTGAAGGATGTTACACAAATAATTAAGCAGCAAAAATAGAGATGGGCTGTGTTAAGTAAGTATCTTGAGTTATTCCCCTTTGGCACAAGAGCATTTATCCACTCCCAGTAAGGGGGCACTGTTTTACGTTCTGGTGAACGAGCAGCCATTATTGATATTGTCATTGTGTTTAGTAGATCAGAGAGTGTGTGTCATTGGCCGCAGTCATTATTTGAATAAAGAATCTGTGAGTACATCTTCTGTTTGCATTTTTAATCTGTAAATATTTATCATTAAATCGACCCTACATTGATAATAGAGCGTAGAAAGAAGAAATATGACAGACGATTTTAAAACAGAAAATACGGGAAAGATGAAAGGTGATATTTCCGAAAACAAAACAAAAAAAATCAATATGGCCGAAGTTGGCCAGCTTGAATTGGATTTACCAACCTTTTCCCCAGAGAATTATTGCAATTGGCGAGAAGAAATAGCTGAATGGGCCAGTAAATGCAGAATAGAAAATACAAAAGTCTCACCAACTGTATTTTTCTCTTTGACCGGAGCTCCAAGACAAACAATTTTGGATCTGGATGACCTTACGGATTAGAAAAATAAATCTACGATTGATATAAACAACGAGTCGGAAATTAAAGTCGAAGAAAGTTCTTTCTTAGAACTTACTGAAGAGGTATCGAGACTTAAAACTGATTTGGAAAATAAAGATTCCAAATATGAAGATCTGATCACCTTATTAAAATCGGAGCAGGATACACGCGAGCAGATCTATCAACAAGAATTACGGCAGTGCAGGCGTAAATATTCCAAAGTTTTAGAACGCTTAAAAGTTGATCATCAAACCCTACAAAAGCGGAATACCCAGATTTTTAAATTAATAACTGAACAACTTGCAGAGTCCAGAATTGACAAATTTGCAACAGAAGAAAAAATCCTTGAATCGGCCGTTAACAATAACAAATCTCCTTGTGCAGTGGAAAGTAATATCAAATTTGTTTCTCAAAATACTGGTGAAAGGCTTGTGATTATTGAAGAAATCAGTGAGGGATATGATAAAAATGCTGAACGTCTGTTGAATAAAAACGTTCAGATTACTGAAACAGTTATTAAAAATAACAAAACAGACAATAGGCCAGACGACTCTTCAAAAACGAAAAAGCCACCCCCAGTGATGTTATTACAAAAGTGGATGCTTCTGAGGAACTGGTACAGGTTCCACTACTGAAACAAGGAGACAACAACGACACACTTAAATAAGAACACGAGGCTGACAACAAAAACACAAAACTTGTCAGAAAATGAGATCTGGGTGAGATCTGGTTTAACACAAATCTTCAAAAATGGAGAAAAGATTTTCTCTGACGGAGTGTCAGAATTTCCTAAACAATGAGTTAAAGGACGTCCACCAGAGAATGCGCAGAGATACAAAAATATGAACTTTTCAAAACCCGCAAGACCTGATGACTCTAAATGTCATTGCCATCAATATGAAAATTGGGAAGTTGGAAACCTGAACATTTATAGAGGAGCAAACCACACTAGTCGCTGTTACAAATGCCACCATGTAGGTCATTTGGCTAGTGATTGCTACTAGATAAGTCTGCTGCTTCAATTGCAAAGAAATTGGCCACACAGCACATTACTGTTATGCTGTGAAACGCTGCTACTTATGCAACCGGCTTGATCATATTGCTTGTCACTGTGACAAGGAAATCAGGAAGGCTTATTTTAGCTGCGTAAGTTTTGGGCATATCCGGTAAGATTGCCCTTCCATGGACACCAGGACAAGCTACTGGTATTGGAAATCCGGCCAGACTGCAAAAGGCTGTCCTGCACCATGACAGTTCAACGATACACCAGGAGATACCCCACTGTTAAGGGTCCCAACAGCGCATCAAGAGATCTGGAAACTGCATTAAATTCTAATGAGGACTCCTATCCCATTAGGTAATATATAAAAAAAAAACAGAAAAAAGAATATGAGAGGAAGAAAGGTCCTGAATCCTCCCAACCCTCATTGTCAGGGAGCTGAGACAGAGGAGATTGGAGCAGCACAAACATTTTCAGAGTAACTCCTATGCAATTGCAGTGGACACCCACTAGGAATTAATTGATCATTTCGTACATGATCTCTTACCCCAGAGACCATGGAGGTCAATAATATTAAAGTAGCCAGGCAGTATTCTGAGGACGCCAGACATTGGATCTGAAGTAGCCAGATTACAGAAGCCTGTAGACAGACCGAGGAAACAGCCTAGGGATTAAGGCTGCGGTATGCAAATTTACAGATTTTATTCAGAGAAGTTGAATGACCAGAGGCGGACCAAAACTGAATTAATAAAACGGAGCTTACAAGTATTGCTCTTTAACTATGTGCTCGAGGTAACCAAAGTTACTTATCACACAGTAGTAATTCACAATACTATAAGATGTAAGTTCAACTTCAACCGAAATAGATGAACTTGAATGTCATCTTTAAAGATGCTGTCAACAGATGCACAGACAATGTGTTTGTGACCAATTTCTGGATCAAAAAGAAATCATTAAAGCATTAAAGACAATCTGTTGAAAAATATGATGTTTATTTTTTTTTAAATATTTAGTTGGACAAAAACAAAACAAAACATTTTCATTATTAAAAATATTATATGCACACCCCAGTAAAAAAGAAAAGAGGGGGAAGTGCTGTTAAGTAAGTATCTTGTGTTATTCCCCTTAGGCACGAGAGCACTTATCCACTTCCGGTAAGAGGGGGTTTTACATTCTGGTGAATGAGCAGCCATTATTGATACTGTCATTGTGTTTAGTAGATCAGAGAGCTCGAGAACACATGTGTGTGTGTCATTGACCACGGTCATTATTTGAATAAAGAATCTGTGAGTATATCTTCTGTTTGCATTTTTAATCTGTTAATATTTGTCATTAAACCGACCCTACAGGATGGACACTTAGCAAGAAGAGATGACAACAGATGGAGTAAAAGGCTAACCGATTGGTGCCCATGGGACAGTAAACACAGTTAGAAAAAGCCAGACACAAGATGGACAGATGAGATAGAATGGTTTGCAGGTAAGACATGGCAGAGGTCAGTGCAATCGCGGTTGTCATGGAAGTAGATAGAAAAGGCCCTTGTCCAGTAGTGGACTTACAATGGCTGCTGCTGATGATGATGATATATATAAATGTGTATCAATAAGTCCATAGCCTGACAGTTATTACCTGAATTTCGATCCAAAATTTTCCCTGTATAATGTTCGATCTTTGTGATTAATGCAGAAATGCTGGGTTAAGTGCATTGACAAGGAAGGGGATTATGTTGAAAAATAAATATTTGTTGTGTAAAATAAATGATTTTTCCATCATTAGGCTACTAACTTATGATGTACCTTCATATATACGAGAGGTATTTACTAGTTTAGTCTGGTACATGGCCACAGTGGTTGGTCGTCCAATGAGAATCGAGTTCATTATTCTAATGAATTTGTCGGTAAGACAAGCTTGCTTACTATTGCCATATGGTTGGCACCTTATGTGTCTGTATATATTCAACTAGTTCAACTTAACAATCTACCCTGATAGATTGAATAAAGTGTTCAGTTCCCGGAAAGTTAACAAATATGAAGGTCGGAGACATTGTGTCAATAACAACCAAGATAAGGACCCCAGTTTGGATGAATCAGTAATTAAAATTGATGCAACTTAAATCTTTTGATTTTAATAAATATGCAATGAGAGATTCACTATTTCACAAACACTACTATAGCAATCTTCAAAACCTAATGGAAATCATTGTTTAAATCTTGTGTTTTAGAGATACTATGGTTGTCTGGTTGAATCATGCTCATAGAGCAGTGACCTGTATGCTTGCCTTTGAAATTATTTCAAGTGAATTCACTTCTCATTGTGTGCATGCACCATAGATGTGGCTTGTGCTAAACTGGCAAAGTGAAAAAAAATGTTATATAGTTGGTTGATCTTCAAAGCTGACCACTTGTCATAGGCTTAAGGGCAATCATTTTATTTTCAATGAGTTTTAGACTTCCTGCATAATTTAAACAGACATTTCTGATTGTAAGTCAAAATGTTAGTATGTTGATGGACACATGCATTTTATAGAATTTTCTATTTCTTTTTCTTTATTTTGTCAGTCCATTTGGGTTTTTAATTGCTTTTTCATACAATTTTGTCATTTCTGATCCTCTCACACTGATCTGTAATACATTATTTCTTCTCTTATGTTGATCATTCTTTTTTTCCTTTCTTTTTTCTCTCATCTTAGAAGGCTACTTTTTTGGTGTTTCTTCTTTTCTCAATTCTTGTAATTCTTTTAATTCCAATTAACCCCCACCCCCAGTCCCACCCTTCATCTTCTCATATTTTCTTGCTCATTTTAATTCCATTTTTCTCTTAGCTTTTTTTATAGGCTCCATTTTATTCATCTATCTTCTTTCTTCTCTGATTATTTTTCTTCTTTATTTTATCAATTCTCTTCTCTTATTTCCTCTTCATTGTTTCTTTACTTATTCTTTTCCATTTTCTTCTCTCAGTGCCTTTTCTTTTTATCTTCTAAATTCATCTTCTTTTTCTTAGTGATTCATTTTCCCTTACTTTTTCTTCATTCTCTACACCTTTATCTCCCACCTCTATAACATCTTCATTCTCTATATGTTTATCTCCCACCTCTATAACATCTTCATTCTCTACACCTTTATCTTCCACCTCTACAACATCTTCATTCTATATAGGTGGCTTCCAAAGTGGACGCGGGTTTGATCCCTGTACAGAGTTTGTTTCTTTATTCACATTTATGATTTAGGCCGCTCGTTTAGCAGTCGCTCACACCGACGCCGGGCAAATATAGACTCTCATTAATAAATGTCATTATAATTATAATCTACCACCTCTACAACATCTTCATTCTCTACACATTTATCTTCCACCTCTACAACATCTTCATTCTCTACACATTTATCTCCCACCTCTACAACATCTTCATTCTCTACACGTTTATCTTCCACCTCTACATCTTCATTCTCTACACGTTTATCTTCCACCTCTACAACATCTTCATTCTCTATATGTTTATCTTCCACCTCTACAACATCTTCATTCTCTACACATTTATCTTCCACCTCTACAACATCTTCATTCTCTACACATTTATCTTCCACCTCTACAACATCTTAGGAATTAGGAATTTAAACTGTTGCTGCCTAGAAGCACCTTGTTGCAATTTGGCTGTCATTGTGAAGACAAAAATGCAAGTGACCATAGCAAAACAAAGCAAAAATACACACATTTGTACAAAATAAAAATAACCAAATTGGAAATAATAAAAAAAGACATAGTGGCAGCAGGTGTGCAATTTCTCGCTATTCAATACAAAGAATGAAAGAGAGAAAAGTAAGCAAGAAAGAGAGAAGGAAAAAAAGGAGAACAAAGGCATCAAATTTCTACAGATGTTGGATAAAGATGAAGTAGAAGAAGATCTGTGCATCTCCATTTGATTAAAAACAAAAAAAAAGGAAAGAAAAATAACACAGAAGAAAGAAAGGTACTGTCATCATTTCTACTCTCCAATCCATTCCTCATCTCCTAAGCACTGGCATTTCCACTACACTGACAGTATCCAATTCCCTGGTAACCGTTGTCGATGGCAGCTGCCGATGAAGCGAGAACGCCTCTTCATACTCTCCTTCATCACACTTCATCTTCTCAATCGTCCTCTTTATTAGTTGGTCTGTCTTTGCTTCTGTTGGTCCCCCTTCAGATCCACCCCCATTCCTGCAACTCACAGAGATTGCTGGAGAACAGTTGTGGTTATGGACGTGTGGTGTTGTCTTTATATACAAGTGTCTGGGTTTCTGAAGGATCAATGTTGGTCTGATTCAGCCCATCCCACATCTGATTAAAATGCTTGGTCAAGTCTTTCAACATGTCTTTCCTCACTCCCAACTATTTTCTTTGATTTTTATGATTTGTAAGTAAGACTAATAACAATTTGTGATTTGTAAAAAAGACTAATGATAATTTGTGATTTGTAAAAAAGACTAATGACAATTTGTGATTTGTAAAAAAGACTAATGACAGTAGGCATGACATGATGAAAATCTTGCTCGAAGTGTAGATATTTCTCTAAGAAAGACCAGCAATAACTATCAATACATTTGTTTTTCAACTGCAAATGTATTTTGCTTAAAACATCAGTCTTTTTGTAGCTGTACACATTAATTTCTTTCTTGTTAACACCTTTTCAATCACTGTAAGACAACTGATGCAATGAAAAGTTTTAAATTACATTAATACTTTGTGGGTTTTGATATAGTATGGTTGAGTTACTTGATGTACAAATTGATGTCACTGAGGATAAGCTGAACAAAAAACACACATTAAATTATAATAAGACCTTGAAGAGTGAGGTTTTGAACATTACGGAAAACTTTGAAATGAATTAACTGCACTAATCAAGGTATACTTGTAGTAATATTTGCAATTTATAGCAAAATACAAACATGCTCAGTAACAAGTCTAATTTCAAAAGTCTCTTATTCTATGATCTTCAGAAATAGGTAACAATACCTGCCATTGCCAGGACAGTAATTATGGAAAGAGTAGATTGCCTCAATTGCTCCAATCCTTCATTTGGTTGGTAAAGAGCAGCACACACCACACACCACGCACACACATATACACACTCACACACACATATATTTGTCTACAGACACACATATGTGGGTATGTATGTGTGTGTAAATATATATATATATATATATATATACATGAAATTAAAAGAATGGATCATTTTATATCCAACAGAATATGATAATTATAAAGACATTTATTAATTGGGAACCTATACTTGCTTGGCACCGGCACTGATTTCTTTATTTATTTACATGATTTAGGCAGCTCATTTCACAATCGCTTACACCAGTGCCGAGGAAATATAGGTTATCTTTATAATTATCACATATATATATATATATGTGTGTGTGAGTGAGTGTGTATAAGTGAATGAGTGTGTACACACACAACAGATGCAAATGAATATATTTGGTTGAATATACAATTACTTGTCTTCCTAATTTGATTTATTTAAAGTTTCTCTAAACTTCAAAGAGTCACTGATTTTATAAGAGAGTTCATTCAACAGAGATTAGAGACCTGGGTGATGACATGTACTTCTCTCTTACTTTGCAGTTAAGTCCAGAAAAAAATATAGTTTCAAATTTTCATGAAAGGAATCCAATTCTCCACTTCTTGGAATATTGGTGCCTCAAATGATATCAATCTCCATGTGATTATCTGACTACCACCTCAGTGTGACCAAATGAATAAGAGTGTTTACTCCATTTTGTGGAAATTGGGTGGAATCATGGAAGTTAAATATGCTGTACTCTTACTATTTGGTTGGTGTCATCATTCTGTTGTACAGGTCTTCTGTGCCAGGGATCTCTCTGAGCCTCACACTCATCCCTTAGTTCAGCTGAAGAGCAGTGTGTGGGAGTGTAAATATTCAGGATGTTCACTGAGCCTGAAGAGGTCGAGATGTGGAGATAGAACTCGGGCTGTGCCTTTAGATGGTGGATCAACTGAAGACTGCAGAGAGACTTTTACTGTAAATCCAACACCATGCAGTCATTGTTGCTCTGGTTCCATTCCCTGTCAAAAGAATGAGTAGTCTCATTCTCTGAGGCTAATGATTGATGGTCACTGGCATATGTGATGGATATTCACTACCGAATTAAGTGCACTGTCAAAGAATAAAATTATGTTGAAAAATAAATATTTGTTGTGTAAAACATTTTTCATCATTAGGCTTATTGATTTACCTACATATATGAGGATATATTTAGCTTCCAACTTTCATAGTTATTTGCTTCATTTCATGTTTGCATATGTTAAAAGAGGGAGATGTATTTTACTACATATTATTGCTTATATACAATATTATTCTTTGTAGGATGTAATGTTTCAAGCACATTGTATTCAGCTGTTCTTAAGTTATTAATCGCTACTACTCACAACAGACCAGTTTAATCACTGTTGCTGGGTTTAGGTTATATGTATCTATGTATTTATCTATGTATCCGGACTTTGCCCAGCCCTAACCGTTCATAGTAGAAACTTGAAATTTTGCACACACACTTCCCTCAATGGGTAGGGGAAATGTTTTTTTAAATTTTTTGAAAATTCACCCATAATAGGTTTTTAGTGGGGGATTCGATTTGCAATGTAAGTTCATCCTAAATTGATCCCTTAGTGTGTGTCTGGCTGCATTCACACTTGTTTTTGTTTTTTAAATCATGAATTTATGATTCAAACCATACTGGTGGTATTTTCATCAAGTTAACTTAATTTTACCACCACCACTGCTTAATTTACAAGGTAAAAAGAAGCATATATGGGTGGGGGTGATTCATAATTTCCCTTGGAATGCTAGTCCTTCTTGTGTTAGTTTTCTTTACTTGATGCATGTGAAGAGTAAAAATTAGTTGTTATCTCCACAAGCAGTCATATCATCTAAATGAACTCTGACCTTTTTTCATTTGACCCAGTGTTTTAATGTGTGTTTACCAGATGCCAGTTATACAACTGATTGTCATAGGTTTTATCATTATATTCAGATTCGGGGGGGGGGGGGCATCCTTAAAAATAATTATGGCCTTAAACGTGACAGAAAAGATTTTCTTTCATGAAACACATTTCAAAGAGAACCTGTTGCCTAAACATCCAACAGATGTTTATGCATAGAAATACTTAAATGTCTACATGTAAAAAAATTAGAGGAATCACTAAATGGCAAATTATTACACTGTCATGATCTCCTCTCTATTTCAGGGTAGATTTAAAATTAACACATCACTTGAAATTTTGATATACTAGTCTGGATCTAAACAGTTATTAGCTAAATTTTGAGCTGAAATTAATACTGCATAATCTTCTGTCTATATGATCTATACAGGAGCTTTGGGTTAAGTGCACTAACAAGAAAGGAGATTATGTTGAAAAATACATTTTTATTATGTAAAATAAGTTGGTTTTTTTTCATTATTAAGCTACAGACTTATTGATGTACCTACATAAAAACTTTGGACACTTGCAAAACCAACTTCCTTATTAAAAGAATATAAAATAAAAAATATGTTATTAGAAATTTGGAGAAATTTACAAATAAATCTAATTAAAAAGACTCAGAGATGAATTTTCAATCTAGGATATTTTGAAAAGAATACGTTATAATCACACACACACACATACACAAACATGTTGGTCTAGAATGAAATTATAATGGTGAGTGGGTGAGGGGGCAATCCACTTTCTGATTCTGACAAAAAAACTTTCTGAAATGCATGATCATAGCCAAACTTAAGCCAGATAGTTGTTTAACCAAATAAATACATTTTAGACATCGTATTGCATCTAAATATGTTTACCAGCTGATGATACCAAAATTCTAGCATTATTTGAAGGTCAAGCATCAGTAACACTTGGTATCATATCAGACACTGTTTGGACCACATTTTATATATTCTAAAAGGTTCTGCAATCCCTACTTTTCAACCTTGCCTTGAAAATTCCTGTCATTACTAATGGGATCAAATTTAATCATGATTGGAACCTTGGATTCATGGCACTCTAATGGATTCATTTAACACCCACTGAATTTTTAAGAAGACTCAACTTTCATCATGCATACAAATTCAGGTTACGGTACTTTCGTCTACATCACTTTAGCAGATGTCAGTTTTGTCTAAATCACTTTGGTCTAAAATCACTTTTGTCCCCACAATATCTCCAAAAGTTCTTAATGAATTTCAATGACATTTGTTGAATGGTTGGCCATGGGCTAAGGAAGAATTGATGAAATTTTGGGGTGGATCCAAGGATTCCTTTTCGATTGAGAGGAAAAAACTCCAGGATCCATACCAAAATTTCATCAATTCTTCCTTAGCCCATGGGCAACCATTTGACAAAATGTCATTGAAATTCATTGAGAAGTTTTGGAGATATTGTGGGGACAAAAGTGATTTTAGACCAAAGTGATTTAGACAAAACTGATATTTGCTGAAAGTGCTGTACCCCATAAATTCATTCCTGAATTTGGAATTGTTTAGAACATCTGAACAAAAGGATGACTAACATTGGTAGGAGTTCCATGTTTAATGGCACAATGGCAACCTTGAACTGTGCCATTACACATCTGCCAACTGTCACAGTACAATACAAACATATCTGCTTTTGAAGATATTTCTCAATTTCAAAAGTTATCCACTGAATTTTAAAGGAGCCATTTTATGTAAGCATAATGTTTTTTTCAATAGGAAACAGATCAAATAATCACCCCTCTCCAGTAAGGGTAAAATATATAACTCAGTATTCATTCAAATCTCCAGGAAATTAGGAATCTGGCACATGGGTAAGTGGGTAAGGGATGAGTCTGAACACAAACCTCAAACTAAAAGTTAGTTCACTTGAGTAGTCCACATTTGGAGCTCTTACAAAGGTCAACAAAATATAATATAACGGAAATTTCTCACTTTGATTGAATTTGTACCCTACTTCATATAAGCTCCAATGTATTTTTAACATATTGTTTTGCACTTAACTTATAACAAATACCTTACTTATTTTTGCTTTTATCATAATTCTAATTACATTCACCAATAAGATGAAATAAAACATTGAGTATTTGTTTATTTGAATATTTACATACCTCACAAGAACTCATTTTCATTCTGGAATTAGTGTGGTGATACCTGAGCACACAATAAATTTGACCTTTTGCTGGATATGACTTTATTCATGATTTGATGTGACATACATTCATTATGTAATGGATATCACACTGATAATAAAAGGCATTGTTAGTGAATTCTATATTCACCAGGTGCTCTGGATATAAAACTGTGTGCCAGCTGTAACTCTTACCAAAGTAAACTCAAACTCATCTAGCCTAAACTATTATTATTA
>VCCN01003854.1:11329828-11342142 GCA_006491835.1 Architeuthis dux
TATATATATATATGTGTATACATATGGTTATATACACATCCTATTAATAATGATCCTAACATAAGGATATGTAACTGAAACTACATCACCATGATGTTATCATGACATCTTTTAGTTTGCTGTCTGCTAGCATTGATTTGATATAAATGCACTGTAAGTAATTCTACTGAGGCTACTAGATAGAGCTAAGTATAAAAGTTAATTTAAACATTTTTGTGCCATTAGTAAGGAGAAATTTCATAGATCCCTGGAGAAATAAATTCTGTTTATCTTTTTTCTTTTAAATTCCATGTTTTAGTTTGCTGTCTGATAGAATTCATTTGATATACAGTAAGGCAAAACAAGTATCTGAACACTTACTAAATATTCATTTAATATACTACTGATGCTCCCATTTACTTTAAATTCACACGGGTAATGTATTTTGATATAAAATGTTTGGAAATATGTATTCTTTTCTTAGTAATTCTTAATTTCATATCAAAATACATCACCTGTGTGAATTTAAAGTAAATGTGAACATCGGAAGTATATTAAATGAATATTTTGTAAGTGTTTTCGCCTCACTGTAGCTACACGGTAAGTACCTCTACTGTTGCTACTAGATAGAGCTAAAGTTAGTATAAAAGCTAATTTTATTATCAAAATCTGTATGCCATTAGTAAACAGAAAGATTTGAGAAATTTTATTGATAATTCTTGTCAACTTTTTAGTTTTATTTGATTAATTATAACTAGCTTGATCCCGCCCTCGAGGCAGCAGAATCAACTAGTATAAATAAATATATATATATAGATGCATGTATGTACTTAAAATATTTGCATTGACCACAATCTGTCATGACTGATGATGGATAAACTACCAGAGCAAATAATTATTGGTGATAATATTGCTTTTGTATTCATTGTTACTCTCTGTTTTTCCTGTCCTCTCTCCTGGTTCAAACGACTGATAATGGGACATTGTACACTGTCACATTACCAGTCATCTAGACCATGATTATTTCACTGAATTCTTACAACTCTGAAAAGAAATATCTATCTATCTACCTATCTATCTATCTATCTATCAGAGTGGCAAGAATGCATAATGCTAAACATATGCTAAAATAAAACAAAATCTACACTGCTAAGTGCAATAACAGTTATATCCTATTATATCTGAGTAAGAAAAACAAAATGAGAATTCCCTTGTCTCTTCTATGTTGAAAATACAAATTGGGCACTATAGATAGATAGATAGACAGGTCTGGTTAGTCACAATAGAAACCATCACGTGACCGATGTCTTTTGGCAGCATGCCATGTTGGGGGTGATCAATTCAAATTGGGAAATGGGGTGATCAATGAATAAGTTACTTCTCTCTCCTTGAATACTGCATGGCACAAACTTACATTGCAAATTGAACCCCCACTAAAAACCTATTTAGGAGAGGAATTTTCAAAAAACAAAAAAAAGATATTTTCTAGACATAATAAAGAGTAAATGTTGAAATTTTCAGCCCTCTAACTCCATTGGTGCAGCCTATATGCATGATATATACATACATAGCCAGCCAGGCAGACCAACTTGAAAACTGAAAGAAACCTATGTTGACAGTTTTGGTGATAGTTTTGGTGACAGTTTTGGTGACAGTTTTGGCTGACGGTTTCTAATAAATAGATGTATATACCCAGCACATATAAAGTTAACAAAAATATAATATCTTCTTCAATAATTTATGAAGTGGGAGATATAATGATTAATCATTGAATATCCTTCTTAATTTGTGCTCTGAAGTTCTCTTCATGCAAAATAGGTTTTAAAAAGCAGTAAATCTAGCTGCCAGATAAGTTATCCTCCATTGACCATTCACTAAGAAATATGTACAATGTAATTTAATAGAGTAGCTTGATATGCCCCAATGAATATGGCACCACTGATTGAGAGTACTTCCAGCTCAAAGAGGCAGGTAATCATTCATATTGCAATGGGACAACCATAACAGATAATTCAGGTAGTTCTTCCTTTATGGTGATTGCCCCAAGAAGACAAAATGCAAAAGTATTGTCTTGGTTACTTGATGGAGAATAAAATAATCAAAGATAAATTTCATAAATTGCAATACGCTAATGTTTCTTTTTAAAACCTGGGGAATTTTAAATCTTCCATTTTGAAAACCACCTTTCTCTGAAAGATTTATCTTCTTCATTTTCTATTTATCCTTTGTTTATCCCCTATCTTTGTGTCTTTTTAGCAACAATTTACAACTGAGTCCATTTCAGAAGTTCATGATGCTTAGGATAATTAGTTTTAGTATTTAAAAAGAATATCCAATGGACAGGGCTGGCCACGAAGGTCTTCTAATGTTGCCAAAATGTTTCCATCAACAAAGCAATCACATAAAAACAATTGTACCTACAAAAACAAGCACATATAAAATAAACAAAATAAAAACCAACTGATAATCTACTATCTTCATGATATCAAGGCAGCCCAAACATCTACTACCCAAAATAAAAACACTTATTCTTCCTCAAGTTATCTCCACATCCTCATATCAATTTAAGCCATCTTTATGATCAGGTATAAATCAAAATGAATTTAAAGGGAATAAATTGAGTTATTCAGTTACATTTTAATATGCTGCTGTTCTCTGACTAGGAAAGGAGCAGTCAGAAATTTAAAATAGGTGAGAGCCACTTTTTCTGATGGAAGACTCTGTCCAAACACTTAATACATTTAAAATTTAGTTGCCATTGTGTTGATCTGTAGTTGTAAACATTGTGCTTAAGTTGATTTTACTCACATTAAATCTAACCTAGATTTTATAAAAATTGAACTTCCTATCAATAACTTTTGGACCAGCTTATAAACCAATGGGCTACAATAGGTTCTAATTGGATAATAAGCTTAACTTTGTTTGACACAGGGCATCTTTCATGGAGCTTCTTATAATGATTGAATTTGCGGGCAATGGCTATTGAGAATAATAGTTTGACATTAACTTATCTATTTATGCCTGTATATTTGTACATTTATATGTATGCGCATATGCATGCAGTGACAAGTGTGCCTCTGTGTCAAAAACCTTAGCACAAGCATATTCATAATGCAACTGTGCATGTTTGTTCATTCTTTATGTCCTTCTTTCCAATGTGAAGTTGGAAGAGGTATATGTATTCACTCATGTGTTGTCTGTTTTCCACACAATATCTCCAAAATTCCTCAATGAATTTCAATGACATTTTGTGAATGAGTGGGTCATGTGCTAAGGAAGAATTGATTAAATTTTGGGTCAGATTCAGGAATTTTTCATATATAAAGACAATAGACCAAAATATGGAAAACCAAAACTTACACAGTTATCTCTCCAGCGTCATAGCTATATATGATTTTCATTCAGTTCTCAGTTAGTGTATGGGCAGAGCTATGCACTCTCTGAATGCTGTTTAGTTTGTGAGTGTATAGTCTTTTTATCTTCTTTATTTCTTTTCATAACACTGTGCGCGCATGTGTATATTGGAACATGTAAGACATTCAAGTATATGTAATATATTTTAAATAATCTGACTTGCATGCATTCTACCTGTGTATGTATATGTGATAGTGAGATTGTACATATGCCCAGGAAAAAGGTAATAAAATAAAATGTCAGGAATTTGGTAAGGATATTCCATTGAACTTTGACCAATAATCCTTTATTCTTATTAGAAACCATCAGCCAAAACTGTCAACAAAATTTCTTTCAGTTTTCAAGTTGGTCTGCCTGGCTGTCTATGTATGTATCAGATGTACATGCCACACCAATGCAGCTAGAGGGCTGAAAATTTAAATATTCACTCCTTATTATGTCTAGAAAAAACGTTTTTTTTTGTTTTTTGAAAATCCACCCACAAATAGGTTTTTAATGGGAGTTCAATTTTTAATGCTAATAGTTTATGCTAAATTGGTCCCTTAGTTTGTGTCCAGCAGTATTTACGCTTGTTTTATTTTTGAAAATTCAGACTTTTTAGTGCCCAACAAAAGGTGAGAGAGGTAATTTATTCATTGATCACCCCTTTTTCTAATTTTTTAATTGATCAAATCCAACAAGGCATGCTGCCAAAAGGTGTTGGTTACGTGACTGTTTCTATTGTGTGACTAACCAGACCTGTTTATTTTTTAATCTGAAATGAAAAACATTTTAATTTCTTTCAAAAGAAGTCTGGTTTTATAGCACTTTATATTAATTCCTATAATTCTTAGAGGCATTAGAAATATTTGTAAATACACTTGAAATAAATAAAGTGAAAATGCTCTTAGGTTATTGCCAGCTGGGGCACAGATAGATTTCATAACTCTTATCTGTGCACATGGATAATGATTTTTCTCAGAAAATTTCATGTTTTATTTTCAACTGATACTGGCTTCTCCTAGTTTTGCTTGAAATTTTGACTGTGAATATCTTGGATGCTTTCTGTCAAATAAAAATTCTTGATTTTTTTTTGTCTTTCTTCTTGGAGTCTTGGAGAAAGAAAGTAGGTTTCTGCTCCCTAGAGTTCAAAGCTCAACCTGGAAGAGCCAAAGGAAAATTAACAGGAGACAGGGCAAGAGAACATTGATAGAGGGAAACAGAGAAGACTTAAAATGATTTCTCTAGAGAATATAATGTCCATTCAACCAGGTTGTGTGGCACTGGAAGAAAAACAATGTGAATTGTGTGTGTGTGTGTGTGTGTGTGTGTGTGTGTGTGTGTGTGTGTGTGTGAAAGAAAAAAAAGAATTCTAACTAACCTTTTATCTGTGGCATTCCCCTGTTTGGGGTAGTGGAGGTTCAATTGATGTTGATAGGAAAAGAAGCAGTAGTCGTGGTTGCTGCAACTTCTTTTCTACCCAATCAAAGAAAAAATAGTGACAGTGAAGGGGGAAAAAAAAAATGACAACTGTGGGTTCTAAAGGCCATCATCCAACCAAGTGTATAGCATGCATAATGGCCATTCTCAAACATTGATTAGCACACAAAATAAGAATTTTACTCAGAGCTCAGATAAAAAAAAAATTGTTAAAATATTTTGTATTTTTGTGCTTTCGTTTTTTTTTCTTTGACCTGAAGAAGAACTAATCCAGCTGTTATTATTTGCGTCGGGTGTTATTTTTTATTTTTACTTTTATCCTGATGACAATTTGCTTGTTAATTTATAAATGTGCGATTTAAGTAGAGCTGGGGGAATTAGAAGGCGTTTGTGGCTAGAAGTGTCCTTCAGAATAATCAATACGCTGTTTGGAAGCTGTTTTGCTGGCAGAGTGTTCTCAGATGACCTCCAGTGACAGAACAAACAGTACAACAGAAACTGATTAGAACAGAACAAATTATACAAGTTTTGATTTTGAAATGCTTGCCAGAGAAGGAGAAAGAATTTCCATAGTAATAATTCCTGAAACAAATAACAGATCAAAGACAAAAAAGCTTTTGTTAAACGTACTTAAGTGATAGCGTTTTCCAATGAAAATGCTTAGATTTGCTTCAACTAAATTTCATGATTGGTCATCTCCAGACCAAATTCCCTGAAATAGCAGTTTTTAAAACAAATCAACTGCATTGTTTTTTCTTATTGAGACTGGTACCCGGATCTACCATAGGATCGCCCACGCGATAGATCACCCATGGGCGTTTATTTTAAGTGGGCGTTTATTTGGGGGTCAAGTTTTTTAGATGAAAATTTGAAAGCATCTATGTTTTAATGCTCTTTAGTATTAAAAAATCGGACACCTTGAATACATATATAATAATTAAAACATCAAGTCTGAAATATCTGCCAATATAAACAAAAAGTTGCTTCAAAGAAATTAATTTGCTCAATACTTCTTCATTATTGTTGAATGAGTTTGAAAACAAACAAGTTATATTATTTATTTATTACAAAAATTAAATTATTTTTTGTGTTTGTAGGTACTAAATACAGTCTATATAATATATAGACTGTATTTAGTATATATATATAATATATATATGTTCGGCTCTTGTAGCAACTTAAAAAGAAACCACCATCCAAAGAAGTACCAAATACATTTAATACGTGTTAGTTGCCGATTGATAGTGAAGTGAATAAAAACACGTGAGCCATAACTTTTATTGTTTTATTATGCTCAATTTAGCAGTTTTGACGGGCTTTGAATAATGGCCCTGGGCTATTATTTGCTGCATTTTTTCCACCCAAATTTGGCTGTTTTTCCGTTTTACTACCCTGGGCGATCTTACGGTAGATCCAGTAATACTCTGGTACTAAATCATTTTCTTTCTTTTCAAGCTACCATCATGGCATATCGATGATATAATTCATAAGTTTTCTAGAGTGTTGGGTGCTGAGGTACACAAAATGATTATCTGGCATCAAATGACTGCATAAATATGCACATTTAATCACATTACACATATCAGGGTTAACAGTATTTGATATTTAGTAAAAGACAAATTCTGAGAATTGCATATAATTTAGGGTATAAACAATCTGTTATTTGTATACTGTTTTTCAGTAAAAGATTCCCAGGGTACATTATCTGAATGGAAATGGTTTATGTATAACATTGCTTGTGGGCTTGTGGACCCTTACAACTGACAAAGATAATTTGTATGCACTAAAATTTAAATGCATTCATTTTTAATGAGTGGTTGGCTTCCAAATCTTATTTTGGGAAAGGTTCATAGGATATTTTACCAAACAGAGTAGTAGTAGAATCATTGGCATCTTTGGATCTTGAGAATAGCAAGCACACACGGGGGGGGCTTGGAACTTTTGTGCTGTCCTTGAAGAATTGGTGAATATCACAGACACACAAAAGAAATGGTTACCTGTCCCATACTGTGGCCATTAAGAGCAGTGGTAGGGGGACAGCCAAGGACAACACAAAAATTCCAACACAAAAATTCCTCTACGATACACACACTTCAAAACTTGCTAAGCAGGTTACACCTGAAGAAGGCTGAAGAATGGATCAGCCAAAACATTATGTTTATAACACTTTTACGACACTTCTCAAAACTATAGAAAGTGACAACTTTAGGAAATCTTTTCAAAGTTTAAATACAGATAGATTTGGAAATGAAAACAGAAAGTAAACAATAATGTGACAAATGCACAGTTGACAAAACAGCTTTGTAACTGAAAATAAGGATTATCAGTGGTTTCCAGCACTTTTGCTAAGTAATGTGGATATCTTTATTGAATTCTAATTTTAAAAAACCCCAAAAAGAACACAGCCTGCTTAGGAGCAAGAGCAACGATTCTTTGTAAGATTCTTTTATTATTTCTTAAGTATTTTGTTCTGTTGTGAATCTCTAGTAATTTGATTAACGTCACATATGGCAATGAAATTTCAAATTTGACATTTCGTGGTGAAAAAGACAAGGCCTAGTGTTGCAGAGAGATTGTTCATAGGTTTGCCTTCAATTTGTCTTCTTATTCAATTTAAGAGTAGATTTTAAATGTTCAATGTTATGGTATGGTTTGTAATGTATAGTTTGATAGAAGCATCAGTTGCAAATTTACCTTTGAGTTCAGATGAAAGGAAAATTGGAAATCCTGAATCTTGTGGCCCTTAATTCATTTTCTTCAGCCCTATGCAAAATCTTTCAAAAGTGAATAGCTTTCAGCTAGAATTTTGGCTAGGCAAAGAAAATATCATCATGTAGCAAAAATAATATGTTTGCCAGAAACTCCTTTACATTGGGGTATCAGAGTTTTTTATATAGATGTGCAACTATTTATAGATGTTTATGTTATTTAAACCAAGAAGGTAAACACAGACAAATATGCACAGTGTACAACACATTTTTTACAGAAAGATTTTATCATTGGTTCATAGACAACCTTTCTCACCATTTTGTTCCAAAGCAAATGTCGGCCAAGCAGCAACAGCAGGGATCTTTTTGTAGAATAAAGCAATTCTTTTAACTGGAATTTTATTCTGTTGTGGAGTTCCCAATGTATAAAGGCCAAATTAGCATCATTTATAAAGGCAAAGGTCAAATGTTTCATTTTGATGTTTGCTAGTTTGTGAAATGCCAAGACACCTGATTGCAGATGTGAGGTGATTTTCCTTTTGATGTTCTTTCCCTCTTTTTTCTACCATTCTTGATAAGAATTATTACTTCAACAACCTAAAAATACCTGCTTCACTCAATAAAAAGATTCAAAGCCTTCTTCTGAGGTTTGAGGAATTGCTCTTTATTGTAGTGTGAAAAATTTAAGAAAATGTTATATTCTATATAAATTACAGAAGTAACTGTAAAATTCTCTTCTTAAGATTTGCAGCAATATGTCATCTCAAATTCCAGAATACATATTTACACACAACTGGGAATAAAATTCTTTAGAAAAATGAAAAAATATTATAGTTTTAGTAAAATTACCAATTGCTGTTACAATTTGTCAAAATATTTATATCAATGTTGCTTTATGATTTTAGTCCTGTTTTTTCCTCCTATTTAATTTGTTCAAACATCGATTTGTATTATTATTAAATGCTTATTTTTTACCTCGCTAAGATATAGGTAGCAAATTCACTAGAGTATTTTGTCAGTGGTTTATTAGGGGTGCAAGATTTCTGTTTATATGAGGTAAGGCAGGGTTGTATGTTTGCAGTAATCATTTTAATGTTCATGTATTTCCATGAGTCTATGTACATACATATATACATATATATGCACATAAGTACATACATATATGCTTGCGCATATGTACGTATATGGTTATGATGGTTAGCATAAGTCCATAGCCTAATGATCACAAAAGCATTTATTTTATACAAAAAATATTTATTTTTCAACATAATCCCCTTCCTTGTCAATGTACTTAACTCAATGCCTCTCCTTTAATTACATAGATTGAACATTATACAGTGAAAACTTTGGATTCAAATTCAGCTAATAACCTCATGTCTGCTTACAGACTTATTGATCCACCCTCAGATATATATACATATGTATGTGCACGTGTGTGTGTTTAGAGTAATACTTCGGTTAGCACTCTAGATATGTTCCTAAAAAATTCAGCGAAACAGTGCTATATAGGAAGTACATTTCTATTCACTGTAGTTAACACTTCCTAAAAACAAGAACTTTTTTTATGTATTGTCTGCCATCCATTGTCTTGTCTTTGTTTTATTTATTTATGTTTTTGTTTTTTTTAAATCTTATTTTACTGTATTTTTATTTTCCTTGTAGTAACCGATCTGATATTAATTATTAAACCTACTTTTGTTGAAATTTAAATGCTTTGAAATAGCAAAAAGGACTAGCTTAGATCTTTGGTTAATTTGAGGAGGGTGGGGAAATAAGACATTTAACCCTAGGTGGGAAGAGGAACTGTGGACTCTTACTAAGTTAAAACTTTAAAAGTAGATGCAGATTTATCTATTTGTTTTGCGTGGGGTGTGATTTGTTATCTGGGCTCAAATCTGCTCAGGCTGCTATACTGTCGGGTCACTCCTCTGACGGGGTTAGCAGAACCCATAGTCAGCACACATTTGCTTTTGTTGGAGTGACCGGGGTCTGTACTTAATGTTGCAGACAGCCACACTATCATGATAATCTGTGATCAAAGTTGCAGGCAGCTATTCTGTCCTGATTCTCCTTCAAAGGGTTGGTAAATCTATAGCCAGCTCAGGCATCTACCAACTAGAGGATGTTCATGTCCTATGGTCTAACCACAGTTCAGCCTTACTGTTGGAACATTCCCGCAAAGGTGCAGCAAACCCCCATAGCTAACTCAGGCATCTGTCAGGAGAAAGACAAACCTACGACCTATGGACCATGCTCCTATTCGCACCATTCCAGTGATCTATAGGATGTATGTGGGGTCGACCCTGTGCAAGTCACACTTCACCTTAAAACTTCATTGCTCAGGCTGGAGGGTTACTCCGCACACAGGCCACACTGTCTATGGTCCTAATGCTGTGGAAAACCATCCCCAAAAATCTTTGTTCGCGAAACCAAGCCATTCATTCATTCATAACATAGCATAAAATGTTTTCCGATCATGATAAAAAATTGTGTGAACTTGTGGATAAACAGCAAATTTTGCAAGAAATTCAGTTGTATGTGAGTGTATGCATGAGTGTGAATCATAGTTTCTTATATGTTAGCATACAAATATTATCATAATGTATATAGTGCTATCCCACTGAAAATATTGTGTCAGCAATCATTTTAAAATATATGATGTTGTTGTTGAGCCTCAACAAGATGGAATGAATTAATGCTGTGTATCACATCTGCTAGCTACTTTCCAGAGCTGGCGAAATATCACTAGGTGTCGATGTATATTGCTATATGATAAATTATTGTGTAGGTATATATGTTTATTATCATACACATGGCAAATTAACCAAAGTATATAGTATACAGTTATTTCGATGATGCTGTCTTTTATCATTTATTTCAGAAATTTAACATTCCTAAATGTATTACAAAAGTTTTTTTTAAAAAGAGCGCTATAGCGAATCAGCGCTAAACAGGGCAGCACTAACACTGGGTATTACTGTATACATATATTCCAATATGTATGCATGTATAATGGTTAACAGCACGAAAAAACAGGAATCGGCAAACTGAATTCAAATTTCAGCTGAGGTTGCTTGAGTTCACTTAGCACTAATGCCCTTGGGAAAAGCATGTATCTGCTTCTCCCTGCATTCTATATATGTACTAAATGGAGGTGCAAAATCGTGTCATGGTTATCAGCATGGAAAATAGAATCAGCAGAATTTCAACTGAGGCTTGTGTTTCTGAGGCTTCACTTAGTAGTTATCCCCCTGGGAAAGGCATGCATTTGACTAAATGGAGGTTCAAAGTAGTCACAGTTATCAACATGGAAAATAGAATCAGCAAACTGAATTCAAATTTCAGCTGAGATTGCTTGTGCTTACTCAGCCATTAATAAAAAAAATGAATCCACTTCCCTGTGCTCTATCCAACCACTAGACATCTTGACAAAAAATGTCTCATTGCTGGCACACTATGATGGTTGGTGGAGAAAAGAGTGGGTGAGTGAGCTCCATGGTAAACCACTCTCCCATAACTATCTTTCCACCCAGGCAGTAGTAAAAAGGTTTTAATTTTCCTTTTAATTACATAATCAGTAAGATTCCTCTCCTCCTCCTCTCTATCCTCCCATGCTTTGTTCCATGTGTTTTCTGGATACAGTTTTGTAGGTGACCATTAGAAATGGGGAAATGTAAGTAGGGTGTAGTACAGTTCTTACATTAGTTTCTACCTCAATTCTCTATTCAAACATAAGTCTTCACAGAGGATCGGGATTATTTTAGAAATCAAGTATCATCTAAGTACTGTAGAAATGTTTCCCTCCAAAAGTTACTTTGTTAATAAATAGTTTGTTTTAGTATACACTTTGTCAGTAAGTCAATAATTAATCAAGATAAAAAGAATGAATCATCTTGAACTCTGTACATAGAATCCAAGGAATTTTGTCCTTTCTCATAGTATTTGAATCTTTCAGTATTATCTGGAGGTGTGAGTGCGAGGTAACATAATGGTTATCAGCATCAGCAAAATTGAATATGAATTGCAATCCAAAATGTATTATCAGGGCTTTTATAATTATGTACAATGTCATTCCTTATTTAGGAGACCAAAGTTTGGGATTGTATGATATTTTAATGAGAAAGACTTGTACAGCATCACCCTATTTCTTCTCTGTTTATTATAATGTTAAGCCAATGACAAGGCCATGATAATTGGCATTAAATAAAAGTTCAGGGAAGTTTAAATTTATGCCTTTCTCCCAGCAAATAGCATGAATCAGCAGGTGAAAGGTAGCATAACAGTTATCAGCACAGAAAACAGAATCATCAAACTGAGGTTGAATTTCAGATGAGACTGTTTGTGTTCATTTAGCACTAATGCCCTTGGAAAAAACATGATTTCACCTCTCCCTGCATTCTATATATGTACTAAATGGAGGTGCGAAGTAGTGTCTTGGTTATCAGCATGAAAAAACAGAATCATCAAACTGAGGTTGAATTTTAACTGTGGCTGCTTGTGTTCACTTCGCACTTATGCCCTTGGGAAAGGCATGAATCCACTTCCCTGTGCTCTACCCACCACTAGATATCTTGATAAAAAATGATGTCTCATCACAATGGTTGACAGATAAGAGAGTAGGTGAGCACTTGGTAAATCATTCTACCATAACTACCTACCCACCCAGACAGTATTAACAGTATAAAGCTGCTATCAACCTTGTTATCAACCTTGACAGGAACTAGCCATTATGCATGTATGTATATTTAAATGTATATACATATGCATACATATATATATATATACATATATATA
>VCCN01003854.1:11358977-11370944 GCA_006491835.1 Architeuthis dux
AAATTATTAAAATATGGAGCACTGTGTATTTACAACAGATACATAAAAATGTGTGTGGGGGTGTATAATGCATAGGTGGCTGATTCATAAAAATACATCTACGTGATGAAAGTAATTTCCTAAAACTACTTGTAGCTAATCAATATTTTATTAACGAGCAAGACAGTGTAGTTGCTTTTGTTAATATTTAAATATTTATGCATATCATCCTTAAAATGTTCTAATCAAAACAATTTGTTTGCCTTGTAACAAGTCATTCTGTTCAGAATATAATATGAATGAACTTTGAAATATTAATAAAATCCATAACACTTTCATATTTTTAATGAAAGAACTTGCAAAGTTTCTTTCATGTTTTATAACTGCTAGGTGAGGTATTTGATTTTAATCTTGAAGAGAAGTGTGGGAGATTGGTAAAAATAGAGGGGTTTGGAGAAATAAAGTTGGCACATAATAATAGCATAAAGAACAATTTATTACTGAAAAGAGAATGATGAGTATTTATTTTCAATCCACGTTGTTTATTAACAGCGGTAGAATGACGGTCTGCGATGAAAAGCAAGTGAAATTAAGCTGAAATAATACTAGTCAAAAATTAATAATGGTTGACAATATTTCAAATAAAAAATTCAAGATAATATTATTACTACTAATGTTACTTATGTATGTGAAAATAAAATATTAACATCAAATAAGGCACTGCAGAGCGATAAGGGAAAGTAAGGAATGAGTTTATACAGTTAGATTTGATCTTTTGCAAGTGTTGGCTAGCTCAAACAGTTTAGCAGCTGCCGTACATAGACAGGCTTCCTGAGGTAAAAAAAGAATGCTAGTTCAAGTCTTGCCTAGAGCTTATGTTTTACTTCCAATTGTCGCTGTTTGCTAATGGCTGTAGAATGACTGTCTGAGTAGTTGCGATGAAAAGTAACTAAAATGAAGATGAAAGAAATATTAGTCAAAAATTAATAATGGTTCACAATGCTTCACCTAATAACAATTCAAGATAATGAGTATGGATGATTATCAAATTCTGAAGTTTGGTTGATGTAAAAAATATAAATATGAAATGCTTATGAAAATTCAACTACAAACTGGATAGTGATATGTGAGTACAGCATTTTTATCTGTATATCTTGGTTATATAGAGCCAAATAGATTTTTTTAATCAAGTTCTAATTTGTTCAATTACTAAGTCCATATTACATCCAAAAACAATACCAAAGAATATATATATGAGTTAAGAAGGGGAAAATATTTATAATAATGATAATAATATGCACTATTTTGTCATTTTGTTCACTCTTTAATGTATTTTTATTTCTACATTTCTGAAGAAGAATGTCCTTACAAATTTCATATTTTTATCCAATATAACACACCTATATAACTTGCCTGTCTTTTTCTTATTTCTCCTTTTTCTAATTCAATAATATTCACCTAAACCATTCATTTTGTACCCATCTCCAATTTTGCTAATTATGTGTTATTCCAAGTGTCAGATTGTAGTCAAAATATATCTGTGTGCATCCTAGTCAGCACAATGTTTTGTTCCAGGTAAAAATGAAAGAAAAATATTGCAAAAAAAGATTTGAAAATGTTCCAGTTGTCAGGAATGGGGAAGTTGTAATGTAATTTGAAGGAATACTCTGAAACTTGAAGCCTTTTGCACATAAAGTTTTTAAATATTTACTTTATTTGTGTACTTAACAAAAATCTGTTCTAGATCAGAGTATAAAAAGGATGATAATTGTCCTTTTTTCTTTTTCTTCTATATTTTCTCAGTTTATCTCTGTAACCCCAAGAGAGCCAGTTGTGCATTTCTAGACAGCAATGTTTGAGTTAATGTTTGTGTTTGAGTCCAGATGAAAGCCAGAATTTTGAATGTTGATTTTCACTAGAAGCAAGCTCTCTCAAATTTGGTACAATGCGGTCTTCCACTACATATAAGTAGCCTTTACCAGACTAAGCTAAATGGAGTTGATAGTTTATTTTGGTTTCTTTATTCCTCAGGGTATTCCTACAGTGCAACCCTTTCTCAAAGGTCGTTCAGTGCTAGGCCCCTTTTGTCCCTACAAGCAGACTGCTTAGTCCAAGCTTCATGGATACACTGCTACTTTTCAGCAGTTCTATTTGCGCTTCCATTGAGCAGGACTCTATGCTTCACCGTATGCCAGCATGACTAGTTCTTAGTCCCCTAGCATGACCCAGCTTCCAGCTCAGCCATATACTGTCAACTTGCCTTTTCTCACTGGGTCCAAGCCTCCATCAGACTTTCCTCCTCTCACGAATTTCATGGCCCCAACTGAATGTCTTAGTGCAACCATGTGAGACCTTCTGCCTCAAAACAGGATCCTTTCCAGTTCTCTAGCTACCCCTGCTTTCTGCCACGTTTCACTTCCAGCTTCTACCAACTTTTTCAATTTATTTTTGCCTCTCCCGCGGGCTTGAGAGCCTAATTGCTCCTTAACCAAAATCACTGTCTACCTTTCATTAAGTGTCACAGCATCCATATTCCCGACTGGCGTAATAATGTGTTGATCTGAAGATAGAATAATGTTGGTCCAATGTCTGTTGAAAAGAGTGGCTAAATCAGATACTATTGCACTTACATTTTGTTTTGTTTTGCTTCATGTGGTCAATTACAATGTACTCTAACAATATACAAAAAAAACATTTTTTATTATACCAGATTTTCTTTGCCTTTGCCTTTTCGGAAAATTGCATTATTTTCGATTAGAATTCAATAGCTTTAGAAAGTGAGAAGAAAGTCAATTATGTTACATGAATTCAATGGAAATTGGTTTGGGAAATTAGGTATAGTATATTTAGAAGTAGGTATATGCCATACCCCTGCATATCCCTCACTGCATGAATTAAATATTTTACATTTACTGAGAGTGAATAAAGACTGTGGTCTTGGCAAAAACAAACTCACAAATATTTTCTTTTTCCTTTTTTTTGCAGTCAGCTTGCAAATGTTTGTTATATGGTAGGTTATAAGAATGAAATACAATGCTGGTTGATTTAATGTTAGATACCACAATCCCGACTTCAAAGAAAAGAATTGTCACTGCAAAGTAACTATCAATTATGTGGAAACGGAATGTATTTTGCTTGTGTGAAAGTAAAGGTGAGGCAGATCTTAATAGAAACACCTGTCTCTTACTTATCTAATCGCTTTATCTAATTGTCATCCACATTTCAACAGTTCTGCAAAGAAATGTGAACATAAAGTTTTTTAATAGTTAAACATTTATACACATTTTCGTCAACTGTCATTGACTTTGCTTGAAACATTTTTATTGATACATAAAATATTTTTTTAATTGTGTAAGGTTGAAGCTAAAAATCAATGGTGAAAAACGATCTATTTTTAAATGTAAAAAAAATTAATTTTGCATAACACCGGGTATAATTAGTGTAGCTTGTTACATTTTTAATTCGTTCCTCAATTTCCCTTCTTTAGGAAAAGCTAAGGTTTAATGATGTCTCAGTACATTTTTAACTTTTGGAAGATGAAATTTCACTTTTGAGAGATTTCTATTCCTAAACCTAAATTTAAACAAATGTCTATCCAACCAAGACTTTAAAAATACACTGTAATGTTTATTAATAGAGAGAAAAAATCCATTGTTAATTTCTGTTCTGTAAATCAAATCAGAATCATTAAAAAGAATAGTGGTAAAAAAAAAAAAAACTAACAAATATTGCTATTAAAGCAAATGAAAATGAAAATATCAATAATACAAATTAGCTAAAAATATTTGTTTAACATCAACCGGTGAATGGTGGCATTTCTCCAAATCAAAAAAAGAAGTCTTCCAACTCCCAGTACATGCAAAATCCCTCCGGAACAAGCAAACTCTGCCGTGGTAAAGAACCCAAAAAACCTCATTGGCATCATCTGTATCTTTACTGATGACTAAAAACCCTTCAAATGAAGAATTGTTCAACAAACAATAACATCGATAAGGATTTCTCTTCATCTGTCTTTCTCCTATTTAACAGCAACAAAACTGCAATCCATAAAACTTTCACACTTGTTTTATTTTATTACTTGGGACCCTTTCTGAGAAAGAAACTATGATCTTGACTTCTGCTTAGTGATGACATCACTATTTGTGTTGAATCCCTCTGAGGTGGCATTGATAGGTAAGGAACTGGAGAGTTATGAACTTGTAACAGTGACAAAGATTAACCATATTGAATTTCAGTTGGGCACATGTAGAGACTCGGCTATTTCAGTTGAAAGAAGTCCTTAGAGTTGGGCCTCAAATGGGCTGGAAATACAGATCAGGATTGAAACACTTCAATGGCAATTATACTTAAAAAGTACAGCACAGGTGTGTATTTTCCATATTTGTTGCTAGCCATACTTTCAAAGCTGATCTGAATATGTCACACCTGGGATTAAGACCACTTCCTTAAACTGGAATTTTTCAACATGATGTTGATCGAAGAATCTGTATAGGAACTTTGTGCAAGAGTTGTGTTTCTTTCCTTGGTGACCTGATCTCTCCCAGGGAGGAACTTTGAGAGAGTCAGTTTAATAGAGAATGTCGAGCAACATTTTGCCAGTCCATTTCCTCTGATTGGTCACTGTCAAAGAAAGCTGAATGTCAGATGATAACTTTTAGGTTCTTTAGTGGTGGGTCCATGGAACAGAATTCTCATTAGTGCAAGGAGAGGCATTTTGGTCAATGATTAGCTATCTAGAAAGGGTTTGCAGATTTTCCCAGTGTCATTGGGTAGAAGAGCAGACAATAACTCTACTTTTGTTTTACTGCACACTCTCTCAAAGAGTTTCTTCAAGGTCTACTCTGAATATAAATCATGTGATGGGCTGTGCAAGGAAAAGGTGCATTTTGTTTTTATGCCTAATAAGTAGCTAGAATGGTGGTGTAGATGACGAGACAGATGGTGCATATCACAATATATATCTTATTTGATTCCGGATTAGGCAGCTTTCTTAAAGCCCCAGCTTAAAGTGAAATTGCCACTGATATCGTTCAGCAACAGCTGGATGAATGTCCTCAGAAAATGTCATGTGAATGAGATAGATCTTGAGTGGCTATTTTTTACCTTAATCAGGATTGTGAAGTGTACAGAGCTTTTAAGGCCCCTACCTTGAAAGTATATGTTTTAGCTAAGAAAGTGTGTACTCATCAACCAACACTATCCCACACATTTTCTATTCTTCATCTACGTTATAACTTGGTAAGTCATCGTTATTATTTAATGTAACTAGGATTACCTCTTGTATCATGTGCATTATTATTTTGAACAGAAAGAGGGGGAAGCCTGCTGTATAATCCAAATAATAGGAGTGGGTTCAGTGTTAATATTTTGTTCCATTGTGCACAGGGCTGGCCCAAGTTATAAGCAACAAGGGCATCAAGTGCTAAGGTGTGTTTGCCATGAGTCTGAGACAGTAGGACTTTTCAAATACAAAACAAAAGGGAAAATGAGAAAATGTATAAATTAAACAGAATGAAAAAAGCCAAAATAAGAAAATTCCCTGATGTGAAATCAGATTTTTCAGGAATATCTGACAGTTAAATACTTTCTGCTGTGGTAAAACCAAGAGAAACCATTGCCAAAGGAATTTCTCATGACCGACAACAAGCTCATTTGATTAATGCATTGTAATTTAAATGATTGATATTTAGTAGAATAGTACCTATATATTTTTATGTATTTATTTTTCTCACTGTAAAACAAAAATAAATAAATAAGATAATTCTGTACTTTAAAAGGCACTGAAGTTCAGCTTGCCTGGGGGGCCATGACCCTAGGGCCGTCCCTGATTGAGCAGTATACTTCCACTTCTACATTTTCATCTTCATCTGTACATATTTCGAGAAAAATAGGACAAGTGCATGTGTTATTTAGGGGCTGAGAGAGTGTAATTTTGGTTGTTAAGTATATGGTGATTGCCATGGTGAAAGAGCCAGTGAATGATTTTTCTTGTATTTAACTTTTATTAAAATTAGATTTTTCATCCTATTTTAGCATATCATATTGTTATAGAAAGCTGCAGTGAAATTAAGGATTTGTTACACATACTGAACCAGAAGTGCAAATGGCTATCAGTTCTCACCAGAACAAGGAAGACTCAAAATTTAGTTAGAATTTTGATTTGTGTTTACCATTAACATTTATTGTTGTAAGTCAGAAGAACCCGCAAATCTGTAAGTAAATAAGAAATTTCAAATGATAAAATCCAAATTTCAGTTAAAATGTATTTCTGTGCTTACAATAGTAACATGAAAATTATGTTGGTCAATATGAAACTTTTCATGATGTATACAAAAGCAAAAATTGAAACCATTTTAAATATTTTAGACATGCTTAATTAATAAATTTATACATTTGAATTTATTTTTGTTTATATTTTATAAATCTAATTTTGTATTAATACAGCAATTTATATTTTTATTTATAAACATAAATCTGTAATTGTTGTAATTTTTAAAATCTACTTTATTTTGCTGAAATTGTCCCCACAATGAAATGAAATAAATATCACTAATCTTTGCTACATATTCACTACTTATACAAGTTGCTACACAAAGGTTTGGAAATTTGAGCAGATTGATCAATCTGTTCATCTGTCAAGTTACTCTGTCTTGCTGGACATTTCACACATCTTTTGAAATCACTCCATCAGGAAATGGTAAAACCTAATTTTTACAGATTTTTCTTTCTTTGAGAAGCCATTTTATGCACTGTTGGGTACACCTCGTGAAATAAAATTAAAAAACATCATTATCTTACCAAACAACAAATAACTTCTCATTTCCTAAAAATCTAAAGATTTGACTTCATGTTTGGTGCAATAGGCAATCAGAAAAATTATCTTATCAAATGTTTAATGTATTCTCATAATATCTGAAGATTCAACTTCACTCTAAGATCTGTGTAGTGTAAACAACCATCTTGTTCTAATATTTGAAAATTTATTCTTTTAGATGAGTGTACAATGCAAACAATCATTTTATCAAATGCCTAATTACACCTCTTAAAATGACAAGAATTTTTCAAGAATTGATTTCTTTGATTTGAAGATGTTTTTATTGAAATAATTAAAAGAGAAGGGTGTTGACAGGAATTCATTGTTATTAATATGAAACTATTGGTGCAAATTTCAACAAAATCAATAATCTGTGGTGGTATAAAACATAAATAATAAATTGTATACTATTTAATTAATTGCAATACAAGATGCAAATAATAAGCAATGAATTCTACCAAACAATACAATAATTTCAAGCAGAAATTTAGTATCATTTTTAATTTTTCAGTTAAAACACTTCAACATTCTTTTTGATAATTTAAGCAATAAGATATAAAATTTCATGAATCACGAATGGAATAAGATTATAGCTTCTTATAATCAAGATATCACATTTTTGTCAAAATTACATGGCAGGCATAGTGTTTGTAATTTACTTGTCTCTTCAATCCTGACCTGTACTTCATCCAACTTCCTTCCTCTAAAACCTGCCTCGAAAAATCAGGAAGTACTTTTTTTAATTGCATTTTCCCATTTTACTTCATTTCTAAAGCCACAAAAAAGAGAAAGTGGTTATGGGGAATGGCAACACAATTTATGCATGAAAGCTGTTTCTTTACTCAAAGTATTTAATTCTTGATTTTTTGCCCTAATTGATACTCTGCTTTTCATTCATTATTAAATTTTCTGTAAATTACCCTAGAAAATTATCTTGTGAATTTCCTTTTTAAAGGGAAAAAAAGAGCATTCACTTTGGCTTTAATCATGGTGAATTATTCAAGTCACTAAGCAAGGTCATCTGGAGTTGGCCAAAAGAAAAGAAAAATCTTTTAAGCATTGTGTTTTAATGCTTTGCATGACTGGTAAAATATGAAAGCTGTGTCTTAATGAGAACATTTCTTATTATAAAACCTATTGCTATCTATAAGAATCATAAACCCAAAACAACAGTTGTATTTTCCAGTAGACATGGCTTAAACAAATGGATTACTAGTTAAGGTGTCTGGGATCCTGCCTCTGATAACAGGTAGGTTAGATTTGTTACTATTTCTCCATCTCCTTCTTATCGTTTTCTTCTGAGTCATCTTATAATTCTCTTCTTCTTTCCCTTTTTTCACAATGACCTCTGCCAACTACTTTTTTCACTCACTTGCTTCTTATGCATTTTTATTTTTAAGATATTCTAAGTCCAAGCAAAGTGTTTTTCCCTCTTTAATGTTGATGTGATAGGGTTAGATCAAAAGGATCAATAACAGTGGCAAAGGGGTGCTCAGCAACAAAGAATAGAGGACTGATAAGAATGGGAATCAGACATTGGGGGCTTGCTTCAAGAGCTATTGACCAGCCATTCAGATCTTTTCTGTTTGTATAGACAAGTGGTTCCCAAACTATTTTTCTTTGGGCCGCACTTTCATAACATAGAATACAACTACTTTATTATATGATCATGGGACATCCAGAAAGTATTAAAAAAATGCAGCTACAATGCAAATAAAAAATTTTTAAATTTAATCCTAATACTAAATATAAAACTTACAAATAAATGCAATGATAACACACTATACTATACTAGACTGCACTTAACACAAAGAGAAATGGCATAAATTCTGGAAACTTCCACTGGTTTCTATATATGAATATTTAGATGTTTCTTTAATTGTCCTTGAATCTTCTCGCCACACTTGCCACCCTCTCTCACTGCGTCAGTGTGGTGTGCCCTTTGGGAACCACTGGTATAGAAACTGGATTAAAATCTTTCAGTTTCAGTAAATTTTCTAGCAATTTTCCATTCAAACTGAGTCAGCCTTTTTGAAATCCCAGCTTCACACACACACACACACATACACACACGCATACACACAAAGGCAGTATGATAGTTTAATAGAATAGGCATGAATGTGAGAAGTGGCATTATTAATAATCGATACTTTCTTCCTTTTCATTTAGAACAGGGCCAGCCCATCCATTAGAGTAATCTAAGCAGTCGCCTAGGGCACAAAGGTCCTAGGGGTACAATCCAAACTAAAAAATATATATTTTCTATAGTTTTGGGTCATTAACATTCAAATATTTCTTCAGACGATTGAATGCCTTCTTGTTGTCTGTGTTGTTAACACAACGTTTCAGCCAATCCATTCTTTGGCCTTTTTCAGGTGTAATATCTGAATGTGATGAGGTAAATAGAAGTTTGACACTTATAACATAGGATTTGGGTTTTTTTTATCCTACTCCACTGGAGTAAAAACTTCTGTTTTACCCCATTACATTCGGATATTACACCTGAAGAAGGCCGAAGAATGGATTAGACAAAATGTTATGTTAGACACCACAAACAACAAGAAGAACTATTTGAATAAATAATAGTCATTAGAAACAACCAGGGGTTCAAATTTCAAGTTTCACGAAGGGCACATGAAACCTTTGCGCTGACCATGATTTAGAATATATTTTGCAGAATACAAACATAAGCCACCATGCTTTATAATTAGAAACTGTCAACCAAAACTGTCACCAAAACTGTCAATTTCTTTATTTTTTTAAATAAAAGATAGTTTAAGAGCTAAAAAGTAACGTCAATCAAAAGTTCAAAATGCCTGAAAGGAAATATAGAAATTAGGTAGAGCTAATAGCAACTGAGGTCAGAGAATGTAATGAGTATTTTGTATCAAGCAGGAATATTTCTTTAAAACTGGACTTCTCAGATGAAAAGTTAACTAGCATACATAGCAAACCAAAAACATTGCATGTATATTTTGTTCATATTTAAAGTATTTATGAGATTGATAATGGTAGCAGATATGGGACCATAATGTTATATCAAACTTTTTATTCTAAAGTAGATTAATGTTTTTTAGATTCAATGATTGATAATTATGCTACAAGTGGGAAGTTGGTCTGTAAGGTTCTATGCTTATAGTTGATATCAATTTTATATTATCATGATGAAAATACAATCCCTTTTTTTCTGCTAGACCTTTTTCTCAGTTTTCACTTTTCCCTTTCTTATTTTTCATATTATTCCTTTTTCTTCTCATTCTCTTTCTTCTTTGCTTTCTTTATCTTTTTCTTTCTCTCTTCTTCTTTGTTCCTTTAAACTGAAAAAGTCAGACGGAAGAGAAGAAGAAAGAAGTTCTTCTTCTCTTCCGTCTGACTTTTTTAGTTTTCTCTTCCTTCCACTTCTTATTCATCTCTTCTCTTTATCTTCCTCCTTTCTATTCTCCTCTTTCAGATTTCCTCTTCCTTGTTTTTCAACTCGTTTTAATGAACTTTGCAGATCAAGATCAAAGTGAGTTTTCTTTATAAAGAAAGTCACTTTTTCCTTTTTGTATTCTTTATTAATAAGGATGAAATAAATTGCTGACCACCTACAAGTATATTTTTCCGAAACTTTGATTAATTAACATGTACTTAAATGCTGATTTGTTAGAGTTTAGACTATATGCTATGGAATCACTATCACATGAATGGCTTGCTAAAGTCTTGACAGCCCCAGTCATTTTTATCTGCTGATCAAATGACCTGACATGGTTTAATGGAACACAACTCACTGATAGCCAGATCTGTTACACCAAAATCTCAATGAAGAATTGATCTATGAATCTTTTAGAATCAATCAATTACTTTGCAGTTGGAAAATGGATTCAAGGAAAGATCCTGCCTCATTACTGTGGCTGGAGATTTACTGAAAAAATTTAAATATTGGATGATTATATCTATGTTTCCTTTTTATTGGATATCTGGTGTTTGTGAATGCTGCTTGTTTTGTATTCATGTGTGTATGTGTTTGTGTGCATATGGTTGTGTATATACAAATTTTTTCTGTGTTTGTATGTGCACATATATAAATATATGCATAAATTCATATGCAGATTTATATAAGTACATGCACATAACCACAGGAAAAAGCTATATATTCATACATATCCATATCCATATAATCGTATGCTTTCCAACGCTCATTGTGTGAGCAACCAACACTCTCCAAGCTTCACGGTCATTGGCTAGTGTTTCTAGGTCAGAGGTTGTTCTTTCTGGGTCTATCTCTTTGACCTCCATCCATGTTTGAGCAATCCACAATGTTTTTGGACTCCCTGCTTGTCTTCTGGTGGGGTGGTCATATACAACTAGAGCTTGCCCAGTGGATATGGTTGCTGGTAATCTTAGTAGGTTTCTTAGTCAGTTGTCTTCTTTTGATGTTTTTGCTCAACGGTTTTCATCTTGCGACTTGTTTTTGTTTGGTCTCATTTTGATTCCTCTGACATTGATGATCCCTATTCTCAGGATCGTTTGGCCTTTTATGAAGCATATTTTTGGCCTGTCGTTTGGCTTGGGTGTGCATGGGTGCATTATAGTGTTAAAGCTCAGTGGTCCATCACGATCCACTAACAAAACTACATAATCTTTAAAAAAGAATATATAGATCAACCAGATAAAACAGTGTAAATATGACAATATACATAAATTGTCAAATATGAATCGATTATATGCAAACAGCTTTCACATACATATGTAAGTATATATCGTTATCCTGTCAAGACAATACAAAAATGAGTATGTATGTGCATGTCTATTGCATGTGCGTGCACATGTGTCTGCCTGTGTGTATGCGTGTGTGTGTGTGTGTGTGTGCACACGTACATTTTCATGTGTGTGTATGTGTGTGTATGTGTGTTTTATACTCATGTTTCTTGAAGATATAGGACTAATTACACCAACCTAAGTTTGGTAAATAAATAGTTTTAGTTTAATAAAGATAGTTTTTTATGTATGCATAAAATACAAATATAGTTCTGCCTTACATTCATTAAACAGAAAGATTCTTGTATAATAAGTCATTGTGCCTGATTTGTTTAACAAGCGGATCATATTTTATGAGTTTGGGATGCATATCTCCTCAGTTCTATAATAAAAAGAAATGAACAAAAGCTTCCTGCTTGAGAAAATTCTCTAAT
>VCCN01003854.1:11428441-11452359 GCA_006491835.1 Architeuthis dux
AAATCCAATAATTATGTGATTTGTAGTAAAATTTGTAAATCTACGGTTTTTTTACCGCACGAAAATTTGTTAATGCTAATTAAGTATTGTTTACTTTTTTCGACCGAAAATTGACCTTGAAACAGCTAAATTTCCCTTCATTTTTTGACAAAATTTTAGGTTTTTTCCTTTCTAGCAAAACCAAGAGAACAATTGAGAACAAGATTTTTCTATTTTTAATAACGTTTTTAAAAACAAACAAAACAAAGTGTGCATTGCTATCAAATGCCCACTTTGAAAACCTTGCATACTAATAAATTTTCTCCTGTTAGTGATTTTTCTTGCTTTTTTGAATGAATTTTTAAAATGAATAATAATTTTGGTAATGTAGCTAATGTTCATAAAAAGTGGGCATTTGAAAATCAAAACAAGGGAAAGATAAATCATGTAAAACCTTAAAAAATCAACTTTTTTCAAAACTAGCAACTTCCCTGGATAGAGAACGGTCTTATGGAAGCACAACAAATAGTTTTATTTAATTTTTTTGAAGTAGGACCATGGCATGTCAGAAGTACCGGGCGGAGAAGTGGATCTTTATGTCGGAATAATTAAGGGGCGGGGGGCGATTATTCAGTACTCAAGAGTAAATGGTAAAATGAACCAAATAATTTGTCAAAATTCTTTTTAAAATATTGCATATTCCTGTCAGAAAATAAGATTTACTATTATAATTTTCAAAAAAAGTCATTACAATGAAGTAATACCGGATTTTTAATAATTTGTTGTGCATAGCAGCATTTGAAAACTTAAAAGACAAAAATATTGAAAACTATCATAAAATCATGTGAACTGACTTTTTGTTCATTCAATGAATGATATTCAATGAATGATATTGAATAATGAATTTTCTAAAGATGAATTTGCTAAAGACTTTTAGTTTTAAATTTGAAGGAAGGCATAATTATTCATCTTTTTATTCTTGTTTATATCTGAAAACCCTGAGGTTACTATTCTCATCTTCTAATACCAGCTACAAATACTGAAGGCAAATTCTTCTTCACTGTTGAATGCTCAACTTGACTTTGAAGAAATGCACAAAAAGCAATTGATACCAAATGAAAGTATGTAGCTTCATACATTAAAAAGTTTTTGTTTTTTTAAAGACTAAAGTGTTTTCCTTCCATGAAGATAGAATACATTTTGGTTACTTATGAAAGAAAATTACCTCTCAATTACATTTGGTCAAAGCAGGAAATTCAAATTCCTGTTCTTGATGAAAAGAAAAATAGAATTAAATTTTAAATAAAGAAACCAGTTGAATGAGACCAGTTGAAATAGTCAGCAATATTAATCAGAAACAAGGGACGTTTCATAATTGCTACAGTTTGCCATCTAGAAACAGGGCTTCGGTTTGCTTTGAAGTTGCACTGAAAAACAGATGAATAAGAACAACAGTGAAGATAACAACATAAACATTAACTAACCTGTGATGCTGAAATCTCTGTAAAGTTTGTGGTGATATCAGTCATTCACATCTTGCTGGCCCTCCGTGGCAACATTCTTTTTAAAAACATAGTGCATGTGTGTGTCTGTGATAAAGAAGCTTGCAATCCTTTCAAGTTTGCTGTGTTATGTATACATAACCATTGTTATGTTAGATGGAATCAAAATGTTTGTTTCTTAGGGCATAGGGGAAATGAATGGACTATTTCATATTATTTTACAACTAAGATCTCACTTGTTGCATTTTTTAAATAGAAGAAGCTTAACATTTTAACAAAAGGGTGCCTACCTGTGAATGCAAGCAAAAGTTTGAAAATCTTTGAGTTCCAAAGTTTTTAAAGCAAATTGGCACCTTATCTAAAAAACACTGATCAAAACAGAGCAGCAATCTTTTTCATTGATTAAAAAAATTTCCCCAACAGTTTACTTTTCAAATATTTACACTTAATGATAAAAAAATAGTAAGAAAATCAAAACTCAAAATAAGAAGAACCAAATATACTAAATGGAATGCTTTGTTGACAGAGATCATGCTGAGGTAGAGGAAGACAGGTGACCTGCACTTAGGAAGGAGCAGGTATTTGGGTTGTGGTGGAAAAAAAGATGAGTAAAGAAGATAAGAATTTGATCTACTTAGTTATACAAGTAACTGCTAGTCTTAACAGACTATACAAATTGGACAGAATTAGGTTTTAAAGGTTAGTTATTAGTAGAATGCTTTTGATTGTTTAGAGTTTATTATCCATCTTTATCGCTTTGATTCTTTCATTTTCTGATTTATGTTTAAAAACCTAACAGTTTGACATATTCTACAAGTTATGTACAATGATGCACAGACTTTATCCATATTGGAATTACAAAGCTAGCAGAGTATTTTCTGTTTTCGAGAAATTCTAAGATGAAGTATTTTCAATATTCCACACATTTTTCCTACTATTATCTTCATCTTTGTTATTCTAATACAACAATTCAGCTAAATTCTTTGACCTTCCTCAGGTATATGTTGTATCTGGAGTTCTTTAGAAACAAAGATGAAGATAACTAAGTCTGTTTATACATGTTGTTTTTGTTTATATATTGTTTTAGATTTTGCTGAAGGTTTAGAGAGAGATAAAATGTATTTACTTTTGTTGATATTAAAATTTGATCTCTATTTCTCTCATCACAGAGAATTTGATGAATCCAATAAAGGATTATGGTCGCTGTTCTCTGTATTTTCTTTTAGCTTTCTGTCCTTTGTTCTAGCTGCAACAGATCTGAGCTTTGTTCTTCCTCTTCCGGCCTCTGCTGTTTGTTTGTACAGCTGTAGTCGTTTATCAGAAGTGCTAGGTTTCAGAGTAACCCCAATTTGTAGTCAGTTCTTAAGCTAACAAGTACTTGCTACAGCCATCTTGGAACAGAACTTGTGTCTCCATGAATGTTTCTAGTGACAGCTTCATATCTGATACTCCAGGTGGAACATGGTGTATAATAATCAGAAGTGTCTGAAACTGTGAAAAGAAAAAAGAAATTCATTTTTAACATAATTAACCATTTACTGGCATTTTATTAAAGCATACATAACAGAACATTGAGACTGGTTTATTTGCCATAACAAACCTTGCTTTGATCTGTTGTTCACATTCTAAAATTTATAACTCTATATTACAACACTCAATTTGTTTTTTAAGAACTATTGGCATATAATTATATTTATGACATAGCACTGTTTTATTCTGAAATTGATTCACATATCTTTCATCATGATCATATTCCTTGCTTATATGACAGGAGCATACCATGTCTTGAACTTCTTTTCTCTTCATTTTGATCAACTCCAACACCCTTAGTTTCCTGTTGAGTTTTTTAAATTATCAAATAAACCTTCATAAATCAAAGAATGTATAAGCATTTTTCAAAGAGACAAGCAAATAATTCCAAAGATAAGTTCTAAAAAAGCTTTTATAGAGAATGTATGTGCTACATCATCAGAGTGTTAGCCAGGAATCTGATTTCCCCACCGTTTTTATAGGATTGGGAAGTATTCTGTGGTCTGCATTTTTGTATTTAAAAAAAAGCCAAAAATGGTCAAAAACAGAACAAAAAGACACTAAAAATGGTTTCTCTTGGGAATTAGCCATTAAACGGCTAGTGAGAACACTGGCTAACACCCTGATCATATAACAGTTAAACTCACTTTCCATTTAGTTTGTTTACAAAGTATAACCAATGTTCACAAGTATATTCAGAATTATATCTTGTTATTCTACAGTAGATATCAACCAATTTATATTTAATATTTATGAAAAATGTTTGATAGTATGCAAATCTGAAAAAGAAAAGGCTATGCAAGTATTGAGAATTAGCCTGCAATCAATTTAAATTTTATAAATGCTTCACACTTTTTTCATATCTTTTAAATTTGTTCTTATTGCTCTTGTGTAACTGTTCTTCTCACATTTTTTAAAATAAATCATTTGGATAGGTGTCATGGTTATACCAAAATGTATAAAACGGTGTAGCTTTTTTTTTATGGAGATTTTTATAAATTACATAGCGTCGACTGGGGTGGAATGGATTGTTTTTTGTTTTTTGGTTGTTATGGAGAAAGAAAATTGACATTTTTTAACTTTTTGTATGGATTAGAACATTATGGCTCTTATTTACAAAATGGCATAAAAAAATATTAGCTATTTTCAAAGTTGGAAAAAAATATGGCCTTAAAACACTAACCCCCACGACTGTGGGCTGGGGTGGAATGGGTCGCATCTTTTAGTCCATTTTTTTTATTATAAATAAAATTCAAAGTTTTTCTAACTTTATTCAAAGTTGTTCAGCAACTCTTCT
Organism: Architeuthis dux; assembly: GCA_006491835.1. Taxonomy (NCBI): domain Eukaryota; kingdom Metazoa; phylum Mollusca; class Cephalopoda; order Oegopsida; family Architeuthidae; genus Architeuthis; species Architeuthis dux. The sequence goes on from VCCN01003854.1 coordinate 11,432,750, forward strand.
TCTATCTGTATATTATTTAAAAATTACATTATCTTCAAAAGTCTCTTAAATGTAGTTTAAATTTAAACTACATTTTTCACTCTCATGTTGTTATGTAATGAATAAAGTTTTATTTTCATGTTTTTTAATTTTTTTTGTTTTTATTGTAACTTAAAACTATTTTACATTAAATATAATTTAACACTTACAACTACTTATTTACTGTTTAGAGTTGTAGCGGACACATACATATTTTTGCACTCACACACTCCAGTCAACAAGTAGAAAGCACTTGACATCAAATTTTCCTCAGAACAACCCAGATTTTCTTGTCTTTTAGATAACCAACTTTCAGGACATGAAAGTAATGTATTTGACTAGCATTGACTTATATTGGAGTCAGATATTTTAATACGGGAGTTAAAGATTTTAATATTAGTTTAACTCAATCAACAATACTCTCCATTAACAGAGTCTTTTACCAGTACTTCTCCACCTCAGGCACAGAGCACTGGCCACGACTGCCACATGTTGTGGGAGGTTCAATCACACTAACAATGTCTTTGATGGGGTAATCATGAACTTTTACAGTGTCCAAATTGAACAAAAACGAGATTTTGTATAATTTCCTTTAAGTTTAGATATACAAAAACAATAAATTTAGAACACATGTAGAAACAACTATTTACAAAAATAGAACAAGATAACTCTTGAATTGAGCTCGCATGAAAAAGTCAAATATAACAAACTGGCTCAGTTTGTTGTGAAGTTGTTTCAGGCACATATGCACCCAGAGTTAAAAGAATGAAATCCTTAATAAAATCAAGAAATTTTAGTAAAACAGGATCTGGAGAGAGTCTGAGTTTTTTTAACACAAACATATTGCCTTTTCAAAAGTTAGAGAGAAAGAATTTTACGATAAGAAACAGTCGATAAAAATCCAAAGTCATCAACAGTAAGATGTGTCTCATCTTTTAAATCAAGGAAAAGCAACTTCACTTTTAGATTAACACAATTAGCTCCCTTTTTTCAGCAAATAAAGTGAAAGAAAATACATTTGTTTATCTCTGTCGTAGTTTAACAGAACATAGATCAAGGTCAGCTTTGATGTTACCTAATCGTAAACTTCCCACTTTCACGTAACAACGTAGCTACTCTTTATTTTGAATCGTTTGTGATAGATACATACCAACAGTTTTATTAAAATAGGCCCATTAGTATTATTATTATTAAACCAAAGATTACTATGATAGAATTAATAGATTACAGGTTCCAGACATTGATACCATTAACTTTTTGTCAAAGGCCCTGGTTTATAATAATAAACATTTTTAAAAGATTTTAAAAGTGACCAATTCCACCCAAGGTTAGTTTTTTCACACTATCTCAAATAGTTGTTAATTAAACTAAATGTCCATTACATCATAGATAGCAAACAACATTGATGTAATACATTTTGTTATAAGTTTCACATGTCAAAATTTGACGTTTTTTTCATAAATTTTAGGATTTTTTTTAGCATATTTCGGATTGGTTATTTTTAATTTAATTGATATTTCAAGAATCTACACGAAAAGAGCTTTCAAATAGTATTTTTATTTTTGATATTTGTTAATTCCAACCTTTCCACTTCCACTTTCAACCCATTCCACCCGGGTCGACCCTATTAACTGTGTCTAGATTCTTAAAGGAATGAAATATCCAAAATAACTGAATATTGTTCTTCTACAATGTTGTTGATAGTATATATAACATTTTCTAGAACAATAGTTTGAACTGTACTCTTTAAAGTTTTATCATGCATTTTTACTCCAAATCAGGTATTATACATGAACACCAAAGTCCAAGTATAGAACTTTCATATCTTCATTCTTCTTCATATTTCAACTTTTTTTATTGGTTTTAATTGCAAATAGGATTTAAGAGACAAAAATCAGTTTTTAGCAGTAGCTATTGTAAAATTAAACGAACAAATACTGACCTTTTAGATGACTTCTTTACCTCTATTCCAAAACTGGAGCAGCTTCTGTATTCAGTGCCCATCTGCCCCTGCCTGGTAGAGTTCTACAAAGCTCATCTTGTTCTGCTCATACAGCAACATACATACTTGACTAATAAGTGGTCTGGTAAGATGGATGCATTGGATGAGCCTGTTCAGGGTAGCAGTCAATGGATGTGCATGTGCAACACTTTTGGTGTCAATGCAGATAGAAATTGCAGCAGTAATCAATACAGTAACAGCAATTGTGGCCAGTCACAACAAACCAGTGTAATGATTGATGACTAATGATCATTTGCTGTCTATGGTTATTTTATATTTGAGAACTATGTCACTGTCAGCACCTTGAGATGGATGATGTTCTTTGTATGATGTAGTGATATTTCACATCCAGATTGAAACAGTTAACACTGAGAAAGGTAAAATATGGGTCATTATTATTTTTATCTCCAATTTCAACCATTTGAAAACTTTGTGTGTTGTAGGTACTCAGCATCCAGTGTCCTGACAGTGGAGAGTTTTCCATTCTTTTTGGAGATAAGGAACAATTAGGAACTGCAGGCCATTCTTTGTCACAGTTGGTTGAAAGTGATCAGACATCTGTTTTGCAGAGGAACATCATCCATGATATAGGAGTCAGCAGCAATATTCGCCAGGTAAGTATCTGGACTCTTTCCTTCATCCATGCTGTACATTGATTTATGCACTGAATGTCATTTATAATAGAGAATCACACATAAGCTAATATTAAAGAGTCCACTCATGGAAATGATATTTGTGAGAAAAGGGAATATCATTTGATGTTAAAGATGCTTCACAGATCTGTAAATATAAATGTCAGCAGTGAAGGATTTGGGTGGGTAACAAGCATATAATAAAATCATGGGAAAATTTACTACATTTGAATAGAGATTTTAATTGTTGCATTAAAAGTAAACCCATATCTTATTTCAGAAAAGATGGATAATTTTCACTCTTTAGAACATTTTCTAAATGTTTAGTATATCATATGTACATAAAACACAGGTTAGCAATTGGCAGAAATAAAATATCTAAGAAAATTCAGGTCCATCTTGATCAAGTTCATAGATACTGTAGTGTCTTCATAACCTTAAAAGTGGTTTAAACAAGAAATTGATTAAGACCTCAGTTAGTTAATATTTCTGTGATGTATTAAAAACATTGGATGTTTACTTGTCAGATCTTGGCCTAATTTCAGTCAGTTCATGAAAAGATGGGTAATATTTAATTTCTATTCTACAGTACCTATTTAATGTTTGCTGTGCCTCATTGTACATGTAAAACAAAAAATGTTAGCAAAACTTCATGAAATTACAAATATCTATCCACATGTAAGTAGAAATATTTCCTTTTATAGATACTATTATATTTTGTGAGGAATCATATTATTAAAAATATGAGGCAAGTTGTTTTCTTCACTATTTAAATATAAGCCAGTTTTTTGCAGTTGTTTTTTAATATATCACAATAATAATGTCAAAATATTAATAGAATTTAAATCTTGATATGACCAGATGCTTTTTATATTTTACATCCTTCATTCCAATGGGAGATTCAAATGAGATAAATGAACGGTTTTACTGCATATTGCTCAGCACCCAATGAATAAATGAGTGCTATATGACTCAAATAGGTGTACAGAAGCCAGAAACCTTTGTGCTATTTCTGACTCCTTTTTTACAGATGAACAGTTTTGATATGACCAGGCATTTTCTTTAAAATGGACGTGAAACTGAAGAGTTTCTGATCCTCTATAAACGAGTTTTTGTGTTTTTCTAATTGTCAGTCATGGATAGCCTAAAAAGTTTGTTTTATTAGATGGCATTAGAAGCATTTAGCTTTAATGTTTTTGATCATATTGTGACAGCTGTCATATCAGCATACATTTGTAAAAAGATCTTTTTTCCAAAATTGACTTATTTTTGTTTATTGATTGGAGATGGAAGAAAATAAGCAGCATTTTTGGCATATTGTGCTTTTTCATTTACAAAAGGTGAAAATATGACTCAATTGCAAAAAAGATTTGTACAGTTTATAGAGAACCTATTCTGAATGTTTGAACATTACAAAAGTGGTTTGCAGAGTTTTCTACTGGAGATTTCTCACTAAACAATACGCCAGTCATCCAAATCAAGCGTCAAAAATCATTTGCACCAGCTTGGTTACAAAACAAAATACTGGACCAAATTTCTGTGTGCAATTTACTAAATTATCATGAAAATATTTTGTTTTTGAAACAAATTGTCATAGGTGATGAAAAGTGAATACTTTACAACAATGTCGAATGCAAGAGATCGTGGGGAAAGTGAAATGAACCACTACTAACTCTACCAAAGGCCAGTCTGCATCCAAAGAAGGCAATGCCATCTATATGATGAGATTGGATGGGAGTCCTCTGAGCAGGGAAAATTAAAATATACCCACGCCACCCCCCACCATGGGTCAGAAAGAATAGGGGGAGTCGGAAGGAAGGCGTACCTAATGATTGGGGGGTGCAGGCCAACAAAGTAGGTGTATCCATCAAGAAAAGGTAAAGAAATTGGACATACGAATGTATACAAAAATCTAATCCATTTCAAAAGGGAGGAAACTTGCCGACAGAAACAGCATTTTGGGAGGGGGTGTGGCAAATTCACAAACAATCAAAACAGATTAATAACACATGCAACACTGCTTTCAATGTTGCCAAGTATTTGTTATTGTTAAAACTGTCTTTAAAATGGCAAAAAGGCTAAATATTTCCATTTCCAGCTAACTTTATAGTTAAAGTTGTTATATACATATGAATGAATGACTTGGCTCCACGAACAGAGATTTGGGACGGGTTTTTCATGTCTTTGTTCAGGACCTAGGTCGGTGGGGCCTGAACGCAAAAAATCAGTAGTCTGCGCAATGGAATTTTAAGGTGAAGTGCAACGTGCGCGCAACCTACACCACCCTTTAAACCTTGGGTATGCACGCTATGGTCCACCGTAGTGGCACAGAAAGCAGCAGTGTCCTTAGGTCGTAGGATTGACAAGAGTTTCCTTCTCCTGGCAGATGCCCCGAGCTAGCTAATAGGGTCTGCCAACCCTAAACAACAGATGCTGCGCTGGGTGTTGAGGTCTGCTGCCCCTACAGAGGAGTCGCCTGACAGTATGGCTACCTGTGCATATATATATATATTGAAGCGCAGGTTCGAGAGACACCACCGTTTATGCAGATAAAATCCTGCCTATTGAGCTAACCGCAGATCGGCTCACCAAGGATGGGTGTTGCTTGGTTTGGTATTAACACTCCCTTAGGTTTTTAAGTATTTACTTAGTAAGAGTTTTCGGATCTACTTCACTTTATACGTATTTAGTCGAGGCACTATTGGAAATTAAGGATTATACAGATTTAATTCAAAGTAGGTTAGGTGAATTCGACAATTGTTTGGAGGAAACATTCAATTTAGAATGATAGTACATTTGTAAATACAGCAACAAGATTACTTTTAGTAATAAAAAAAACAGGAAAAATAACAATATATACATATAAATAGTTATTTAAAGACAATTTAGCAAATAAAATAATTATATGCTAAGACTCAAGAACAAGTTATTAATAAAAATTTAACTTTTACTTTTATCAAACTTAGATTTAATCAGCTATCGTAGTTTTTTTTATCAAGTAAATTAGAAGAAAATCAGACAGATATAGCCGAAAAATGGCTAATTTGGCAACCCTGCCTTATGGCAGACCATTGGAAAGTATGAGTTGTCCATAAGCTGGGGTGTTTGTAATGTATTGTATGCGTTTATAATTGTTTATAAACATATCTCCAGTTTATAATGGTTTTTTGAGTTACAGAATTTTGCGATACAGTCAATTTTGCAAGGACTCATCCCTTCCATAACATGGGGGATGCCTGCATTCTAATATCAATAAAAAGACTTGTAGCGCTGACCTTGTGCTGATAAGATTATAACCCCAACTGGTGAAAAAAGGTATTTTCTGTTATTTTTTTATGCAGAAAGTGAAGTTTTTTGGCACAGTTTATTTAGATAATGATGAAGCTAAATATTTCTAATGATTTCATGTTTTGGGGGAAAATACTTTATTTCTTAAAAATTTTTGGAATTGCAGATTTTGTTAAAAAGAAATTAAATTAGTCATCAACATGGTGACGGATTGTTTGTTTTGCCAATAAAATGTAAACATTGACTTCTAATCGACCAAAATCAAAGTTGTAATTAATAAAAATCTGTTTATCTTTTTGGACAAAAATTTACTCTTTCCTTTCCAGCAAAATCAAGAAAGAAAAAAAACAATATTTTTAACATTTTAAATACATTTTTAAAATAGGGTGATGGATATTTCTCAAAAGTTGTGTGTGCATTGCTAAAAATTTATGTAATTATAAATTTAAATGTTATATTATAAATTATATACAATTAAGATTTATTCAATGTGGGTCAGAGATAATCTATAAAAATGTTGAGCTAATTTAACTATCTCTCCATATACTAAGTGAGCAATGATTTTATGTATTTATATATTTTATGACTTACCAATAACAAAAAAAAATAACTGATAATTTAAAGCCATCTGAGTGAGAAAAAAAAAAAAAGAAGCCAGGAAAAGGCCCAAAAGCCAAACTGAATTTATGAAGTCGACATGCTTGAAAAAAGGCCAAATTCATGAGATTTGGCTAAAAATAAGCCAATTTGGCAACCCTGGTCAGAAGCTTGCCAGCTGTGTGTCGGAAGCAAATGATTGATTTGAACAAGTACTGCTCCCAATAAGACCAAATGGAGGCAACAGTTGATGAAAAGCATCTAGAATTTGTTAAAAGAGGTGTCAAATTACATCAGGATAATGCTAGGCCACATGTTTCATGGTGACTGGGCAAAAACTGTTACAGTTGGCTGAGAAATTTCGACATCTCCACTGTATGCATCAGATATTGCATCTTCAGGTTCCATTTATTCTTGTCATTACAGAATTCTCTTAATGAAATAAAATTTCAATTTTCTGGAAGACTGCAAAATGCACCTATAGCAGCAGTTTGCTGAGAAAGATAAAAAGTTCAGGGAGGAATGGAATTATGAAGTGGCCTGAAAGATGGCAGAAGATAGTGGAACAAAATGGTAAATATATTGGTCAATAAAGTTAATGTTGAAAATAAAATATTTATCTTTCATTTTTACTTAATAAATCAAACAAATTTGTTTGGCTACCCAATATTTGTGATGCTATTATGTGAAATTTCTTAAAAAATAAATGGCAGTACCTTTATTCTTATTCATACAGAGAAGCAGATTGTTGTGATCACTTTGGGAGAGGGTCTTTTAGATAATAATAACCAGCTCATTGTTTTGTTATTAAATTCATTGTCATAAACAACTTTACATTATAAAAAAATTAATATTAAATTTTTAAAAAAATGTAATTCATTTTAAATAAAGTGTTTGGGGACAACTGATTTTGAAAACCGTTTGATAACATTATTCTTGATTATAATAAAAAGTGTGTAGATACATATATGTATATGTAGATATACACAGGGATTAATTTTCAATTTTAAAAACTTTGTAAACATTGAACTCTTCCTCAAAATTGCAGGTAGCTTTTAGATTGAGTTCAAATAGAAATTACATCTATTCTATAATTTCATGTTTATTTTTCAGCTAGTTTGTAGATTTTTGTTTCAATATAAAATTTACAAATTACAAATATGTGTGAGTGTAATGTAAATGTTTACTTATATGTACATTTTTTTGTGTATTTAGTATTTCCAATAAGTTATTATTAAATCAGCTTCAAATTAGTAACTCTCTCCCCAAACTACATGACCTTTCAAATGGAATAGTCATCCAAATGGAATGATGTTTAATCAGAACATGGCAATTCAATGACTCAGATTTAACTGACATGTTTATATTCTGAAACTTGTTATGTATCAGTGCATACATATCTAACACAATCTGGCCCTCAGCTCTTTCTTTCCTAAAAGAAAACCCTGTTTCAGTGAAAATAATGAAAATTGAATTATTGACTAGTGAAAATAAAATAACCTGTGATTGTTAGATCCACTGGAAACTTGAAATAGGGCTGTGGGTGTGGGTGCTTCTTAAGGTGCAGATCTGTTTCAGCTGCTACTGATTCTCTTCTGTGATGATAGCATTATTGGAAAATGCTTGAGTGGGTGGTGGGTGGAGGAGTGATAGCATGCATCTGTGAGGGAAGGAAGCCAACTCTTCCATGCGTAGTGGTAGCCCTAGCCATTGACTGACAAAGAAAATAAAAATTTTCATTCAAGAGAAAGAACATATCTTGCCAAGTAGGATCTCCTAACTATTTTCAAATGATTTTCATTTTTCATTAAGTGATATGTTATTGGAACATTGTTTCTGGAATCCATATTTTGAAATACAATTTATGGTGACTATGAAAAACATGAGGCAATGAGTATATTTGCATTGATCAATATTTGATGCACATTTTTCCCTCTCCTTTTCTGTCTATCACCAGAATTTTATGAATGGTTTGGTACAGAAAAAAAGCAGCAAGATTTTATCATTTCTTTTTTGCATCTGGAAAACAAACCCTTGATTTGTGTCTCCATATTGATGCCATTTTCTATCACTGATCAAACCAATTTATTATAATTTTCAAATAAAAATTGGTAAACAAATTGATTGAACTTGGCTGAAGTATACTTACCAATTCATAAGTAACTCTGATTTGAAGATTTTAAACTATCCAGTTTTCTTTTGTATTTTGAAAAATGTAAATCTTTACAAAATCTAAATAGTTTGTAATCTTCTAATCAAAATATTTTTGTTCATTGTTGTAAAATATATTGAGAAGAGAAAACATTAATTGCTACTTAATGTGTCAAGTACCAAGTGTTAGAAAAAAATTAGATTTCTTTCAGAGAGAAAATGTATGCAATGTGTGAAAGATATATTTTATCAGTTGGATGAGAGTGGCTCATAAAGTGTGCAGTTATTTCATATTTGAAAATGTGATTTCTAAATTATCACTATCGGCAGCCTTGAGAAGGATGATGTTTTTTGTGTGATGTGGGTGATATTTCACATTCAGATTGAAAGGGTTAATACTGGGAAAGGTAAAATACAGAGCTTATTAATTGTATCTCCAATTAAATTTTTAAACTCAAAATCCAAAGGCATAGCTCTATAGATAAAACCATTTTCTTATATTTCAAATGGTAGGAATTGCTCATTTTTGTTCAGTATATAGAAGGTATTCTTACCATCAGATCCAAGGTCATGGTCTTGAGGTACTTACAAAACCACTAACATTTTAATTTGTACTTTTCATTGACAAAAATCTAAATATCACTTTGGGGAAATTGGCCATCGTTTAAATCAGTTACTTTTACTAAACAATGGAAATGGCGGTTAGCAGGAAATCTCTACTGTAATTGTTATCTATGACCAATTACTAAATATCATGCATTGGTGGTAATTTTTTGCTGTAAAATATCTCTATTGTAGTCATTGTGAATTTTTTTCCTATAAATTGGTGGTATTTATAAACTAAAATGAGAAGAAACCTGTCTATTGTAGATATTATGAAAAGATTTTCCTACAAATTGGTGGTATTTATAAATTAAATTGATAAGAAACAGCAGTTATGAGTTTTTCTTGATAGTCCTGGTTTAGAATGCTCTGCTTTGTTTGAGATCCCTCATCTTTGGTAATCACTTGTGCCATGTATAAATATTGCCCACACAAATATGTTTAGATCTTATGCACCATAACATATTATATGAATTGACATGAAAAAGGTTCAACATGACTCCTCTCAGCTCATAATTTTTCAATAAATTCAAAACCCTTATATCATTGTTTATGGCATTGGGAATGAATGTTTTAAATCCTTTACTGACTTCTTCTAAGAACTGTATGTCAATCTGTTTCTGTGAAAATGCTATCGTATTGTCATCAACATAAATTGTTATGACTTTGAGTTTAACAATTTTTAAAAGACTTACCTTCTTAAACTACCTCATCCTCCATTTGAAAACATTTAGTCTTGTAGATGCACAGAGATTTGGTATCAAGTGTCTTGCTACTGAACACTTTTCCTGGTTCCTTTAACAACAGAATACCGTGTGGCTTGAGTAGATTGAACTTGACTGAAGTATACTGCAGCAAATAAATCAGTGGCAGTATCTCTCAGATAGATATGTTCCTTATGAGATTCATGTAAAAACCTCTGTGCAAGAGAGAAAAGATTGCACGTAATGGTATGAATGTATTCACTTGAGTACATAGCAGGATAACCTAATAAAATATGCAACAATGTACCTGAAATGTAAGCAAAATGAAAATTAGGTAAAGGGCTACCAACATTGTCATAAAATGTTATACTTTTTGCAATTTATTTCATTAAATATCTATTGATATGTTTGAAATTCTAGGTGCTTATTAAATGCAAAATTTGTTTTTATATTATCACTACTCAATTTTCCAATTCAGCAACTATTACATTACAAGTAAAATGTGTGATTTGAATTGAATGTGGTTGTAAATAAATGCTCATGTAGAGCGTTGTAAAAACGGCAGTTAGCAAGTTTGATACAGATGAAAATGGATGTTGCTGGCTTTGTTCATGGTCTGCCGCTGAAGTTGTGTATTTGTCGGTCTTGTTGTGTGTCAGTCAGTCAAGTTGTCTGTCTGTTACATTGGCCAACGGAGCTTTGAGGCATCTTGTGTTGCAAAGTAAAAGTCTGTGCTGTCTGGGGGACAGGGACCTTAAGGGAACTGCATGGTATGCACCACATGGGGGTGGACAGAACCCTGTACCTAGCCAGAAACGTGAACCCCTATATCACTAGGGAGGCTGTCCAGAAAGTGGTGAGGGAGTGCGACAAGTACCTGTCAATCAACCCCATGCCGATTGTGCATGAGGTGGGGGAAGACAGGTCACAAGCAACTAGAAGAGGTTGGCAATTGATATAATGCACTATCGAAAAGGGGTGTACGTATCAATGGTTGATTGTGGACCTGGACAGTTAGCCATATGGTGAGAGATCAGGATGGAGACAGGAGCCTCAGTCACAGCGATGATAAAATATTTTTGGAGAGAGATCTGATGGACAACGTGTTGATGGACAACAGCACTGTATTTAGATTGGAAGTGTTGAAAGAGACGCTGGACCAATAGAATGTGAAGAGATATTTCAGAGCTGCATACAGACCGAATGGAAACAGTATTGTGGAAGGGCATCACAGGACAATTAAGGTCAGAGCTGAGAGGGGGACACATTGAGGCAGTCTACTGGTATAACATGTCGCCCAGGTCGGAACAAGAGGGGGAGTCAGTGCAGCAAAGGGTGGTGTTTAAATATGATTGGAGGCATCCACGAGCTATGCCGATAGCCTCTGAAGAAGGGGGGAACCTGCATCCGTCCGCATTGGAGAGGAGGTATGGGTTAAGCCACCCAGCACTTTATGCACATTGCAATGGGGGCGGGGGCAGTGACCAGCATGCAATCCCTGAACAATGTGTCGGTTGACGGAGTGCCTAGACACATACTAGATGTGCGATGGGTCATCAGTTCGTCTGATGATGAAGCTGGCAACGAAAAAAAAATGGGGTCCAGGTTGAAGCCATGCTAAGGTCACAAAGAGAGCAACACCTGTCTTGCTGGTCACGCAATTACATAATGGCGTGAAGGGGGTTAGGAAACTGTAAATAGTTGTAGAAAGAATGAAAGTTTTGTTTTGTGTTTGTGAAGTGGTTAGCAAACTGTAAATAGTTATAAATAGTTTTTTTTTTGTTGTCTTACCATTAGACAAAGTGATTTTTAGATCAGGTGGTGGCGTGTGATTTGAATTGAACGTGGTTGTAAATAAATGCTCACATAGAGCACTGTAAAAACGGCAGTTAATGAGTTCAATACAGATGAATGTGGTCGTTGCTGTCTTTGTTCATGGCCTGCCGCTGAAGTTGTGTATTTGTCGGTCTTGTCGGTTGTTGTGTGTCAGTCAGGCAAGTTGTCTCTCTGTTACGTTGACCAATGGAGCTGTGAGGCATCTTGTGTTGTGAAGTAATCATCTCTCTTCTGTTGTGTGTCGAATTACCAGGTAAAGAAAGTACGCTATCATCGTATGATAAAAAGGTGAGTGACAACTTTCTAACCTAAGTTTCCGCCACACATAGCTTTAGAATTATTTTCACAAAACTACATTTTTTTTGACAAATTACAGTTTAAGAAAATACATCAAAGTTATAAATTTGGTTTACACCTGTTTAATCAAATACCTATAATGTTTTGCCAAATACTTTTGACTGTTCATTATATTTTTTTAGCCAACTGTTTCTCACTTCATTTTCATACATTTCATTTAACAATATAAGACATTAAATGAGGATTGATTTCTGATTGCAAACTAATTTGGTGTCTATTCTTCTGCTAAAGAATCTCATTAGCCTCGATTTCTACAGGATTAATGGGCCTCAACTACCCGGCATGAGGGATCGTTTGTATTTTAGATTCTGTTAATGAACAACACTCACAAGTGTGAGTTTAAAAGAAAGCCTCTGATATATTATGTAACATCTTTTGAATTTTTCAAGAGTTCATGTGTATGTGAAAAAGTAGGTATGGCATGATAAATTTGAAATAAATTACAGGAAATTTAACAAAATAACCTCATCACTTTTACATAGCACTTTTACATAGCAGAGTTTCATCAAAACAATATCTACAGGAACTCTCCAATTAATGTTGTGGTTAGGTTCCTGAAAACCATGATTTTAACTGAAACAATGTTAAGTGAAACCGGTTTTACCATAGTCACAATTATATAAATAGGTGTTATTTAATTTATTGTAGTGTAGGCATTTTGCGACTAACTTATACCTAGTCAGAAAAATCAGTTAATTCACAATTCCACTTACAATATTTTATATTATCGTATATTTACATCTTTTTTCTCAACAATGTTATAATGAAAACACATTAATCGAAGAGTTCCTGTACTTTATATGGTGTGTGTGTTCTGAAGTTGAAAACCTCAACATTAAGTTTCAGCCACATTTGCAAATTTTAAAAATAGCACTCGACTGCAAACTGTGAGATCTGAGATTCTTTCTTGCTGGCTTGATAAGACAAGTTTGCCAAAGAGAAAGAAAATATCTATTTCAAACCACATTGAAAGGGACCTTTATTCTTGTGGTCAGTAATTTCTATCATTGATTCTGAATTATGTCCCTTTGTGTGGCATAATTTGTTCTTCATTGCCTCACTACTTTAGTAGTTTATTATTTGAGCATTCGCTACTGCTATAGCATAAAAACAAAAATTCAAGCATGAATGTTGAACAAAACAAAAATCTCATGACTAAGATTACAGAAAAATTATAATTGTTCCCCCTCCCCACTTTTCTTCCTGGTCTCTTCTGATTGTCTTTTTAAATTGTATCCAGTGGTATTATTCAGCAATCTTTATGAAGAAATAAGATTGTGACAATATTTAAAGGTCTGTAATTTTTTAAGGATAAAGAGTACTTTAGATATTTAAAAATTTAAATAACTTTTACATTTTTTAAATACATAGTTTTTATCATTTACTGGTTTCTTATTTTCATTTATTAAAAGAATTACATGCGTTTGTGTTCATCATCTATGTATAAGATATATAATTGCCTTTCATTATAGTTTAGGCATGTTTTGTATATTAAAGTATGCGTTTTGATCTTTACCATTTGTCTAGTAAACGTAATTTGTAATTATACAATTATTTAACTATACAATCCTGCCACTAATCAGTATTACTACTCAGGTTTCAACATGAAGAAATAGTGCTAAAAATCTAAAATAACAAAACAAATTCAGGTTCTAAAATTTATCAAACTGAATATCAACTAGCATTCCAAGGGAAATTATGAATCACCGCCACTCATATATGCTGTGTTGGGGGTGATCAATTAAAAAGTTGGAAAAGGGGGTGATCAATGAATAAGTTACTTCTCTCTCCTTTTGTTGGGCTGTGATCTCTAAAAATGGTCTGAATTTTCAAAAAGTAAGCGGGTACAAACTAGTGACCAATTTAGCATAAACTTACATTGCATACTGAACACCCCTCTAAAAACCTATTATGGGGGGAATTTAAAAAAACAAAAACATTTTCCCTACTCATTGAGGGGAGTGTGTGTGCAGAATTTCAAGTTTTTACTATGAACGGTTAGGTTTGGGAAAAGTTTGGATACATAGAGATACATAGATACATATAAATGTCAGAACACCTGAATAACCTAAACCCAGCAATAAACCAGTGTTGTAGGTAACTGATTAATTGTTCCATTGCTGGTTTAAACATTTTTAAGTTTGTTTTACAAAATAGGTTATATATTTGATATGATTTTCATTTTTTATGGGTTGATCACTTGGTATAGAAAGATTTTCATATCCAAGTAGAGAGTATTGATATCTTGGCAGTTTTTGATTAGAGGGCCCAGAATTTTGAAACTGTCACCTATACCAGGTAATATGCATGTTCAACATGAGTAACTATGTCTATATTAACACAAATATATATTGTGTTTTTAGATTTAGGCATAAAGATTTGATCGACCATTTAAGTAATAAAGAAAGTGTAAATGCTAGTGAACAATTTAATTGAAGCTATTCCTTGTAAAAATGACCACAGTTTTTTTTAGTTTTAATTACTATTATGGATCATTTATAATTAACTTCTGAACAGTACTTTTAAATGACAAATTTGGCAAATTATTAAAGTTTTGGATTTACTAGTGAAGTTCAGCACTTGCAGTTAACAGTAACATATTCACTCAAAGTTAAAGGTCCCTGAATGAATTTTACAGTTGGTTTGTTTGTGGAAAATGCATTATGTTTCTTTGCTTTGAGTTAACATTTCAAAACTTGGTAAAGAAAAAAAAGAAGGGAATAAAGAGATTTATCAATTTTAAAAGTAAAGGATAGTTTTATGATTGGGAGAGTTTATTTATAAACCATGTGTGTTACTGAGCAGAGAAGGAAAATAAGTAGAAGTTACTTAAAATGGTCAAGCTGGAAGGCTAGAAATGTGGCTGGCATAGATGACTCTATAAAACGATAGAACTGAAATTATTAATATCAGTTGTTACTGTATGTTTTCTTCAGTATATATTTCAGTAAAATTGTTATCACTTTATAATGAAATGTCTGAAGCATATCTTCTGTGTGGCATAACTCTTTACATTTGTTTTACTTTTACTGTGAAATAGTCTACATTTGTAGAGCTCATGTGATAAAATAAAGTTTAATAAATGAAATTACCAGAAATGCAGATTTATAGTTGGTTTTCTTATCCTGCCAATTCAAATTGCTGTATTTCAAACTAAAACTGGAAAAAAACAAACTTGTAGCAGTTCAGTATGTTTCAAATACAAGCACTATGGCCAAATTTTGTATAAAAATAAAAATAAAAAACATGATGATATATGTGTATTAGCAATTCTCTAAACTTCATCTACTATTATTGAATAGCATTATAGGTAGATTCACTTGAACAACTTTGAAATAGCCTTAACCTTTATTCTACTTAGCTTAGATCTTCTTTTTAACATTGATTAGATTTGATTTCAAAAGATAATCATAAACTCACTCATTTTGCTTAAGAATATAAACTGATGAGAAAAGGACTTTAAAACCAGAAATACACACAGATATTTGTGCAGTTAGTGTGTGTGTGTGTGTGTGTACTTTTATTTATATTTAGAATACTTTCAGTGCCTATATATTAAGTAAAATTATTTTTAAGAAATCAAAACTTTATAGTCAAAAGAGACATAACTAAATTGATTTTATAACTGACTTATTTTAACCCCAAAATAAGTCAAAAGTGAGGATGTTAACATTTTTATGATAAATGTTTGCACTCTAAATTGTCTTTGAAGAAATTTTAATAACAAGAAAAAAGAGGCCAAAATTGACCTTAGTCATCTCACATTGTGTTAAAAAAAATCTGTAAAATATTCATATGATATGAAAGATAGATATCTCCCCTGAAAAATGCTAAAAGATGATGGTATCATTGATTGATTTTTAATTAAATAATGACTGTTTTGCTAAACATATTTAATTCATTCCACTTGATATCCAGACCAATATTTTCGTCATTAGTCGATGAAACAACTTGATAATAATGGCTAATCTTAGAACTACAGACTTTATTTAATTCATTTTAATTAATTATATTCTTTCTGGACAATGTTAAGAGTTTAATCAGTTGTGGCCTAATATGTAGTAATATCAAAACAGATTTTTAAATATTATTTTTCAAGTAGGAGTTACATAATATTTATTCACTCTGCATAACAGAAGATTCAGTGCAATGGAACTAGGTAGCTGTAGCTAATAATAATATAGAATTTGATTTTATACATAAACAAAATCAAATTGAAATCACTTTCTACTTTAAATGATGGATTAGTTTATCTATCTAAAAAAAATAGTTTCTTCAGTGATTCAAAATCTTTGCTTGAAACATTCATGTGATTGTTTTTATTATTATTTATATTTATTTTGCTGCTAAATATTTGAATGCATACAGAAACTCGTTTATGTATAGGATTTCTCATGAGTAAAATAAGTATGTTGAAAAATAACTTTATTTCACAAATTCTTTTTTTTAAATTTTGTACAGCATTCATAGTTTATTTATAATTTAGCCATAATCTTCTTAGATTAGCAAGAAACAAAACTTCAAAGCCAATTGGATTCAATGACATTTTCCTCTACAATAAAGACACATCTCTATCACAAATGAAGGAAATATATTGAGTGTATTGTTAATCTTATCATTAAACCTCATCCATGTTAGAAACTGTCAACCAAAACTGTCAAGAAAGGTTTCTTCAGTTTTTAAGCTGGTCTGGCTGGCTATGTATGTATCGCACGTACAGGCTACACCAATGAACCTAGAAGGCTGAAAATTTAAACATTTACTCCTTATTATTTCTAGAAAAACCTTCTTTTTTCTTTTTTAAATTCATTCACCTAAATAGATTTTTTTTGGGGGGTGGGGGGCAATTTGCAATGTAAGTTTGTGCTAAATTGGTCCCTTAGTTTGTGTCCAGCAGCATTCATGTTTGTTTTAGTGATCACTGCCCAACAAAGGGCGAGAGAAGAAACTTATTCCTTGATCATCTCTTTTTCCAATTTTTTAATTGATAAACCCCAACACGGCATGCTGCCAAAAGACATTGGTCATGTGATGGTTTCAATTGAGTGACCTAACTAGACCTGTTTTATATATAATTTCTATAATGAGAAAAAAATGGTTATTTTATTGTTTTTGTATTCAGTGAATGTCTTGGTTTTATTCTTGAGAAATTTCCACAGAAATAAAGCATAATGTAATCAGTCTCTAAAAGTAACCAATGTAGCATCAAATTATATGCAAGTGTCAGGTCATCTCAATAAATAATCAATCCCCCCCCACCACCACCACCACAATAACTCAAACATTAGCTGTGGGAGGGGAATGAATTTGTATTGTACAAAGCATGAGCTGAATAACAAAGAAACAAAAACTCTCGCCCTTTTTTGAAGCTTGTGGCGTGTAGTAAATGTAAGATCATTATCATATCAAGCAATGGTAACAAGAGAAATAAGAAAACACATAATGTCAACTAACCTGAAATAGTGTGTCCACTGGAAGATTGTAGTAAGAACAGATGAGAGATGTGGGTATCCTAGCATACAGCTCCCCTGCTACTGTTATTATTGTTGCTGCTGCTGCTACTGTTCTTATTGTTTCACATGTAAGAGTGAGTGTCAGCTGCTTTGTTGAGAGTACTGTGCTGCCATATATATGCAGGTAAACTGGTTGTGAATAAGCAATAAAGACCCAATTTCTATCCAGAGTGCTGAGTATGGTAGACGACTTAGGTTACCGTTTTCATTGACATATTCATTATACTTTTCTGATTTTTCCAATGGACAGTAATCAGTAAATGTAATCTCTACAAGTTCTGAGATATTAAACATGTATGTTAATCTGTGTGCTTGTTGTGGAATCAATATCTCCTTTGGAGTTTGTCACCATCAGTTTGTACCTACATTCAGAATGTGATTCTGAAACAATACTGTTTATACTTAAAATTGCGTGTCTCTACTTGAAATAAAAAAATTTGTTGCAATCTGAAAAATATTAACTCTGCAAGATTAGATGAGGAAAATATATAAATTATTTATCTAGATTAAATAATATAATTAAATGGAAGAAAATAATGATTATACATCATATTTACTGTCCAGTTTCCATATTTCTCTGCAAATTTTCATTCATCAGTGCAGTTAATAGAGGTTTTAAAGGTATTAGTCAAAGCTTAGTCTTTGTCTCAGTTTAATGACATTTTAAAACATTGTAATGATTAATAAATCTATGACTGAGAAAAAATGATTTTAAATAGTTTTTCAAGTAAACATTTGCCCAAATCATGTCTCCAGTATCATTTTAACTATTGTTCTAACACTAATTTACTGATATAAGATGACAAATCTCTGATTGATGATTATATGTTAGAAGCTACCTACAGCATCCTAAAATCAAGCAGTTATGCTACAATATTATAATATAAATAATTGCTATTGGATATTAAAATATTACCAGCATTTATTATGATAATCGCTTACTTACTAATTTAAATTTTTTTAAGTCCTAAGTAATTTATTATAATTTGTTAAATAAGGTCAAACAAATCTGTTTGCATTCATGCATGTACTTAGCATGAAGATCTTGGAACATCTGTTAAAAGTTCTTGTTCAACATTTTCTGTATGTGATGAATTTTGTACTGATATATGTGTTTCCTGCATTGGCTGCATCAAATCTAAGCTTTCTTTTTCCTGTTCCTCTGTTAGCCCTTCTGCTGCTACTGTTTGTGTTTGTTCTTGTTGGGGCTCACACGTAACATTCTCTGACTCTACATTGTGTAATTGTAGCTGTGTATCAGAAGTGCATCTATCAACTGTACCATGCTTCAGGGTAGACCACTGCCTATAATCAGAGTTAGGGTTAACATCTGCTTTATACAGCCGTCTTGGAACAGTCCGTGTATCCCCAGGGGACATGAAAGTTTGTAGTGAAGGCTTCATATCTGTGTACTCCTCTTGGATACTCTGGGATGAGTGTGGCTCATAGTAATCAGAAGTGTCAGACACTGAAATGAGCAAGTGTACAGAAACAATTTTCCATTGATCTTTTAAAGTAAATAAATAATGTTCAGTTTTTGTAATTTTCATTGTATTTTAAAAATCATTTATGGAATGAATTATAAACCTAAATTTCCAACTTACCAGGCACATTTTGACAGTGATTTGCATATCTTTCCGCATAGGGATCTTCTTCATCAGGGTGAGAAGAGGGTCTCATGTCAGGGTGACAGGCAGGAGCCATACAGTTTCTCTCTTCATGTCTCTTTCCACCAGTAGCACCTCTGATTTCCTTTCAACACAGAAAGGCATTAACAACAGTATTAGAATTAATTGATGAGTTACTTTTAATAAATATATAATGATGAGAAAAAATAAACATTGAGGATAATTAGTTATGAATTGATTTTATACTAAAAATGATACTGAAAATGGTAAAAGTAAAAAAC
>VCCN01003854.1:11466094-11486532 GCA_006491835.1 Architeuthis dux
GCTCCAAGATCAGGGTCAGTGGCATTGATAGAACCAACTGGTATCTTTGGACTTTCATTCTCAAACACAGAGAATTTAAATGTATCTTTTGCAAATTGCGGCCGTACATCATTGACATCTTTCACTTTGATGGAGAACTTGCTATCACTATGTTGTGGAGGAGATCCTTCATCTTTGCAGCTGATTGTAACATCATGGTGCTCTTGCATTTCTCTGTCAACTTTGTGTTTCAATGTCACTTTGTATTCTTTTGATCTCAGTTTTTGTAAACGGAATTTATCATGGTGCAACTCACAGTTAACCTCTCCATTTTGACCAGCATCAGGGTCTGTCACTTTCACATAAGCAATAAAACTGCCCACCTCAATGTCTTCAGAAATTGATACTCTGTTGTTTTTAGATTCTGACATGAAAGTAACAAAAATTTTAGGCGATCTGTTTTGTGTATTAATAACATTTACCAGAACCACAGCAAAACCACTCAATGGTGGCTGTCCTTTGTCAGTAGCAGTTACTAATAATTTAAATATTCTGTTTTCATTGGAAGGCAGTTTTTGGCGTAGAAAAATCTCTCCTGACATTTGTTTTAATTCAAAAAAAACTTTTGTCTTCTCTGAAGTTTCTGGGCTTATTTGATATGAAACTTCCCCATTTTCATTCTCATCTAAATCAGCTGCTGTAACTTTTGTTATTGGAATGTTTCTAGCCATTTCATGTTTAATAGAAACATTGTAGATATCTTTGCTAAACACTGGTGGGTTATCATTGATATCAGCAACAGATATGTGAACATTTAAAACACTTTGTTTAGGTGGTGATCCTCCATCTTTGGCAATAACTTGTATGATATAGGAGTTTTTATCTTCCCTGTCAAGTTTTTTCCCAACTGAAATGCTTAACTTAGGTATTCTAAATGGTAATGTGTGAACATGGAGAGAGAAAGGTTCATTATTATTCTTGTTCAGTTCATAGGTTATTTTTGAATTAACAGCTCCAACATCTTTGTCTATGGCATTTGGAATGGAGTTTTTAAATCCTTTACTGACTCCTTCTAAGAATTCTAAAAGAATCTGTTTTTCAGGAAATTCTGGTTGATTATCATTGATATCATTTATTATGACTTTAATCTTTATAATTTTCATGAAGGCTTTTCCTTGTCTCACAGCCACATCAACCATCTGGAAACACTCCATATCATGTTCACACAACAACTCAGCATCCAGTGTCTGAGCAGTGAAGAGTTTTCCTTTCTTCTGGGAGACATGGAACAACTGAGAATTACTAGATACTCCTTGTTGTAGCTGATTAAATGTGATTAAGTTTCGCCTTTCAAAAGGAACATCATCCATCACCTTTGAGTCTGCAGCAATGTCCCCCAGGTATGTACCTGGGCTCTTCTCTTCATCCACAGTGTAAATCAGATCCACACTGTGACAAATCTGTATACTAGTCAGTAATACCAAAAAAGACCTCAACATAATCTCAGTAAGGTATATTTCATCAAACTTGCATTCAGTGTGAATTTTCCTTGCAGATCTCCACCACTTCTGAAATGTCAGTAAAAAAAGATAATTACTTTCTTTTTATAATAGAAGTTTATGTAAAGAATATTCATATTACAAATTCTATATTCATAATTTATTTCTTCTCAAGCAAAATCTTTCTGTCTCTCTATCTTTCTCTCTCTTTATAGTTTTTGCATGTAAATCCTATTGTTTATGGAACTGATAAAATACTTTGTGATACATTTTTAATAGTATATGAATTCAGACAAAAACTCTCAATCAATAGTTTGTGACCAACTTACTCTCAACTTCCTAATGAAATTCTGAATGTATACTATAAGCATAAAGTCCTCAATTTTCTAGAATAGCAATTGCTACGCAAAAAGAATAAAATCAGCTTCACTGATTGATATCAATGAATAATTAATATTGAAAACCCTAATCAGAAATTAACTGGATAAAGAACTTAATCTCGTAAATAAATGTAATTAATATCATTGCAGAAAGTAGTTAAAAAATACCATTCAATCTAGTCTCTTGGAAAAGACAATGAATTGAAGTCATATAATTGACTAGATTACAATGGTTGGATATTATCACTCATGAAGATCTCATTATGCTGACAACAGAGAAATATACAATTCATAAAAATTCATTAGGGCTGATATCTTTTGTTTAAGGTCTCGGAATCTTTTAAATATTAACTTTTCAAGATAATTTTTTTCTATCATCTACATTCAATTTTCATTTTCTAACTGACACTTTTTAGTCAGTAATTTCCTACCATCTTGCAGCAATATTTTATGGGTTTATTTGTATAGCAGCATAACAAATAACTATTGGTAGTTGAAAGTCGATTGGTTCAGTATTGGTTCATGGTAGAATCAAATGATGCCCCATGTATACAAGAGATTCTATCTTGATGCATAAAATGAATATTACTTTGAAAAAATCCGTACTAAATTTCTTGCTACAAAATTCTTCCTCTCTTTACACAGGAATCAACTTGATCACAATAAATAGCCTCTATCAATGGAACTAAATAGAATAAATGTTCAGTTACTCTAAATATGAAATATTGTCTATGTAAACAATTTAGGTATAGACATGAAATAGTAAAAATGGTAATCTATATCTCTTTTCAATATCAACACAATCATTGAATTTTCTTGAAATATTCATAAAAATGTTTTTCTCGGTTGCTTAAATTTATTGAAAAAAATGAATGGTTAAAAAAAATTATCTTAAAATGTAAACACATTTAAATTTAGTGATCTCCAAGTATAATAAACCTAACACAGCTTTCTTTTTATTGGTTCCTCAATTCTTGCTCTTTAAAAAGAGCTAAAAAAAACTTTATTCAGATCAGGAGATTCTTAAAGCTTTTATGATGTATTTTAGGGGTGTTCATTTTTTATTTATTTTTTTTTGCCAACTTTTCATCCGTACTAAGATTCAAATTCTTAATCTTTTTTTACTGGTTACACTCGACCAATGTTGATAGATGCAGTTGCCTCCCTTGAGCAAATGAACTTAGTGCTTGATGGGAAACCATTACGTTGTGAACATTTGTTTGTTTCTATTGCCACAATTACAGAATTGATTCTTATTCTCAAAATGAAATCTAATAATTGCCATTTTAGAGAGTATACCAATGCCTTTAATCTGTAGGACTTTGAATGCACAACAAAATTTTGTCCTGAAGCCAAAATTAAAATATAAATTGTCTTATTGTTTTATTTTTTGTTTATTAATGAAATTATAAATGCAAAGGTGGTGTTGTTTGTTGAATGAAGCTATCATAAAAGATTGTGTGGATGGTTAGAAAATTCTTTCTCATGACATATTGAACTAACATAATTTAAGACTATTAGTTCCAATATCAATATTTGATAGTTACAGGTGTCGCTCGTTATAAGTGTTTGTTAGAGCACGGTTCACAGTATAACATGGTTGGTTGGTAGACCCAAACATTTTTTCAGTATTATTATATCTATTATAGCCCATGCATCAAGATAACTGTGAAAAAAAACAACAGAATTTCCCTTTGAACCCGTAAGCACATATTTCAGGCTGAGCACTTTATGCTACAGTGTAGCAAAATAGTGTACAGCCCGAAATATGTCATCAAATGGGCTTACAGTGTAGCAGCTACACCGTAAGTCCATTTGATGACAGAGGTGACACAACTCCCACCCTACCCTCACTAAGAAATATGTTTGACTCACACCGGCTTACCAACTGTAAAAATGAAATGAATTAGACAAAAACATTTCAGTAGTCAATGAACAAAATTATTTTTTAGATTATTTCTTTCTCCTTTTCCCCTAAGGAGCTCAGATACAGGGTATCTAAAGTGTGCAGAGACTAAGGGTTCAAAGTCATTGATGCAAATATGTAAATATCTTGTTTTTAAATACTGAAATTTGGTATACTTTGTAATATATTTTGGTGGGTTTATTTAATAAAAACAAACATTAAAGAATGCCTTTGTTTATTTGTTCAAATCTCATTTAGTTTTGTACGATGGATGATATTTGCTGCCCTTGAATATCATCCATACCCACCCCGCAGTTATTGCGGGTCAGTTATGACATGGTTAGCTTTCTTGGACCCTAACTCCCACTTTATAACAGGGACAACCTGTACTTGGAAAATAGTTTAAAACACATTTATTATTACAGACTATTCATTTAAACTTGAAATTTTATGTTTGGTCTGAATTTAATCAGTGGAAAAATTATTTTCTATTGAAAAATCTGTTAAAATGAAGTCCCTATGAGGCCAATAAGAGTTTTTATGCCATTTACAAAGAATATATCACCACTATGAGGAAAAACAAATAGCTATAAATTATATTATGTAAATTCATAAATGCATTTTGGTGCTGTATTCATGAAATATCTCCTTTAGCAGGAGGAAAACCTAGTAAAAATTAGCTACTTGCATTTATATAAAGCAGTACTGTGTGCTGTATATGGAATCATGTAATTCATATGTAACAACAAAATAGAGTTAATGAAAGAAGGAAATAATGAATATTGAAGATGAGATTTTTAGTAGAAATTATAAAATTAAATAATCAGATGAGTTAATCTTCATAGATGTTGACAATATGGGCTTATGTTTAAAACAAACTATGTCAAAAGAAACATACTGATTGCATGACTCAAATATTGTGCGCATGTAGTGTGTGTAAATGATGAATGGGTTATAATAGATTTTTGGACATTCAGTTTTCTCAGCCAGAAAGCTAATTGTTTCTAATGAAGCTTTGTGTATTTGACACAATGCAAAATAGCTGGCCATAAACAAACATGGAAGAAAGTAGATTTAAATGAAAGAAAAAGAGAACTGAAAAGATTTCAATGTCAACTCACCTGCACTGTTGTATTGATAAAGCACGGATGTATGACGAGATGCGTGTGTCCTGGTGTACAGCTCTGCTGCTACTGCTGCTGCTTTTGTATGAACAAAATGTTAGCCCTCTTTTGGCACATACATAACATTTGTACTTGTGTGTGTTACAGATAGTGTGTGTTTATGTGTGGATGTGGGAGAGTGTGCATATGTTGAAGAGAAAGAGAAAGAAAGCCACAGTCCTATCAAGTCTGCCCTATGCATCATGGCGGCTAGAGCAACTGACTGTAACAAAGCATAAAATTTAAGAAGAGATAGGCAAGTATTTTCCTCTTTCACAAATGCAAGATCAATATATTCATCAATTTAAATCTTATTCTATTTTTTTGTGGAAATATATGCAAACTGATAGAGGTAATAAAAGATTTTAGATTAAAAAGTATATGAGTATAATCAGTTTCCCATTCAAAACAGTAGGCCTGAACTAATCAAGTTACATTTGTACTTTATCCTAGTTACTCATTTTTTCATTTCATTAATATTGCATTGACGTGAATAAAATAGAAAATTATAAGACCAGTATAATTTTTATTTGACAAAAAGATCAACTTGAAATTAACGTTTGAACATTTCTTAGATTATTACCTAAACATTTCTTTTGCTGTTTTTTTTAATAACTTCCATGATTATTATAGTTATCCTATTTTTTAAATGATTTATTACACATATTTGGTGTTAAATATAAACAGTGTGATACTAATATAAAATTTCCATGTAGAGACATTTTATCTACTTAGTCTTTATGCTGAATGGACTGCAATTATGCATTATCTTTTAAATGCTATTTCATGATATTTATTTACAAAAGTGTCCAATAGTCTATTTGCATACTGAATTGACTAATTTATTTATTCTACTTGGAAAGGATTTATGTACGATATCAATCACAAATTTATTTACAAATTTAGTTTAATGGCTTTGGTTGTTATTCTATACTCATGTGTGTACTGAGTGACTAGATCTGGGTGATTCTGGTAATGAATCCTGCTCAACCTTTTGTGAGTATGAGGTGTTTTGTGTCTCTTGTATTGGTTGCACCAAAACAGAACCTTGCTCTTCCTCTTTCTGAATAGGTTCTTCCGCCACTGCTGTTTGTGTTTGTTCTTGTTGGGGCTCACATATAACATTGTCTGGTTCTACATTGTGTAGCTGTGTATCAGAAGTGCATCTATCGATTGCGCTATGCTTCAGCGTAGCCCACTGCCTATAATCAGAGTTAGGGTTAACATCTGCCTTATACAGCCGTCTTGGAACAGTCCTTGTATCCCCAGGGGACATGAATGTTTGTAGTGAAGGCTTCATATCTGTGTATTCCTCTTGGATACTCTGGGATGAGTGTGGCTCATAATAATCAGAAGTGTCAGATGCTGCAATGAGCAACAAAAAAAACAAGTTTTCAAAACCGATTTACCATTGATCTTTTAAAGTAGATATTGAACAACATTCTTGTTTTCTAATGTTCATAATATTATAAAAGTGATTTGTACAATGAATTATGAGTGTGAATTTATATAAATATAATTCAAACTTACCAGGCACTTTTTGACAGTGATTTGCATATCTTTCAGCATAGGGATCTTCTTCATCAGGGTGAGTAGGAGGCACCATGTCAGGGTGACAGGTTGGAGCCATACAGTTTCTCTCTTCATGTCTCTTACCACCAGTTGCACCTCTGATTTCCTTTCAACACACAAAGACATACAAACAGTAATAAAATTGAGGAGTAACTTTTAATAAATATGTAATGAGGATGAGAAAGAATGTTTAATTCCTGATGATAATTAGTCCTGAATTAATTTCTATATTATGAAAATTGTAGAAAGTTGAAAATGTGTTCCTACCTCATAGATGACCTCAGTAGCAGTCTGGACTTTTATTCCAAGGGCTGAACTTCTACGTCCATCATCCAAGACATCTGCACAATGTTGGGGCCTTCTGCCTCTGCCCGGTAGAGTTCTACAAAGCACATCTTGTTCTGCTCGTACAGCAACCGACACACCCGACCAATAAGTAGTCTGGTAAGATGGATGCATTGGATGTGCCTGTTCAGGATAATATTTGCTGGAAGTGGCAGCCAATGGATGTGCATGTGCAACACTTCTGATATCAATGCAACGAAGGATGCAGATGGAAATTGCAGCAGTAATTGGTATAGCAACTGTGACTGCAACCAACACAATGACAATCAGTAAATACTGGTGGATCTTGATATCACTCTGCGAATGTGCAGCATTTAAGATATCTGCCGTATTGTTACTAACAGCCAATGTCAAAAACACTGAAGTCTTTGCAGACAAAACTGGACTACCACTGTCCTTGACCATAAACTGCAGGTGATAGGAGCCAGCATCTTGATGGCTAAGTAAGTGACCGAAAGACAACAATCCAGTGTAATGATTGATGGCAAACAACTGTTTATCGTTGCCTGCAGTTATTTCATATTTGAGAAATGCATTCTCTTGACTATCACTGTCGGCAGCCTTGAGAAGAGTGATGTTCTTTGTATGATGTGGATGATATTTCACATCCAGATTGAAAGGGTTAACACTGGGAAATGTAAAATACGGAGCATTATCATTTTTATCTTCAATCTGCACAATCACATTGACCGTATTATCAAGTGAAGGGCTTCCATTATCTTTCACTAAAACCTTGAATTTATAAATGTCTTTGAACTCGTGGTCAAGAGACATGATTGTAGAAATCAAGCCGTCACTGGTTATCTTGAAAGGTAAGAAGTCTTCATTTTTGGTGAGCAAAGAATATGTAAGTCTACCCCCAGCTCCAAGATCAGGGTCAGTGGCATTGATAGAACCAACTGGTGTTTTGGGGCTTTCATTCTCAAACACCGAGAATTTAAATGTATCTTTTGCAAATTGCGGCCGTACATCATTGACATCTTTCACTTTGATGGAGAACTTGCTATCACTATGTTGTGGAGGAGATCCTTCATCTTTGCAGCTGATTGTAACATCATGGTGCTCTTGCATTTCTCTGTCAACTTTGTGTTTCAATGTCACTTTGTATTCTTTTGACCTCAGTTTTTGTAAACGGAATTTATCATGGTGCAACTCACAGTTCACCTCTCCATTTGGTCCAGCATCAGGGTCTGTCACTTTCACATAAGCAATAAAACTGCCCAACTCAATGTCTTCAGAAATGGTGGCTGTATTATCTGTTGATTCAGACATGAAAGTGACAAAGATGTTGGGTGGTCTGTTTTGGGTATTAATAATGTTTACTAAAACACCTGCATATCCACTTAGAGGAGATTCGCCACCATCTATTGCTGTTACAAAAAGTTTATATGTTGACTTATGATTTGAAGTCAACTTCTTCCGTAAATATATTTTCCCTGATACTTTATCTAGTTGAAAGTATTCCTTAATTTCTTCTGAAGTTTGTGATCTGAAATGATATGTGACATGGCCATTTTCTTCTGCATCCAAATCACGAGCAGACACTGTGACTATCGGAATATCTCCATATTCTATGTTTTTGATGGAAACATTGTAGATATTCTGAGTAAATACAGGGGCATTATCGTTGATATCTTTAACGGAAATGTAAATATTCAAAACACTTTGTTTGGGAGGAGAGCCACCATCTTTAGCAATTACTTGTATCATATATGAGCTTTTATCTTCCCTATCTAATTTCCCTTCAACAGAAATACTAGGCTCTGGTGGGCCAAATTGTATCTTCTGGATTTTTAGTGCTAATGGTTCATTTTCATTCCTTTTTAGCTCATAAGTAATTTTGGAGTTCGAAATTCCCACATCTTTGTCAATTGCATTAGGAATAGGTTTTTTAAACCCTTTACTAACACCTTCTGAGATTTGTATACTGATTTGTTTCTCAGGAAATTTTGGTTCATTGTCATTGACATCATTTATAATTATTTTAACTTTTATAATCTTCATGAATGTTTTTCCTTGTCGCACAGCCACATCAACCATTTGGAAACATTCAGTGTTGTAGGTACAAAGGGACTCAGCATCCAGTGTCTGGGCAGTGAAGAGTTTTCCTTTCTTCTGGGAGACATGGAACAATTGGGATGTGCCAGCCATTCCTTGTCGCAGTTGGTTGAAAGTAATCAACCGTCTATTTTCCAGAGGAACATCATCCATGATTTGGGAGTCAGCAGCAATGTCCCCCAGGTAGGTACCTGGACTCTTTCCTTCATCAACAATATATGTCAAGTCTATACAAAAGCATAGAGGCATGACAAGGAAGAATATGTACAGATTTACAAATATGATTTTGTTTCTGTTTTTGCTGCAGCTTAACATCCTTTTATCTGCAATTAAAAACAGATTTACTCAGAATGAAATTATAATCTTGATTTCTATTTGAATAAATTGTGTTTTATAAATTTGTGTATTTCTAGTTTATTCACTTATTTCACTTCATCATTTTAAATTTCCTGTTATGCTACATAACAAACTGAATGTAAATTCTTTTTAGATAGATATAAAATATTAAATCACATTACAAAGAAGAAAGTGAAATGCTGACAGAAATTACTTAATGAAGCAAGGTTTCATGTAAGAGAAATATTGATTAAATTTTATATCTGTAATTAATATTTGATGCCTTTCAAACAGAGACTATATCAATATATTATAGACATTTAAACAAAATTATGTTAACATTGTGAGCTTTACATAATTCAGACATTTGAGCTTTAGTTTCTATTTATTCTTGTAGCAGATAAAAAACGTATATATTGTTAAATGAGGTTACATCGAAACCAAAAATGGTTCTTGCTAACCAGACTATAGTCTTTTGTAATACAGACTACAGAAAAGCAGGAATGGTTCTTGGTAAACAGAAAAGAACTGATGGCAAATATACTGACTAGACCAACCCATTCACATCAATGCGTGTAACACAGGTGATTCCATATTTCATACACAAGTTTGCTCTCTATTGTATTGTTAGTAGTAATTGTCAACAGTACATTTGAATCCCACCTAAGGCTTATTCTTTATTTTCCAATCAATGCTATTTACTCACTGCCGGAGGGTAATCAGTCTGAGCAAAAGTTGTGATAAAAAGCAATTAATATAATTAAGTAATCATGAAAATTTTAAATAATAATGATTTATAATACTTCATCTAATAAAAACATTAAATTTATCCCTCCTTAACCACCCCACTAAAATGGAAATATCCTCCAGGATCTATTCTCTAAGTCTGTTAAAAATGATTGTGTCACTTGGATAAAAATATTTTTCCGTGAATTTGGAAATGTAATCTTTAGTATGAAAGCTAATTTAAATAACTATCTGATACATATACATATCTAAACACTGTTGGAAAAAACTGGTATATAGATAATACTAGCTATTCCAATTCTAAGGATTTCTACCCCTTTTAGTTGCATGATAGATTACAAGGATAACATTACAATGCTGGTAATAAAGGTACCAACTGAATGATGTTTATTGCAATCAGTCAAAGAAATCTAAACTTAAAAGAAATGTCTTTGGCTCCTGTGATCACAATTTAAGTCACTGATCTCTGTAACTTTTGTGCTTGGTAGTTGCCTCCTTTTAGTCTTCATTTATCACCTTATTGGCTGGGCAAAAAAAAAAGATCTTGAAAATAATGTATTTGTAAAATTGATGAAAAGTTTATACAATTTTGTTCTCTACACAGTAATTAACTTTTAAAAAAATATTCATTGTATAAAGCTAAGAATGAATAATTAAAATTCTAGTTGATCTTTAAATGTAAACAGTTTTAAATTTGCATGAAATAGTAAAATTTGAGTAGTTTGCTAATATTTTTAAAATTATTTCCTCAATCTCTCTTTAAGAAAAGCTAAAGTTTAAGGCCAGTATTTTTTTTAAATTTAAGGCATTGTATTTTGTAACATGAAGGTTGATTTCTATATCCAGACCTACATAGTACCCTTCCTTTAAAATAATCAATATATAGATAAGTTAGACAATAATCTTACTATAATTCACCAAATATTTTCTGTGGTTACTAATGGGACCTTGAAGCAGATTTTCATCTGGTTAGTTTTTGAAAATACCCCCTCAAAATAAGATTTTAGTAGGGGATTCAATGTACAATGTAAAATGTAAATGTATACTAAATTGGTCTGTTATTCTGTGTTCAGCAGTGTTCACACTTACCTAAAAATTTACTATTATTATAATTCACTAAATGTCCATTCATCTGTGTTAACAAAACTCAAGAACAATCAGAGGTATGGCCACCAAGTTTTCTGTGATTACTAATGGGACCCTGAAGCAGGTTTTTAGCAATTTAGTTTTGAAAAATTCCACACCAAAATAATCTTTAGTGGGAGGTTCAATTTACAATGTAAATTTATGCTAACTTGGTTCCTTTTTTTGTGTCACGCTGCGTTCAAGCTCACCTAAAGATTTACTATATAATTCACCAAATGCCCGTCCATCTATGTTAACAAAACTCAGGAACCACACATCGTATCCCAATGAATGTTTTGTGTATTAATGGGGCTCCGGAGCAGATTTTTAGCCCATTAGTTTTGGTCTCTTATTAGGGTCAAAGGTCCCATTTAGGCCTCCCATAGAATGGATATTTCAGCTAGTTATAATAATTTAATCTTTGCTAGATTTTTGTAGAAGATTGCAAAAATTAGTTATTTTCAAAATATCCCAGAAGATTGCAAAAATTAATTATTTTCAAAATATCCCAATTTTTTTGGTTTAATTAGTTGGTTCATAATTTCATAAAATGATGGACTTTAAGGATTTTAATAAAGAAACTTGAAAGATATATTTAGTTTACAGAGGGTCTCTATTGTAGTGCTTTCCTTAGGAAAGCCATATAGGAACTTCAAAGCATGTACATTCAGAATATATTAAATTTGTTCAATTAGTGGGGAAAAATAATTCCAAAGTGTATAAAATATTAAATTTTTTCATTACATAGTCTATTACCTACAGAAATAAAGTGCATTAAAAAACAAAAAAAAACAGTAGTATGCTTGAGATTGAAGGAAGTAATTTTCAGAATCAGTTTTCAAGATTTTAAACAAAATTCAATAACAGTAGATGTTATAACATCTACTGTTATTGAATTTAAATTGTACAAAATCAAAAGAGCTTGGCAATTACATTATACACTCTTTGTGTTCATTATGAAATGACATTAGTTATCAATTTGTAATTGTTAATAAAATGTTTTCTGAAAGATAAAACTGTGGCTTTACCAAAGGCACAAGAACATACAAATTGTATGAGTCAGATATTTTGTGTGTGTGTGGATTATGAAATGGTGAATGTTTTGTTTGACAGATTGTTGAGATTTAGAATTTTGTAGTCAAAAACACCAATTGTGTTTGTACTGAAGCTTTTTACTAAACTGACCATAAATAAACATTAGACAGTATATAAAATGGAAGATAAAGAGAACTGGAAAGATATAGTTTCAACTAACCTGCAATGTTTTATCGATGAGGCACAGATGTATGACGAGGCAAGATGCGTGTGCCCTGGTGTACAGCTCTGCTGCTGCTGCTGCTGCTATTGTATAAACATAATGTTAGCCCTCTCTTGGCACACACATACATGTGTACATTACAAACAGTGTTTATGTTTATGTGTGGATGTGGGAGAGTATGCATATATGGAAGAGAAAGAAAGAAAGCCACAGTCCTATCAAGTCTGCCATATGCATCATGGCGGCTAGAACCACTGACTATGACAAAGCATAACCTTTATGAAGAGAAAAGCAAGTATATTTTCCTCTCTCACAAATGCAATGTCAACATATCCTTCATTTGTAATTTTATTCTATTTTCCTGTGTTAATATACCTAGACTGATAGAAGGAAAGAATTGCATTAAAAAGTAAAATTCATATGGGAACTGCTGTTCTTAACTGAGCAAGTTGCTTTGTTATTTTGTTACCTAGCATTTTCTTTAATTACTGCTAAATTTGCATACTATTTAAGGATAAAAATGATGCAGGAGACAAAATTTGAAAAAAAATATAATATAATAAAGAATTTAAAAATATATGGAATATGAAAATTAAACTTTGTTTAGAAATCGTTTTTGAATGCTTTAGGAAACAGCAGTTCATCAAGAATCTTAATGAAGAGAATGAGAATAACTTGGAAGTCTCTCATACAAAGAATACAACTGTATTTTATTGGTTTTCTTTTTGCTTATTGTTATGCTTTATTTATTGATAATGGCAATCTCAGAAATTCTGATGGTTATAAGGAAAGCATATACTTGTCTAACTGATTACTTCTGTTTCCTTGTGTAAATTTAAATCTATCCCAAAATGTACAATTATTTACGATCAGAACTTAATAATGTATAAACCCCTTTTTATCTGTTTGTTTCATAAGCCTTTTCAAATAAATCTTCTTGATGGTGGTTTTATTTTTCATGTTTTTACTGAGTGTATAGAAGTTTTGGAAACA
The DNA here is from genome assembly GCA_006491835.1 of Architeuthis dux. NCBI lineage: Eukaryota > Metazoa > Mollusca > Cephalopoda > Oegopsida > Architeuthidae > Architeuthis > Architeuthis dux. The sequence goes on from VCCN01003854.1 coordinate 11,479,456, forward strand.
GTGCGTGTTAAACTTTGTGTCTCTTGCATAGGCTCAACCAAGTTTAAGCTTTGTTCTCCCTCTTGCTCTTCCTGTGTAGGTTCAGCTACTGTTTGTTCTTGTTGGAGTTCACACATAACATTCCCTGGCTCTACATTGTGTAATTGTAGCTGTGTATCAGAAGTGCATCTATCGACTGCACTATGCTTCAGGGTAGACCACTGCCTATAATCAGAGTTAGGGTTAACATCTGCTTTATACAGCCGTCTTGGAACAGTCCGTGTATCCCCAGGGGACATGAATGTTTGTAGTGAAGGCTTCATATCTGTGTATTCCTCTTGGATACTCTGCGATGAGTGTGGCTCATAGTAATCAGATGTGTCAGACACTGAAATGAGCAAAAGATAATAATTTTAGCAAATCAATTTACTATTGGGGTTTTAAAGTAAATATTGAGCTTTGTTCTTGTTTTCTGATGTTCATGATATTATAAAAGTAATTTTGGAAATAAATTATAAGTGTGATGCACATATAATTCAAACTTACCAGACACATTTTGACAATGATTTGCATATCTTTCAGCATAAGGATCTTCTTCACCAGGGTGAGTAGAGGGTCCCATGTCAGGGTGACAGGTTGGAGCCATACAGTTTCTCTCTTCATGTCTCTTACCACCAGTTGCACCTCTGATTTCCTTTCAAAACACAAAGGCATTAGCAACAATATTAAAACAGTAAGAAAATTAATTAATGATTGACTTTTAATAAATATGCAATGATCATTTAATTCTTGATGACAATTAGTCATGAATTAATTTCTATATTATAAAAATTGTAGGAGTGTAAAAGTAAAAAAAGTGTGTTCCTACCTCATAGATGACCTCAGTAGCAGTCTGGACTTTTATTCCAAGGGCTGAACTTCTACGTCCATCATCCAAGACATCTGCACAATGTTGGGGCCTTCTGCCTCTGCCCGGTAGAGTTCTACAAAGCACATCTTGTTCTGCTCGTACAGCAACCGACACACCCGACCAATAAGTAGTCTGGTAAGATGGATGCATTGGATGTGCCTGTTCAGGATAATATTTGCTGGAAGTGGCAGCCAATGGATGTGCATGTGCAACACTTCTGGTATCAATGCAACGAAGGATGCAGATGGAAATTGCAGCAGTAATTGGTATAGCAACTGTGACTGCAACCAACACAATGACAATCAGTAAATACTGGTGGATCTTGATATCACTGTGCGTATATGCAGCATTTAAGATATCTGCCGTATTGTTACTAACTGCCAATGTCAAAAACACTGACGTCTTTGCAGACAAAACTGGACTACCACTGTCCTTGACCATGAACTGCAGGTGATAGGAGCCAGCATCTTGATGGCTAAGTAAGCGACCGAAAGACAACAATCCAGTGTAATGATTGATGGCAAACAACTGTTTATCGTTGCCAGCAGTTATTTCATATTTGAGAAATGCATTCTCTTGACTATCACTGTCGGCAGCCTTGAGAAGAGTGATGTTCTTTGTATGATGTGGATGATATTTCACATCCAGATTGAAAGGATTAACACTGGGAAATGTAAAATACGGAGCATTATCATTTTTATCTTCAATCTGCACAATCACATTGACCGTATTATCAAGTGAAGGGCTTCCATTATCTTTCACTAAAACCTTGAATTTATAAATGTCTTTGAACTCGTGGTCAAGAGACATTATTGCAGAAATCAAGCCATCACTGGTTATCTTGAAAGGTAAGAAGTCTTCATTTTTGGTGAGCAAAGAATATGTAAGTCTACCCCCAGCTCCAAGATCAGGGTCAGTGGCATTGATAGAACCAACTGGTGTTTTGGGGCTTTCATTCTCAAACACAGAAAATTTAAATGTATCTTTTGCAAATTGCGGCCGTACATCATTGACATCTTTCACTTTGATGGAGAACTTACTGTCACTGTGTTGCGGAGGAGATCCTTCATCTTTGCAGCTGATTGTAACATCATGGTGCTCTTGCATTTCTCTGTCAACTTTGTGTTTCAATGTCACTTTGTATTCTTTTGATCTCAGTTTTTGTAAACGGAATTTATCATGGTGCAACTCACAGTTCACCTCTCCATTTTGTCCAGCATCAGGGTCTGTCACTTTCACATAAGCAATAAAACTGCCCACCTCAATGTCTTCAGAAATGGTGGCTATGTTATCTGTTGACTCAGACATGAAAGTGACAAATATTTTGGGTGGTCTGTTCTGTGTATTAACAACATTCACAAGAACTCCAGCAAAACTACTTAAAGGTGAAACACCTCCATCTACTGCTGTTACAAAAAGTTTATATATTGACTTCGGGTTGTGAGGTAAATTTTGTCTCAAATATATTTCTCCTGTTCTTTCATCCAACTGAAAGTAATTTCTGATTTCTTCTGACATTTGAGTTCTGAAATGATAAGCAACTTGTCCATTTGGTCCAGCATCCAAATCACTGGCCGATACTATAACAATGGGTACATTACCATATTCTTTGTTCTTGATGGAAACATTGTAGATATTCTGAGTGAATAAGGGGGCATTATCATTAAAATCTTCAACTATTATATGAATATTCAAAACACTTTGTTTCGGAGGAGAGCCCTCATCTTTGGCAATTACCTGTATCATATACGAGTCTTTATCTTCTCTGTCCAGTTTGCCATCAACTGAAATACTTAATTCTGGTGGCCCAAATGGTATTTTCTGAATTGACAATGAGAATGGCTCATTTTTTTTCTTTTTTAATTCATAAGTAATTTGTGAAGTTGAAATTCCAACATCTTTGTCAAATGCATTTGGAACAGACTTTTTAAAACCCTCCCTTTCACCTTCAGAGATTTGCATGGTAATTTTCTTTTGTGGAAATGATGGTTCATTATCATTGATATCATTTATAATTATTTTGATTTTTATAATCTTCATGAAGGTCTTTCCTTGTCGCACAGCTACATCAACCATTTGGAAACATTCTGTGTTGTAGGTACAAAGGGACTCAGCATCCAGTGTCTGGGCAGTGAAAAGTTTTCCTTTCTTTTGGGAAACATGGAACAATTGGGATGTGCCAGCCAACTCTTGTCGCAGTTGGTTGAAAGTGATCAGACGTCTGTTTTCCAAGGGAACATCATCCATGATATGGGAGTCAGCAGCAATGTCCCCCAGGTAAGTACCTGGGCTCTTACCCTCATCTACACTGTATGTCAGGTCAGCACTGAGGCACATGTGGAAGATAAGCAGTAGTTGGGATCCAACTATCCACTGAGCAATATTTAAAATCTTGGAGTACATTGTTGCAATAGCAAATTTTTTGTAGTATTCCAAGCAACCTGAAATCAAAAACAGCAATAATATTCAAGAACTTGAATATAAAAATGAGCTGCATGTAACTTTGACTTGTTTTTATATCTTACTGTCCTATAGTTTTTTGTTTCTTTTTTATTGAAATATGATATGAATTATTATTTTTTTCCTTATGCTTACAGATATTGTCTTAAGAAAACTATAAACATAGTGAAAATATTTTTGACAAAATTGTCTGGTTATGTCATTATTATTTTTTCAACTGAAAATACACAGACTATAATCTAAAACTAATTCATTATTTGCAAAAGGTTATTCTATAAACTCGTAATTATTGACTCTTGCATTCCATGTACATACAAATGCGAATTCAAGATTTGAGTGAATGATAGTGGAAAAAAATGAATCATATTAGCACAATCAGTATTCAAGTCCTCTCAGCATGAATTCATCTAAATCTTCCTAATTAATTCAGGATTTGAAATTCTCTGGGCAGAAATAGATAAATTTAGGATGATCTTCGATGTCTAAATACATACCAACAAATTAAGAGATAGAACATAAGTATTTTATTTGAAGAATATTTTTCAAATATTAAAAGTTTATAAGAATATTGGATTCAAAAAAGTAAATATGAAATCTCTTTATCAAAATTATTGTTGGTATAAAGAAGATTCTGAATGTAGAAAAAAATCATAGGATATAAATTGACTTTATTTTTATTTCCTAATTTAATATGAAAAAAAAGGAAAAGAGTATAATATTTAGAGAAAATTTAGTTGCTTTAATGTAAACCCCAATCTATGGAATAATAATTTTATTTACTCAATACTGATATGTAGACAGGATCAAAATAAATTTTGTAATCACAAATGGAAAATGAGAGGATGCTAAGAACAAATATTTATGTTTTTTAAAAAAATTGGCATTTATAAAGGGATAGTATACTCAAAATGTTCTTCATTGAGTTTGAGTTGACTAAAAATTTAATCAATAAATGGTTACCATAATCTTAAAATCATTTGTTATTTAAGAAATAATGGCATGATGCAAAAGTAGATTCAATTAATCAATTAGAGCATAATTAATAGTTTGTACATAAAGTATTCCAATCATACAAGATTAAATGCACATTATTAAATACTGCAAGTGATAAAATGCCTCATCACAAAAAATACATTGGCCAACATTCTCATTTCATATTTTGCAGAACTTTTGTTCATATAAAATTTTCTCACATTTAGAAACCGTTATGCAGGATAAGTTAGCACAGCTAATGAGTATTTGTAAAAACTCATATACATAGGAGCAATGAATTACATATTTATGTATATATGAATATTGCAACTTTAATTTCTAAGACTATTTTACATTATTGGTGATATTAAAAAATCTTGACTCTTTTTGAATATTATATACATATCTTACATATTTTTTTTTTTTTTTTAAACGTTGTATCCAAATTCTTTTGACACATTCAGTTGTCTTTGGAGAAAAGCAACAAAAAATATTAGTATTTAGCTTGACTTATGCAAGTGTAAATAAAAGGGAAGATTATTTTCATATGATAAATATCCATTGATATTTTTCTGGGCAAAAGGCAGATGATTGCATGAGTCAGGCATTTTATGTATGCAGACAAATTGTGTATTTGTTGTATGAACAGATTGTGAGATTTGTAATTTTGTAAGCAAGAAAAGCAATGTAATAAAGCTTTGTGTATTTTAATTTGTTATTCTACCAAAATGCAAACCAGCTGGCCATGAACAAACATTAAAGAAAGTAGATTGAAATGAAGGAAAAAGAGAACTGGAAGGTTTTTAATGCCAACTAACCTGAAATGTTGTATCAATGAAGCACGAATGTATGACGAGGCAAGAAGTGTGTGTCCTGGTGTACAGCTCTGCTGCTACTGCTGCTGCTATTGTATGAACACAATGTTAGCTCTCTCTTGGCACACACATATACATGTGTACATGTGGGTGTTACAAATAGTGTGTATGTTTGTGTGGATGTGGGAGAGTGTGCATATGTGGAAGTGGAAGAAAGAAAGCCACAGTCCTATCAAGTCAGCCCTATGCATCATGGTGGCTAGAGCCACTGACTGAGACAAAGCATAAAATTTATCAAGAAGAGAAAGGCAAGTATTTCCTTCACACAAATGCGAGGTCAACATATTCTTCACTTTAGATCTTATTTTATTTGACTGTGTAAATATATGCAAACTGATAGAAGTAAAAATTAAATTAAATAAGAATGAGTGTGGCTCGTAATAATCATTTTTCCATAAGAAAACTGCAGTCCTTAAATAATCAAGTTTCTTTTCTATTTCATTGTAGTTATTCATTTTTCCATTTCATTTATTAATATTATATTGACTTGAATAAAAGGGTTAATTTAAGATACGTATAATTTTGATTTAGCAAAAAATCAACTTGAAAATAACAGATGGTTCAACTTAAACATTTAGATTATCAACTATATTTCATATAAAGAATAACAATTTTCTTGTTTTTTAATAACTTCCATAATTATTATAGTTGCTGTCCTATTTTTTTAAATAATTCATTACACATACTTGATGTTGAATTTAAATTGTGTGATACTAATGGATACTGTATGGACTGCAATTATGCATTATCTTTTAAATGCTATTTCATGATATTTATTTACAAAAGTGTCCAATAGGCTATCTGCATACTGAATTGACCAATTTATTTATTCTACTTGGAAAGGATTTATTTACAAATATTAATCACAAATTTAAGTTTTTCTATGCTCATGTGTGTACTGAGTGACTAGATCTTGGCGATTCTGGTAAAGAATCCTGTTGTGAGTATGAGGTGTTTTGTGTCTCTTGTATTGGTTGCACTGAAACTGAGCTTTGTTCTTCTTTCTCTTGATGTGTAAGCTCTTCTGCTTCTCCTGCTACTGTTTGTGTTTGTTCTTGTTGGGGTTCACATGTAATATTCTCTGGCTCTACATTATGTAATTGTAGGTGTGTATCAGAAGTACATCTATCAACTGCACTATGCTTCAGCGTAGCCCACTGCCTATAATCAGAGTTAGGGTTAACATCTGCTTTATACAGCCGTCTTGGAACAGTCCTTGTATCCCCAGGGGACATGAATGTTTGTAGTGAAGGCTTCATATCTGTATACTCCTCTTGGATACTTTGGGATGAGTGTGGCTCATAATAATCAGAAGTCTCAGATGCTGCAATGAGCAACAAAAAACAAGTTAAGAAAAGCAATTCACCTTTGATCTTTTTAAGGTAATCTACATGTATAATATGCCATGCATATGTCTATATTTTTGTCTGTAACATTTGTCAAGGGCGATAACTATTAAATGCTAATTATAGAGAAAAAATGAAGTACAATGCAATTGCAAAATTATTTAAATAATGCTATCATTTTTTGACGGCATGTGTAAACTAGTATTAGAAAATATATTTGTTTGGTAATATTTGTGATATTATAAAGTAGTTTTCGAGAATGAATTATAAGTGTGACGTTACATACAAATAATTTGAACTTACCAGGCACATTTTGGCAGTGATTTGCATATCTTTCCGCATAGGGATCTTCTTCATCAGGGTGAGAAGAGGGTCCCATGTCAGGGTGACAGGCAGGAGCCATACAGTTTCTCTCTTCATGTCTCTTACCACCAGTTGCACCTCTGATTTCCTTTCAACACACAAAGGCATTAACAACAGTATTAAAATTGATGAGTGATTTTTAATAAATATGTAATGAAGATGAGAAGAATTG
>VCCN01003854.1:11566344-11580520 GCA_006491835.1 Architeuthis dux
TGTGTTATCTGTTGACTCAGACATGAAAGTGACAAAGATGTTGGGTGGTCTGTTGTGGGTATTGATAATATTTACTAAAATACCTGCAAATCCACTCAGTGGCGAATCTCCTCCATCTTCTGCTGTTACAAATAATTTATAAATATTATTTTTATTTGATGGTAACTTCTGCTGCAAAAATATTTCACCAGAATTCTCATTTATTCGAAAATGTTTTTTCATATTACTCGATGTCTTTGGACTAAAATGGTAAGAAACCTTACCATTCTCTCCAGCATCTAAATCAGTAGCAGATACAACCACAAGTGGTTTATCTCCATATTCATCGTTTTTGATGGAAATATTGTAGATATCCTGCGTAAACACGGGAGAATTATCATTCATATCAGTCACATCAACATAAATATTCAAGACATTTTGTTTTTGGGGGGATCCACTATCTTTGGCAATCACTTGGATAACATAAGAATCTTTTTCTTCTCTATCCAGTTTTTCACCCACAGAGATACTCAACTTTGGTGTGCCAAAAGGTGTATTATGTACAGACAAAGAAAATGGGTCATTATCATTTTTCTTAAGTTCATATGTAATTCTTGAGTTGGTTGTTCCAATATCTTTGTCAACTGCATCGGGAATGTTTTTTTTAAACCCTTTACTAACTCCTTCTGAAATTTGTATTCTGATTTGTTTCTCAGGAAATTTTGGTTCATTGTCATTGACATCATTTATAATTATTTTGATTTTTATAATCTTCATAAAAGTTTTTCCTTGTCGCACAGCTACATCAACCATTTGGAAACATTCTATGTTGTAGGTACAAAGGGACTCAGCATCCAGTGTCTGGGCAGTGAAGAGTTTTCCTTTCTTCTGAGAAACATGGAACAATTGCGATGTGCCAGTTAACCCTTGTCGCAGTTGGTTGAAAGTGATCAGACGTCTGTTTTCCAAGGGAACATCATCCATGATATGGGAGTCAGCTGCAATGTCCCCCAGGTAAGTACCTGGGCTCTTACCCTCATCTACACTGTATGTTAGGTCAGCACTGTGGCTGAGTTGTAGTACAGAAAACCACAGGTACATCAACATCAACATGATTACACCTTTTCTGTTTTGTTCCTGAAATTTTTTAAATACCAAAATTGTAATATGTACTGAATAATTAAATTAAATTTATTACATTCTAAGTTTTACATCTAAAAAATACTTATGTTTGGTTGGACATGAATATTTTTGCACATATGTCTCTTCACACTGTGTTCATGAAGAAAATTAGTGTGTCCGCTTAGCCAAATAATTGTGCATTTTGTGATAAAAACATATAATTTCTGTTTTGTTCCTGAAATATTGAAATACCCCAAATAATAATAAATAATCTTCTACTCATATTCTAATTAGTTTCAATTTGTTAATGAGATTCCAGACATGTTTTTTTGCTTACACCATTTACTGTGGAAGGTGTGGAAGAGTTATAGTTATCCATTGCGAGATACAAGCCCTTGTCCATTGTAAGTTATCCATTCCGAGATAAAAGCCTTGACCTCAAATGAGTTGGCTATTGAACTGTAATGATGGAAATTCTGTCATTTGCAATTGATGGGTTCAAATGATCTCACAAGTAAATGAAAGAGAGAAAAAACTCAAGGTTGATCACAGATTTTCGGTACAGATTACTTAGGTACACACTCATGTTATATAATAGACAGAGAAAGATATTCATATAAAAACTGGGAATGCATTTCTCAGTATTTTTTGTACTTTGCAGTTTAATAAACTGGATGTTTATTCATCTTTGTAATATTTCAAATGAAAATCTATAATCAACTTGCAAATTTACACTTTGAAAATTGTACTGTCTTGATTTGAGAATGTATTTTTTCAACAAATTTATAATAACAGTTTTTAAACACTATTTTAAGCAAGTTGCAAATATAATGAAATCTAAGAAAATTCATAAAAATTAAATAAGAGCAATATAATTAGATAGGATATAATTATATGGCAAGGAATTTACTTTAATCATCATATTTCTTTAGCCTTTAGTATTAGAGAGGAAAATATTTACCATATCAAAGATTTATGTTCATCAGACTATTTAAAAAGATATAAAAATGAAAGCAACTCTGGAAAACATCATCCTGAATACAATATGACCCAATACATAAGTTATGTTCTAAAGATTATGTGAATAAATATTGTGATATTATTAAAACTAACCACACTCCTGTTTCTTAATCTAATATTGATTTGAAAAGCAAGAATGTTTTTGAAGATATTCTCATCCTTTGCAGGGTTAAGTAACACCACTTCTAGTGCTTGTTGCCTCTAAGTCTATTTCACATATCTCAAATGAGTGAGTAGTAATGTGATACGTGAAGCCATGGCCAGTGTAAGGGCACTACTTACTTTTTTTACTCCCATTCTTTACCAGATTATACAACTTATCTTTTATTCCATATTTAATATCTGAGGCAGAATTGTATCTTAGGTAAACTTCGAAATTATTTCCCTTTGGTTACTAATTATATATCTTTTTATCAATTTTTGTTTCTTTCTTTTTTAACTAATTTACACCCATTGCAGAATAGATATCATTGAATGATATTATTGGATCTATGATCAATTTGATAAAAACATAATATAATATTGTATGCACATTCAATACAAAATGCAACTTTAATGTAAATATTAATATTTATCTTTACAGCAGAAAAGCTCAATTTTTAATTATTTCAATCAATCTTAGATGAGAATAACATTCAAACGGCAAATTTAATGCAAGTATATAGTAAAACATAATCACACATATACATATTTCCACAAAGAAAACAAATAATTATAGATGTGCATTCAATTCTCTATACAGAATTTGCTTGTCTTTTACAGTTTCTCAGTCAACCTAAAATGTTTAATCTACTCATGTTTCTTCAGTGGTCACTGACTAATTTCAAAGTGAGTTCAGATTGTGAAAGCTTAACAAATGAAATTTTTATGGGTTTTAGGCTTTAATATAACATAGTAAAAGTCCACCAACTATAATACTGTCTAGGCATTGCAAGAGACAAAAGAATATATATAATATTATTCAGGCATTACAAGGGACAAAAGAAAATACTGTTTGCATGACTCAGATATTCTGTTTGTGGATTGTGAGATGGTGAATTTGTTGTATGAACAGATTGTGAGATTTATAATTTTGTAAGCAAGAAAAACAATGTAATGAAGCGTTGTGTGTTTGTCTTTGCTAATCTGGCACAATGAAAAACAGCTGGCCATGAAAAGACACAAAAGAAAGTAGTTTGAAATGGAGACATAAGATCTGGGAAGATTTTAATGCCAACTAACCTGCAATGTTCTATCGATGAAGCGCAAATGTATGACAAAACAAGATGCGTGTGTCCTGGTGTACAGCTCTGCTGCTACTGCTGCTATTATATGAACACAATGTTAGCCCTCTCTTGACACACACATACATGTGTGTACATGTGGATGTTACAATTAGTGTGTATGTGGGAGAGTGTGCCTATGTAGAAGAGAAAGAAAGAAAGCAAGCCAGTCCTATCAAGTCTGCCCTATGCATCATGGCGGCTAGAACCACTGACAAAGCATAAAATTTATCAAGAAGAGAAAGGAAAGTATTTTCCTCTTTCTCTACAGCCACAATGGAAACTTACTTTTAACCTTGCTCAATTCACTTTTAATCTTATTCTATTTTCCTATGTAAATTTATAGAAAATTAACTAAAGGAAAAATCTGCATTAAAAAGGATCTTCTGTGGATAATCAATACTTCACTTTAGAATCTGAGAACATGAGCAGTTTGTTTGGTATTTCATGCCTGATATCCCCATACAAGCCATATTTGATTTCAGTTTGAAATGTAGGAAAATGAAAAATAAATCAGTTTGAATTTCAAAGAAAATTCCCTATATTAATTATTTCAAATTGTAAAAGACATTTTTACAAAGGATTTCTGAATATCATTGATTTCATAGCATCGTCTTTATATACTGTAATTTATTTATATGTGTACTGAGTGTATAGATCTTGGAGATTCAGGTAGCGGCTCTTGCGCAACATTTTGTGTGTGTGATGAATTTTCTACTAATATCTGTGTCTGTTGTGTTGGCTGCACCAAATTTAAACCTTGTTCTCCCCCTTCTTCGTTCTTCTGTGTAGTTTCCACTACTGCTGCTGCTGTTTGTGTTCACATGTCTGGCTCTACATTGTGTAATTGTAGCTGTGTATCAGGAGTACATCTATCAACTGCACTATGCTTTCTAATGTGTGTGATATAATAAAAGTAATTTGTAGAACGACTTATAAGTTTGTAGTGATATATCAGGTCATCCCATAAATAAAGTCCAATTTTAGTGTCATAAGAAAATGTCAAAAATTCATGCTTAATTAGAATTAACATAGCACATCATTATCCATAACATCCTTCCAATAAGCTTCATAATAATATTTTTGTGAATGTCTTTTGGTTTTGAGGAAAAGAGTCACTTCCACATCTGAGGAAAAGAATGTAGAGTTGTTTCCACATCTTCTTGTGGTTTAAGAACTAGCACATCACAATGATTCTGTAAACTCTAGCATGCATTATCATGATGGAACACCACACCTTTGTGATTGATCAAACTCAGCTTCTTTTCCACTATAACTACTGACAGTAGATGTCTTCTATATTCATAACATTGACTGGTAGCAACTCAAAGTGAACCACACCAATGCAATCCCACCGAATACTTCCCAAAATTTTCCTTGGATGGAGGTCCATTTTAGGTTGTGTTTTAGCCTGCTCGCATCGACTAAGGAATTGTCTGCATTGCTTTATATTCTTGTAAAATATCCATTTTACATCCCTCATCACTAATCTGTCCAAAATGCATTCACGAGAGCACAGATTATTGCAAATGTCCACTCTTGTTGGCTTATGGGAAATCATTTAGGCACCTTTCCAAGTTATTGTAAATGATGATGAACCATTGAATGGCTTGAATTCAGTTTTTTAGCTAATTCTTCAACCATAACCGCACTATCAAGTTCAGACACAAGCTGGTCATCATTAAATTCAACAGATATGCCACCTGTCTGTGGCATATCTCTAAAGCTGAAGTCACCTTTCAAACCATCTTCAGCGATTTCTTTCATTTAAAAATCTAGCCCATAAACACAACGAATATTTTAGGTTGTTTCTGCAGCAATATTATAGCTTTTTTGAAATTCATACAGTATTACATATCTTATATTTTCTATAGGCATGTCCATCTTTGGAGGTTCAAGTTAGCAACTTCGTTAAATTGTATTGTGACAATGTAACTTGTTTAAAACCCTATGAACATCTATTAGTATGTATTGTTATCATATAGGCATTATAGAATAGAAAAAATATCATTCAATCTATCACTATCAGATTTCAGACATTACTTTATGAGATGACCTGATACATATATTTCTAACTTACCAGACACATTTTGACAGTGATTAGCATACCTTTCAGCATTCATCAGGGTGAGTAGAGGGTACCATATACAAACAGTAACAAAATTGATGAGTTAGTTTTACTAAATAGATTAAGATTGAGAAAAATGGAAATGCTAATTAGCTATATATTTATTTCTATGTTATCAAAATTTACAGAAGTGTATTGTAAAATTAAATTTATTATTAAATATTATCAGTGTTGGTAAATGTAAAATGTTGAATATAATAATTTTAAAACCGTTTTTTATTTAGATTTTCAATTTTTCAATGAAATACTGTATTGGTTCTGTTATTTGAATTTTCAGAATGATTTTAGAAATATAAGAAATATACATGCAGAAGCAGACTTCTTAGTATTAGTCTATAAATTGCAAAAAATCCAATTCAGTTTCTTTTTTTCTTTTCTCTCTTTTTAGGAAGTACCTTAACAGAAGACAGAGTTACCCTCCTTCCCTGGAAATCTTTGGAGCCTTTTTTTCTGCATTCAAAAGCTGTTGGTTTTTGGGGGTTTTTTTCATTAAAAAGAATTCTTGAAATCTGCTTGGTTATTTTATGTTAATGTTCTTTGCATGAATAACTGATCGTTTCAAAAGATAGATAATTGGTGACTATCACATACAAAACTTGCTTTCCAAATCATATTATTAAAGTATAATAGATAGGATAAGCAGGAATCACAAAGTTATGAAGAATCAAACATTCCTCTTTGCTGTAGAAAATTTAAACAAAACAACTACATATTTTTCATTGTCAACAAAGGTTTATTGAAATGGCAATTTTAATACTGAATCTTTGTAAAAAAAATGTTAAAATTCAATATTGATTCTGCATATCAATGTTACAGTATTGAGAATATTCGGCCATGAAGATTCCGAGATTTGGGTATGTCAGGGTGATTCACCATTCGAACAGTCAACAGTCAGCCAGAGCAGGCAGAACTGAGCAGTGCCAGGTTGGTGCCAACGTCAGTAGAAATGTGAAAGTCAGGGTCCTACCGACTGTATGGTGGTCAGACGATTTGACTGAAAGAAGAAAACTCCTCCCTTGTTCAACTTCTCATTCTCTCTCTAACCAAAATTGTACATAAAGCAAGAACTCAACAGCCAAAAACTAAAGATGCTTGAGTTGTATTTTGGTGGCCCTACCACTAAGACGATCACTGGCCTACAAAGAAGTATGAAGTTGAAGCCGTTTATTACATCAGTATTCTAAAACTTATGAAGAAGAAGTAGTAGTTTCTGAATTGATGATGATGTTTTTCAAAAAGTATTATATTATTGCAATTGGTGTTTTACAAACAGATATTATTACCTACATGTTGACAAGTGTGGTTTCATATAAATATAACAGGAATGCCTTTATAAAGTAAGAAGTATACATCAGATGTATGGCACTTGACAAAATAACTTATGCAGTCATTCTTTACTATCCTATATCTAATATCAAACCTGTTTCCCTTTCCATCTAAGTTTCAACTTTTGATTCCAACTATAATATTGATTACTCTGGGGCTCATTCAGGTTTTTTTAACCAATATTCTTTTTTATCTCAAATCAATATTTTTGTCCAGTAAAATGAAAATAATCCTACATACTATTTCCTTAATTGTATTGAATCTCATTAAGAACATTACATTTAATTTTTTAAATAAATCAACTTCTCTTGAATCATAAAAGATATATCAGTGAAATAAAAGGAATCAGATTTCAACTCTTAAATTCATGGACCGCTGGATACCGCTTGTAATTGACAGTGAAATCTTCCATGAATAGGTAAAAAAAATAGTAGAACTCTTTTGCAAATAGAATAGAAAAAAGTTTTCTTTAAATTACCAAAAGTTCAAAGGGAAGTAATTTTAATCAAAAGTCATTTCCCTTGATATTGAAATCCAAATCTTTTATATGGATTTAAGGAAATAAACAGTGGAAAGAGGAAGTGAAGAGTGGGGGAGGGAGCGGGCGACAATACTACACATTCTAGTCGTTTTGCTGACTCCATTGAATAAGTAATAAACACAATGCTAAATTCATATTCACCAGCCTGAAATGAAAATGTTCTTACAGGTTATGGAGAGTAATTTTTCTGATGATATGTAATTTTTCACCAATTCAGAGGATATATTTTTCAAAAGTTTTATCAGATTTTTCAATATATTTTTATCAAATAGTTCAAAGGGATGGATATATGTACTCAGTAATCTCTTTGGTTTGGAAACAACCCAGTAGGTAAAATTTCAAAATAACACATACATCAGAAAATTAATTACTTTATTCTGATTAAAAGAAAATTTGCGAAAATCATCTTGGATGAAAATAACTCTTATTGGAAAAGGATGAATAATACCAGGTTTTTTAATAAGGCTATCTTTTACCCTTTACTTTTCATGAGTTGAAATGAAATCAGATAATGATGTAGACACTCATGTTATTGAAGAATTATAACCCAAATTGATTTAAATTGTCCTGTTTCAAGAATATTGGAAGAAGGATAAAGCCATCAGAGTAGTTTTATATTATAGATTATTTTTACTGGTCTTGACAAACCACTGTATCGCTAAATTGTTGACTTTGTACAAGGAATTAAGTTTTTCTTTATTTTTGGGCACACTTCAAATTCCTGAGAAAATATCTTTTAATTGTCTTATTAGATATGTGCTCCATTGTAACGTTGGAAGCATCACCAATTATTAGATCTCTGGTATCTAATAGATTTTTCTTTTTAGACGCCAGAGTTAATTCAGTTGAGATACTTTGAATGGTTGCCCATTCCGAAGTACCATATTCACCTGGTAATTGCGCATTCACGTGAGTTGGAAGAGAGATTCCATATTTGACTTCCCATAATGTCACTTATGTCTTCGGTCCTGACAGATGATATCACATCTTTGGAACAAGTAACTCTACTTTATGAATGAGCTGGACACCATGTTGGTTTTCACGCATGTAGTAAGCTGAAAAGTTATGAATGGTTAGCAGTAGTAGTAGTCAACCAGCAGTGAATGGACAAAGGTGTCATATTACAAGTACGTTGAAATGAAATACACTGAGGAGCATATTTGCCAATAACTGAATAAAACTTTAATAAGAAACTTACATAAAGAGCATAGAAAGATTAGTTATGAGCCACAGTTTTTTGGAGGAAACATTTAATGAAAATAATAGGGCTTTTTAAGAACATGCACAGGTAAACAACAAGGGTTAAAGGTTTGCTGAAAAGATAGGAGTCCATGGAAAAATGTTTATGTCTCTGCAGAAGATGAGGTTTCACATGGCCATATGTATTTAGTCTAAGTAAGTCACCTTTTTGGCGGAGTAGTGTTCATTTGAAATGCACACTGTAGTGTCTCCCAGCTCGTGGGAATCTCACTGAAAAGGAAGATGAAGCAAAAGGAACCAAGGACAAAGACAAATGTGGTGTTTACTGACCACCGTCAGAGAGAGGACTGCTCGTCCCTCCAGTTCGTGCGATTCTCTTTATTTTACCCCGGTTTGCCCAGCGCATGACCGGGAACTCACTTCCGTCTTATGGGTTGTGGCAAGGGAGGTAACTCGAGGTATTTGCTCCCTTGCACAGCCCGGCAGGACATCACACACACTAGAAAAGAGCTCCTTTGTGAAGGGTAAGTGTGCATGCAAAACTTTAGTCACAAAGAATGTTGTTATTGAAATATGAAGTTGGTACCTAGGGAGCACCTAGTTCTCCAAGCCTGCCTTCCTCATTATATGTCCCAACTTTCATCAACTACCTTGTCTAACATTTCTTTCAGTTTCCCTTTTGAATCTACCATCAACACAGTGTCATCCGCTTAGTGTATGTTGTTAAGGTTATTTCTGTCGATAATAAATCCTGGTTGGTATTCTAATTCTCTAAACAAACATTTTGCTGTACAAGTTAAATAAAGCTGGTGAGAAAACGGGTGTAGGACAAGACCCCGAGCACAAAACCCCCACACCCCAAAATGTCAGTAATTGGTTACAGTATAATTCTTTTTTTACCTGGTCTCATTCTAAATATATATTATTAAAGCTTTTTATTTTGACTCATCCAAAAATTGAAAAATGATACCACATACAATTTGTTTTTGTTTATTTCTTTTTATATAACACTCACTTTTATTCTTTGAAGCAGTTTTCTATATTTTTTAATGACTATTTTTTGTTTATTTCTTTTATAATACTATGCGATATAATTTTTTTATTTTTGGATGCGATGTGTGAAAAAAATTTAATTCTGTGTGATATTATTTTTTAATTTATTGATACCTAAAAAATGTTAAGCTTTAAAAATTTGTGATTTTGAATAGGTAAAAAATGTAATACCACGTGCTATCATTTTATCAATTTTTAGATGCTATGTGTGATTAGAATATGAGGCCAGGTAAAAATAATATAACTGTGTGGTATCATTTCTTAATTTTTGGCTGTGTCAAAAAAGTTTTTAAAATATTTATTTACTTTGAGACCAGGTAAAAAAAATTATGCTGAGGTCAGGTAAAAAAAACTTATACTATGTGGTATTATTTTTTGGTTTGTGCCTCGAAGAATAAATGTGAGTGTTGTATAAAAGAAATAAACGAGAAATTGTAAGTGGTATCATTTTTTACTTTTTGGATAGGACAAAATAATAAGCTTTAAAGGTATATATTTAGAATATGAGACCAGATTAAAAAAAAAATTATACTTTTACCAATCACTGAAATTGTTGGGTTTTGGGGGGTTTTGTCCGGCTTTGCACTTTAAGTGTGGGGGTTTTGCCTGGGCCTCTGAGAAAACACATCATTGTCACACTTCTCTTTTTATTTTGGTGTACTCACTCAATTCATTCTCTAGTACAAAATTAAAATTTGTTAAAGGATTATTGCCACCCTTAAACTTTTTGTATAACCTGTACAGTATCTTCAGAAATAAATGGAAATCTACCAAATTTTTATCATCAGAATATTTTAATAAGATGTCCAAAGTAGTTTAACAAAATATCATTATTTTTCAACTTACATGTAGTAATTTCAAAGAAGGAATCGAAAATATGACCAGGACAGTAATATTGGCACCCTTCCTTTATATTTGGTTGCACAACCCCTTTGGCAACAATGACTGTCTCCAAACGTTTCTTGCAGCTGGTAGTTTCAACCCTTGCAATTTGTCTGAGGCAAATGATTTTCACTGCTTGATTTGGATATTTTGAGTATGTTTGCTATAACATTGTCAAGTAATGTCTTGATTTGATCACTATCAACTGTAATAACCTGGCTGTAGAGCATCATTCAGCAAGAAATCTCCAACATGAAGCTTTGCAAACTACTTTTGACACATTTGATTATTCACACAGTAACTTCTACATAAAAAACAAATCTTTTTAGCATTTTAATTGCATTTTTACCTTTCTCAAGATAAAAACAACATGCTGAAAATTTTGATAATTTTCTTCCACCTTTAATGTTAGAATCAACGAACAAAACTATGCCATTTTTGACAAAGTTTTAAAAAAAGAATGCATATGGATATGACAGTTGCTACGATACAGTCAAAAATATTTTTCTATGAATTTATTCGAAACTAAATTCTCCTAATGCCAAAAAAAGAATTGGGAGGACCAACCATATACTATAGATGTTTCAAAACATCTCTTGTAATATCTCTTAATTTTTCTTTTTCTATTTGTTACTTTTTGTGCATTATTAACTTTATCTTCATTATTTCTTTGTCAGGATTATTCTATTGTATAATGTCATCAAAAATGTGCTCCTCAGTTTCAATGAAACATGAAAAAAACATAAAAGTTCAAAGCATAAATATTTTGTTAACTGAAATATATTATGACTGAAAAGCAGCTTATGAAACAACAATTAAGCAATCGTAAATGAAAGTTAATTTTGATTACCCAAATCTTATATTGAATCACTTATTGCTTACATTCTTCTTTATAAAAATTCTGTGACCATGAATATTGTCTTAAAACTAGTCCAGCATTGGTTTATTCACCACATAAAATAGAATTTATTGTGCCTTTCTCTATTCTTATAGGCTAGACTAATCTAAATGTTGAGTATATTTAGCTGTATATCTTCAACTAGTGAATGGTAATCACTGCCTCATTTTCACAAGCTCTTTTGTCTGACTGATCTTATTTGACCTGTAAAAACTTATGAAATTACAACAAACGATTCCTTGTCATATAATTGGAGATTTCCTTGGATATAATGAATTTCATCATCTTTGCATTCTGTGAGACTGAAATATTTTTCATTATTTAATTATCATCAGCTTATCAGTGAAAATGAATTTAAAATGCTAAACAATTGTGTATAAAGATAAGAAATGCAACAATGAAGAATTAGTTCAGTATAAAAGGGTTAGGATTCAAAATAATTTGATTAAAAATAAGCTATTAAAATGTACTTTTATGAGAAGTAAAAGAAAGAATAGTTTAAAAAGAAAAGTAATTTTTACCTGGAACTATTTTTGATTCTAAAGTAAATTTTAAAATTTTGTAATTATAGATTTGAATAAGAAATATATCAAATTATATGAAAATCAATCTTTGAAAATAAGTCTAATCCTAAATTATTGAGGATATTAATAGCTTCTATGAAGTTGTCATGTTTTTTAACTAGTAGGAGCCGACAACAGAATCTGTGTATATAAGTAGGAGGTGTTACAGTGTCTGTCACGTTATAGAAACCCCCTAAACATGGACACATCCCAACCAAATTTGGCATGCATACTCAATAGTACTTGGAGAAGGTTTTTAGCAAGTTATTTTTTTAATCCACCCACCCCAACAGGTTTTTAATAGGGAGTTCGATTTACAATGAAATTTCATGCTAAATGGACACATTTTGAGAACGTTCTTTAATGATGTAATGTGACATTAAAAAGAACATTAGATTATTCTTTTTTTAATTAATTCTCAAAATGATTTTTTTAAAAAGAGTAATCTAATGTTCTTGAAATAAAAAAAATAGGTGACATAAAAAAGCGTTTGTATTTTAAGAGGCTTTCTTTGATCTCTTAACAGTATTAAATCATTCATTTTTTTTTAATCAATTGACGGACGGAAATTTATTTTACATGACAATTATGGCAGGCTACTCCACACACCATGAAGTCCGATCCCTTCGAAACATGCAACTTTGGAACAGGCACTGCCCTAGTCTAACTATAATTAAAGAAATCTCTCGGGGGGGGTGCACCAAGTTAACACGACAACTGGCCATTGTACAGAGTTGATATTCACAATATATATTAGTCAGCATATCATTGCAGTGAGGTTGTTTGGGTCAGCGTTTCTCGAAAATCTAATAAAAAATAAATTAAAAATTACAGATATAAAATTAGATTTAAAATATTTAAATTGGCCACATCAGAGAAGTAAATGAAATACTTCGAACTGTAGTTTTGTACAACGTATGGAAATTTATTTTACATGACTATTATAGCAGGCTGCTCGTGTTTCTTTTTGTTTTCTTTCTTATCTTTCCTTTAATGTACAATTGCCTTAACCCTTCTACTGGTCAAACAATATTTCTGTCGCCATTAGCTTACCAGTAGAGCAACATTATTGTCGTCTCTGGTCATTATTATTTAAATGAAACCTGGGAGTAAACTCTGGCTAGAACCGAATGTTCACTCAGCACTACATTGTACGTTCTATTTAATAGATCTTAATTTTGTAAGGTCTAATTAAATGGATCTTAATTTTGTAAGGTCTAATTAAATGATCTTAATTTTGTAAGGTCTAATTAAATGGATCTTAATCTTTGCAGAATTATAACAACTAGAGCAGTGCCTGATCTAAATGCACTTTTTTAAACTTTTTCTGTCTGTCATACAAAACTACAACTTCGAAATATTTTGGTTATTACTGCTTTTCAGTGTTGTCAATTTAGATATTTTATATTCTCAAGGGTGATAATTATTAGAAACTTTGAAGAAAGATCTATAATCTTTAACTTTGTATTAGATTTCTCAAACTCGACACTGCATTGCGTTGTGTGCTAATATTACTGGCGAATATCAACTTCGTACAATGGTGGTTGTCGAGTAATCGCGTTGCATGCACACAGATTTCTTCAATTGTGTTGCCAACTCCAAAATAATTACATATTTTTTAAAAATAATCTCCATGTTTGCCAGAATTTGATTAAATCAAAAATCTTAATTTGCAAGTTTTACAAGGAGTATACACAATGATGGTATTAATGAAACTAACCGGAAAAGGGAAAAGCTGTACTTCCATAAAATGTGGAAGATATGTACCCACTTTATCATTTTAAATGGCAGCCCTTTTTGACAAACCACCCTCAGGCCAGTGTTTCTTAGAACATATGCATTGTAGATGCAGGAATCTGTGCACAAACTGCAAATGTGCCCATTCCCAACTTAAATGTACTATCTATTGCACATGCCAAGGTAATGGTAAAAATGTGTGATTGCAAATAACTTTAATGTCTTCTTAATATCATGTTATTCAAGACAATATATCTGAAAACCATGTGATTCTGACAATGATAATGAATCGTTTATTTTTAACTCAATACTTGCAAAATTTAAAGTTAAAGTTTTAAAAAAAACCTTTATATCACCTAGATAACAAAGCATGGTACCGATTCTAGATTAATTTTCATGCTTTTATCATAAAGTGAGCACACTCACACACACTTTCATATGCTTTAATGTAGGGGTGTAGCTGAT
>VCCN01003854.1:11583505-11597502 GCA_006491835.1 Architeuthis dux
GTAAATAGCCACCTCCTAAATTAATTTTATGAAATCAACAGTTCATTGAAGATTCTATTGCAAAATATAAAATAAATTTCCTAGATTTTTGTTTATTACTTTTGCATGTATGGAAGCCCATAAGCATCAACTCTTTTGTGTGTTTTCAGCTTTTTATACTCAATAAAAAAAAACTTAAGAAAAATAGTTTACACTGTTTAGATGCTTTTTTTCACCATTAAAACTAAGTATAATGAAAGGTAACTTTTTCTCAACCCTTGATACACATTTCACATGTAGACTATGGGCGAGTTCAAACTAAACATAATGAAAGTTAACTTTGTTTTTCTGAACCCTTCAAGTGTAGACTATGAGCATGTGGCATATATTAATTGTATGTTCAAAGTAAGAATAATATGCATGAAAAAATAATTTAAATGGTGTCCTTCAGAGAACAATACTATTCCCAGTATTGTTCCTCATTTTGGACATAGAAGATACAATTAGATATAGTTTTGTAACATCCTAAGCAAACGATAGTAGAAGTTTAAAGGGTACTTATATAGGAAACAGTTTTCTCCGTCTCTTCTCAGCTTCCTTTTCGGCTCTGAGCTTTATAGGGTTTTGAACGCCCACACTGGTGTCATTTCCGGTTTCCACATTTTTTGGACACCTACGCATTTCCTAAGGTGACCGGGTCACTTCTACTTCCACACAGGTGTTTGGCCTGGAAATGACCTTTCATGACAGTATATCATAACAAAAGGAGACGAATACATGTTAGCCGAGAATGGCGCTATTTAAAATGAAATGGCAGAGAGCACATGGGATTTTAGCGAACGTGAGATTTATCAATTGGGGTTTTTTTTGGCAACAGAGCACGTACTGAAATGCTCTGTTTGGAATATGCTTGATTACTTGCAGATCAAAGAGGTATTATTGAAACAGGGTGATCAGATTTATAAGTGAAGTTTTGGGGTGAGGCGATAGGAAGGCTTACACAAGGATCACCGGGAGAAAAACTGGCTTTGCTCGATGTCAGTAACAAATGACAAAGAAGATCGCTTCGCTAGAGGTTTGTTGCTGTAAAGAGGTAAGCTGTAGAAAAGGGATTTACGTGCCTGAGGGAAGTATCACAATGCGGCCTGGCCTCCCTGTTTCACTCCTCACCAGCCGACGTACTCACCCACGTTATGAAAAGATCGAAGGACGAAGTTCTGGTGCTTTAGTTGAAACATCTCTGGGAATGGACGTCGAGGTGACGAAAAGCAAAAAGAAATGAAACAAAAAGGAAATAGAAACTGTAAGCAGGAACCACAACACTAGTTAGAACAAAAACTAAGTGTTTATTTCATATTGTAGTCATACTCGGAGGCAATGTGATACATTTTCTAGGGTCAGTATATCAGTAATGGTAGACTCGTGGGACAGAAGGGAAGAGTTTGTAGTGGTGAAGAAGATGTAGAGTATGGTCTATGTAGGGATTCTTGGTTCCTCTGTGCCAGCGAGTCAGTCACCACGGCTAATCACAAGGGTTCGTCTGTCTCTGGTCTCTCGGGTCTGGTCAAAACCCAGCTCCTTTTATGAGAATTGGTCATTTCTTGGAGTGGGTTTGATGCAGCGTGGGGCAGGACTAATTGCCCAATCAATCAATAAATCTCCCTCCCCAAACTTATCTTTGCCTTGGAATTTCCTGGGTGCTCAAAATAAATAGGCCCTTTTACCTACTTGACATCTTTCCGGTTGGATTTTAAAAATAAACAGGATTTTTACCTACTTGACATCTTTTTTAGGTGGATTCATGATTTAATTTGAAATCATTCCCATGGTAGTTTTTCATGCACTTGTAAAATCCAAGGTATATTTTACTTACTATCGGTAGCAGGGTTTTAGAAGTATCACAGAAGCATGGGCTGGCCACCAGTAAACACCGAGCGAAAAAAGGGGTGACATGGGCAATGAACAACGGTGTGTTGCTGTATTTATAGGAGGAGCAAAAGGGAGTGACCTCAGCTGGAGCTAGAGGTTTAAGACAGTTTCTTATACGTTCAATTATTCTGATCCGCAGATGCGTAATTAAAATGATCCTTATAATAGTAAAATATCAAAGCTAATAGAGAACTAAACAGATGGTCAAACTTTTTACTTGGACTAAAGGAAATCTGATGTCCTTCAACATCGACAAGTTTGAAGTGTTTAGAATAGGGAAGAATAAAAAACTAAAACAAAAAATTGAATACACAATACCAGATGGCATTAATCTACCAGAAAGAACAACTGTCAAGGATCTTGGCGTCATCTTCAATAACACTGCTGACTTTACTGGTCACATAAATACAATGTCAACAAAGGCAAGATCAATAGTGGGTTTAATCCTCAGAACATACAGCACTAGAGACCAAGCACCTATGATGGTGCTATTTAAATCATTAGTGATTACAATCCTTGTTTATGGATCCATCATCTGGAGTCCATACACAAAAAAGGTGATATCTGTGCAAAGATCATTCAACAGCAAATTGGAAGGACTTGAAAATGAAAACTATCACCATCTAAAAATATCAAAAATTCACAGCTTGGAGAGACAAAGAGAAAGATACAACATTCTATATGCATTCAAAATACTCAAAAACTAGTGCCCAACATTGGACTGCAATTCAAATGGTCTAACAGATGTGGAAGAAATCTAGTTCCCCCTCCTGTGATGAAAAAACAGCAGTGAACACGCTAAAACTTCATGCAATAGCAGCTACAGGTCGTGTGTATCATGACTGTTCAACTCCCTTCCAAGTGAAATAAGAAATGTTCCAGCAGAAACTACAATGTCAAAGATTAAATCCCTGCTGGACAGATTCCTACAAACCATCCGGGATGAACCAATACTTCCTGGGTTTAGTACAGAGGCAGCGTCCAAATCGATGGTTCATCAGAGCAGGACAGTCACACCGCTCTGGAAGTCAAACTACAGAATGAAAAACACAGGTTAGCATATCAATCCGCCTACATGTTTTCCTGTGGAAAGAGACTATAAGCGATTAGGTGTTGGCATTCTGGTGTGAGCGTTTATGTATAAATGATCATTGATAAAAAAATATTGCTCATAGAGCAATACTTATTGTATAGTATTTGAACAAGCACAAAATCTGTTTTCAATCCCTGAGATTGCAGGGGCCATTATGGATTCTGAGCAGGTGTGGATCAAAATTAACTTGCTAGTTTGGCAACTCTTCCATATTGCAATGTGAGTTCACTTTTTAATCTAAGATTTTAAAAGGATAGAAACAAAAAACTTGCTTTTTTTCCATTTAACAATTTAAATTCTTTAAAAAAAAAACATTTTCAAGAAATTTAGCATTTAGAACCACAAAACACGACTAAATGCATCCCTTGTTATGTTGATTGCAAACAAAATGTTTTTTCTTGCATAATGTTCTTGTTTTTAACTCTCAAACCCAAGCGATTAGGAGTAAAATGGATGTCTGTTCAAATGCTTATAACAGCTACTATATATATTAAACAAATCTTTTTTCCACATAATCATGTCCATGAAGTGGGCGGATTTCCTAATAACCCTCTCTGATCTGGTGGTTATTCGGACTGGTATAGTCTTTTGAGGAGTTTATACAGCGGGTGGGTGCTGTTGTATATCTTCAGCTGCTCTAATGTCTGGGTGTTATGTCATTTGGTCCTGGGATATGAAACTCAAACGGCAAGAGTGCATGTTGAATGTGTTTGACGTTCTTGATGACTAGAGTTCCATTTTCAGTGTAGCAAGTATCTTTCTACTTTGCAACTAGTTTGTTTTCTCTAGGTTTGCCAAGTACACTATGTCTCCTATGTTGAAGCTGTGTTCTCTTGCTCTGTTTTTCTGATCAGCATACTTTTTCATTTCCTTTTTATATTCATCATGGTGTCTTTTTATATCAGTCTTATATTCTTCCTTCTCCAAGTTTGGTAGCTTTGTTCGTATATCCCTTCCAAATATAAGGTAGGCTGGAGTTTCTATAGGTTTTCAAGAAAGATTTGAACAGATTACCACTCCCGTACCCACTGTCTCGCGCGTGTTTGTTTGTTTGTTTGTTGACAACTGCGACTCCAGTATACATCCAAACAGCAAAATAATGTTTTTGAAAAGAGCAGTTAAAAAGGTGTGCTGCAGGAAAAGTGGAAAATCTTGTACTTTTTTTGTTGAAGTGAATGGAAAGCCAACATTTGATTTGTATGCAACTAGTAGTTGTGGCAAAAGTTTCTTTTGCACACCGTATGGTCCGACCAGGACACATCATCAGAGATGAACCCGGGGTCATCAGGTGTTTCGGTCTTAACATCAGACACCCTCATCCAGGTGATCCAGTTGATTGGCCTGCAAAGCCTCTGCAGCTCAACTCAAAAGGTTCACAGTGGGCCTATGGAGGTGGTTGCTGGCGTCCAGAGGTTTTGTGGAGGAAAGAAGCCCGACCTATTGTTGAGTATCAGGTCTTCTGTGAGGAGGAAGTGGGCACCAGCTTAGAGCGTGAAATTTCTCCATAATAAAGGTTTTTAAAAAGTGAAGAGAATGACTCCATTTAAGTATGGTCATGACGAAGGAAATGAACAACGACAAATGAAAAAGAAAAGAGACAATCCTGGAGAAAGAAACGAACATTCCTTTATTCAAACAAACAGAATTTACTGGGTTTTACGTTTATGTGTGTGCGCATATGTGTGTAAAGGTGAAAGTCCATATATTTTGTTTTCATGTAGGTTTGCAACAGTGTAAGTAAAATGTTTTTGTGTGTAAGAGTCCATAATGATGGTAATGTTTGTGTATGAAATAAGGTGGAATTGGCTTACTTACAGTTTGGTTGAATTACAGGCTTATTAGGAAAATCTGGGGTTCTGGCTTCTGGACCATGCGGTCTGAAAGCCAGGATGGAAAACACTGAGCAAGATTTGGGACATCTTTACATGATGCCAGGCTAGGAAGAAAGAGTCTGATTCAAAGTTAGCATGGTCACTTGATGGCTTTCTGACCCCTGATTTGCTACCAGCACTGGAGTATGCAGGAAGGAGACAGAGGTCTAGCTGGCCGTGTGCGGAGAGTTCCACTCACGGGAGACAACTCCTGCCTTAGATCACCACAGACCTTCCACCCCTTCCACCGACACTCAGTCATCAGTTCCTCGTATTTTGCTATTTTCCTTTCTTGCGCCTCCTCCATGCGATCTTCCCAGGGGACAGTGAGCTCTGACAAAACTACCTGCTTGGTTGCCACAGACATCAGGACCATGTCTGGCCTGAGTGTGGTTGCCATGATGATGTTTAGGGACCTCAGTTGACACCCCTGGCCGACCAATCAGTGCCAATCTCTAGCTGTTGCAAGCAGCCCACCCTGGGTCCTTGGCTGGGGCTTAGGCTACTCCTTGCTCGAACAAAGGTGATAGTGTGCTTTGCTGGGTTCTGGTGCCTGCTACAACTGATACCAGTGCAGATAATGTCTGCCACGGCCCACAGAATATGGTCATGGCGCCAGCGTTACCACCTATCCCCCAAGGCTTTTCGACAGCAGCTGAGGATGTGCAGGGATCCCGTTTTCTCACAAAGTGGGCAAGTTGGTACTAGGACCTAGCTAAACTGGTTGGAAGAATATAACATTCAAAGGCATTATACAACCACTCATAGTCCGAAATATGATGAATATAGTGGAAAGTTACATGAAGACAAATTCAAGTTGGAGCAGTCATTAAACCTGTTCATCAAGTCAAGTCATGGTTGTTAGAATTCGCATTTACCTAGAACAAAAGATTGGCAAAATTTCTGATGCAATTTTTTATGTTTCAACTTTTTTGCTCATTGTAAACATTTCAAATACAAATATATCCGGTGCCATTCCCTCCACTTTTCCTCCACCTGTCTTTACCTCCAAACATTTATTTTCCAAATTTTCCGTGGAATTCACGCCAACAAAGTTTAGAAAAAACGCAAAGTTCAAACAGCCAGTTGATTGCTCAACAATTATTCAACAGCAGCAGCTATTTGTTGACCAATGAGAACGCATCTAAATTCAAGGCCCATGGGAGCCTACCCTGTTTCCTATATAAGCAATCGACAGACAGATTTCATCAGTCGTAACCTCTCTGCCCGAGGTCATGGTCATTCAACTCACACACATTTCACCTGTGAGGTATTCTAACTTTTCAACGTCAAGCAAATCCCTGATTTGACTCACACATACATACATTTGCATACACTCACTCACCTATGCATACACTTGCATATACACACATTTTTTGTTCCAGTCAAACTGAACATTTCTTGTTTGTTCCATTCAACTAATGAACACTAAATATTATGAATACCATAATAACACTTGATGAAAGAAGCATCACAATTCATTCATTCAATCGTTCATTGTTATTTTTCCATGAATAAATTATATATGTTATATACATTTGTCTATTCATTTATTTCATTGAACCTTGAACAAGAACGCACTCTTCTGATAACGCATTCATTTTTTTTCGTTTGTCTCCGGTCCCTACCTACAAGTGGTAGACCCAACTTAGAACCTTCTTAATTATAATCATAGACAGATAAATGTTTTATCAAATAATCGACCCAGTAAGATCCTAAATGTAAAACATTTTAATTAAATCAAAAAAGCTTAAATAACATTACTTGAGAAAATAAACAAAAATTAGCTATAAAAAGTTGAAAAAAGATTTATAAAACAGCAAACATGAATTAACTTATTATTATTGCACTAGATTTATCTGTTTTGATTCTATTTTATGTTAAATCCCATCTAGTTAGCGGCTGAAATGTCTGGGGTAGAAATATTTGTTATCGAGCGAAGAAACTGTAACTGCAAAATAAAAATAATAATTTTAATTTTTGTAATTATTTTAAAAGTTGAATGAATATTAATGAAATTCGAAGGGAATTTAAGGTTTATTCAATTAAAATAGAATTAATTTAGAGAGAAGTAAAATTCTAATAAATATGACTAAAAAAACACCAAGGTAAACAACATGATGTAAATAGAACTGAAAAGTATATTATTAATAATAATTGAATGTCAAAATGTAAGGTTTTAAAATTGCTCAAAATTTATGTTTTGTAAAATAAAAAATCGATTGAATGTTAATAAAAATCAAAGGTAAATTAGTTTTTGTTTTTAATTAAATCATAAGCAATTCGAAATATTCACTTTATTGTTTAATTTACTCCAAACAAACTGAAATATGAGAGTACATTTAAAGTTTTATTTACAGCACAAAAATATTTTTTCAATAAAGTTAAATTTACAGTTTTAAGGCTTTCTAAAGTTCAACATTTTTTGTCCTAATATTGAAACGCCAGTCACCAAATGGGCTTACGCCAAAATAGGTTTGACGCCTTAAATGCTCACACAAGAATGGCTTTGCCAAATAGTACCAAACCCGTTTTCCTGTTTGTCATAACCTTGGGACAACAGGAGTTAGCTTGTGCTATTATTAGAAGCACTTCCTGTTTTCTAGACAGATGACCTTGGGGTCAACCCAAGTGTCCCTATTTTGCCGCCTTTTTAGGCAATACTATTCAGTCAGAAGCAACTGGTCAACTAAGCCAGTAACACCTATTTTCTGAGTCTTCTAAATCAGCCCATGAGAAGATCAACTGAATCTTCTTAACACTAACTAAACTATTCTATTCTTCCTCCCTATTGTCTAAAGTACTAACCACTACAAAAAGCCACTAATACTAAAGAAGAAATCAGACAACTGAACAAACAAACTTCTCACCTTCTGTTTGTCTACATAGAAAATAAGGTAGGTTCTTTTTTCATTTACATTGTTTGTTTGACTTCTTTCGAAGCCCAAATCATCACAAAGCCGGGAAAATCTCATTTACTGTATTTTTCGTGACACATATGTCACAATAGACTTCTAAAAGAGATCTACAGGATATATATGTATATCCCAGCAGTCATAGAAAAATTGGGATATATATGTTGCAGGAGTCTCAAAAGATTCAAGTAAGTTTTGGAGCTTTCTTCTTGGCCACCTTGCATAAAAATATTCTTGTGAATTGTGCTGGTGTTTATTGGCAACTTAACTGTAGCGATGATTAAATTAAAAAAAAGGTTTCTGTTGAAATTGGCAAACCATCTTATTTGATTTTGATTATTCCATATGAAAGTTAAAGACAACAAAATAATTAACTAGCTGTTTGTGTATCCTGTGATATCATGGGTGATATCATGAGTAAGTTTTATTAAACAAATCAATACATTCACAGTATGGACAGCAAATTTTAGCAATAATGGAAAAATGAAACAATAATCACAATTGTATTTAAACTGGTATATTTAGGCAAAGTTTTAGCTTTTCTTATTACTACACACTGCCTTTACTGCTACTCCACCACCAGTATTACTGACAGAACAGGGGTATTATATGTATAATTTTTCATCATACCATGGGAATATGTTGGATATTTAGGCAGCCCGTGGGCGGTAGTCACAGATTTAACCCCCACAGGTGTTGAAAGTTATAAACAGGATATCGAGTGAACTTGCAGGTGGTGAACTGGAAAACCAGCCTGGGCATTTGAAACCCATAAAAGGCACACATGCACCCTCATGAGTGCCATCGGAAGCCAGGGAGAGACAGAGAGCATATAGCTTGGGACTAACAAAAGACCAATTTCCCTATTAAGAACAGTCTGTCGGCTCTCATGATCTCTCTCCCACTCTTCATTCCCCGCCACGGCACAATGTATTTGATGCAATAAAAATATATCATCATATTTTTATAAACCAAGTTTCGAGTCTTCCCTTTTCTCCAAGTCTAAGATGGATATACAATAAATATAAGCAAACGTTTTATATAAAATTATAAAAATTTAAATATCTTTTAATTCAGTTACTGTATAAATTATGAAGTCATTAATCACAAAGCCAATGCAGCATTTTGTGAAGCTTAGATTCTAAAAATAATGTTTATCAATGAAATCTAGTTTGAGAAGACAAATGCACACACACCATAGAGATTAAACATGCTCTAGATATTTGGCAGTACACTTTTATTCAACTCACATTGTCAATAAATCCATATTCTTATCCTGTGTTTACCCAATGAAATAACACTTGTTGAACATATACTCTGATTCCAAAAGGCATTTTATTGCATTTAGCTAATAAAATCTGCTTGTGAAAATACTTTTGTGGTGAATATTATTTTTAAATGTGTTGATCTGCATTTCCACAATTCTTTTAAAG
This sequence comes from Architeuthis dux, assembly GCA_006491835.1. Classification (NCBI taxonomy): domain Eukaryota; kingdom Metazoa; phylum Mollusca; class Cephalopoda; order Oegopsida; family Architeuthidae; genus Architeuthis; species Architeuthis dux. Next base: position 11,592,726 of record VCCN01003854.1, read on the forward strand.
GTAAATGGAATTCTCATAAACTCATATTTTTAAAAATTTGAAAATAATTTTTAACTTAAAATAACTTAAAACTTTAGAAATTAGTTTTTCATCACTGATTCCATTGCACCCCAGAATTGATCGAATTGAAAAAGAACACATTTTGACTCTTCACTGGTGACATCACCTTGTATGTAAGTCAACAGTCTTACAAACATAAACAAATACAATTTGTTTTTAATTTTAATTTATTTTTATTATTGGATGAAGTATTGTAACACAATATTTTAATTATTAATTTTGACTAGTTTTTACCTTTATCTTAATTTTTAGGTGAAGGTAAAAACTAGTCAAAATTAATAATAAAAATACGATTTGGTTTTACAAAGATTTATTATGATAAAATAAAATGCAAAGTTGTTACATATTATACTTCATCGACAATTGTTTTAAAAACATAAATTGGGCGAGTGACTTAAGGTATTATACCTTAAGTCACTCGCCCCTGGGAAAAATGTTTTTTTATGGTTTTACAAGGGTTTTTCAAGTAACAAATTATTGATCAGCATAACTTTGTTCCTGGGTAGGAAAGAAGTCATTTAGAAAAATTTAATAATTGCCTTTTTCCAATGACTTTTTTTCCTACCATAAAAAAATCTGACGTCTTGTTTCTTGGTGAAATAGTTATTTAAAAGAAACTTGGATTCAGATTTTATTAATTTTACTGCTACAGCATTTACATGTAAATAAAATGTGTAGTATGTACTGAGCATTTCATTAAACTTTGCCTACTTTTCATCTGATTCGAAGAATGGAAAGATTACAAAATATTTAATTATAATTTCAGAGTCAAACGCGATAATTCTTTTCTTGAAAACCACAACAGAAAGAATACCCATGATACAGGGGAGGCAATTCGTGTACACATAGCTCGACTTTTTAGCCAGATTGGTTTCATTCTAATATCCACCTCAAAATATAAAGTTTTATTTTGAAGTCCATAAAATTCTTTGAGTTGCCATTTTGAATTTTGTTTACTAAACAAAATAACTTCTGTTGAATAAAATCAAAACAGTTAAGGGACCGTGGATCAATGGTTAGCAAGCTAGTTTCGCACACCCTTACTACTGGAAAGTGAATACAATCATCTTCACTGAATGCTCTATATTTATAGCCTTGTGCCATACTATGCTAAGCTTGGTGGGGAATGATTCATTAGATATATCTTATCCAATAAGTTGTGTTTATGTCGGTAGCTTTCTTTTCTTTTCATTGTTCTTATTTGATCGTTAAATGCGAAAGCGTGTGGATCCCCACATTAAAAATGACTTTGGGTCACATCTTTCTCTGGTGACGTGCACTGGCCCCTTGGTGGTGAGCGGGCCCCAGGGTTATTGTTCCCTCAAGCACACACTCGGTGAGCCTGTGTGTCACATCTTTCTCTGGTGGGGAACCAAATGGATTCAACTTTTGTGGTGGGAAAATATGCCCATCAGACAAGGGAGGTAATTCATATTACCCTTGCTTGACTTATAGCAGCAGAAATAATCGATGAATGAATTAATAAAAATGTATCACAATCCGAACAAGCTCCTTAAGGTCAGTAAAAACGTTTTAGTTTTGAACTTTCTCAATCAAATAAAAATTCTTCTGTTAAATAGAAAAATCGAAACATTTCGAATTTATGGACACAAATGACGAACTATTGAGTTTTAAGTGTAGTTAGGTAAAAGACTAGACGGAGTAGTAAGATTATGTTACGCCACTCTTCCGAGTAGGAAAAATCTTTAAAAAATGTTCAAAGGGATTTTTTCTTATGATAAATAGCTTTCTGTTTCAGTATTGTAAGTCATTTTTAATGATAAATGTTGAAGACTGGCACCATTCGTATTATACTTTCCAGTCCTTCGTAAGGACTCTCCAGCAGGATTACCCCAATCTAGATAAGTTGCAGCTGCTAGCCAACTACGTTACTCATCAAGTGTATACTGTAACTACAGGCCGGCGTTTACGTGAAGGAAAAGGGTTGACGCTTCTTACTGGTGTACATAAACGATTTTCTCGAAGTCTTCGTACAACGTGATATACATAGACAATCTTTAATACAACGTTCTTAGTACAACCCTTAGTACAACGCCCAGTACAACGTCTAGTACAACGTTCAGTACAACGTGAAAACTGCAATACAATGATAAAGCCGCGAATTAGGCAAAATACATATAAACGGTTAACATCGTAAATCGACATACATAACGTTTACGTTTGAACATAGTAAAACTGCAATACGACGATGAAGCCGCGAATTTAGGCAAATTGCATATAAAACGGTTAAACATCGTAAATTATCACACATAACGTTTGAACGTAGAAAACTGCAAATACAATGATAAGGCCGTGATTTAGGTAAAAATACACAAATACATATAAACGGTTAACATCGTAAATGAACTCACAATGACTCAATAATTACACAAGGAAGGAATAAGTTAATGAAGCTTATTGGAGTGGCCATCCTAGTTCACGATGAATTGAACTAGAGCACAGAAGTTCGAGATGAAGGTGAAAACTCTTTTCTATTACCTTTGCTGGTTGTAGATTCTCTTTAGGACTTCGTGTCGTGATTCTGACGAAAAGAAAATCATGCGCTGCCCTGGAGACTGGTTTGCGTGAGTCTCGGGGCTCTTAATATGGGCACAGAAATGCGCGCGCGTGTGTGTGTGTGTGTGTGTGTGTGTGTGTGTTAACACGTATTTTTCATTAACCCCGGTGTCATAAAGTTAAGTTATTCTGACCCCAGCTTCGGCGCGATCAAATCTGGGATCGCCTTTTTGTGAGATTTGGATATCCACAAATCTACCAGGAGACCTTGGACCTACTTAAATTCTCGTGGGACCAAGGATCATAGTGGTGTTGATCTTTTACTTGGTTATATTGAATAGTAATGTACTATGGGACCAGGGATCATAATGGTACTTGTGATGACTTGGGCTTCGAAGGAAGTCACGAAGTCCAAAAATATATATAAAAGACAACCTACCTTTTTTTCTATGTAGAAACCCAAGGTGATCAGTCAAGTTTTTAGTTTGTCTGTTTCTTCTTAAGTATTAGCTTTGGTTAGTGGCGTTAGTACTGGTTAGTAGTTGAGACGATAGGGAGGTAAAATAGAATAGAGTGAGGTTAGCATTTAGAAGATTCAGGTGATCTTTAGATATGCTTGATTTAGAAGACGCCAAATACGTGCGACCAGTCTTGTTCCACGAGTTGATTCTGACTAAAAGCGCGGCAAATTCGAGACACTGAGGTTGACTCCAAACTAAACTGTCTAGACAAGCAGGAAGTGTTTCTAAAAATAGCACACGACAACTCCTATTGACCTGAGGTCGTGACCCCCCCCCCTTCTTTAGTGTGGTGCTTAGAGGGTTAGTTTGTCAGGAGCCCTCACGATCCTGGCAGATCTTCTAAGAACCCTTTCTGTAGGAGGTGAATAGAAAGAGGAGGTTTGTTCCGGCCCTGTGATTTCAGTTTCAGAGCCAATCTCAGGAGTAGTAGTTTGATTATGTTCAAGGGTTTCTTCCATGGGTGGAGAAGATCTTGTGATGATCTGATCTTGGTGACGTTTGATGATGCCGCCATCTGTAAGCTGACATCTATATGAAAGGGGACCTGTTCATTCGGTTACTTGAGCAGATATCCACTTAGGACCAGGCGCATGGTTGCGCACAGCTATTGGTGCATTAGGTTATAGATTTAGCATTCTAGGTGAAGAAGAGTAGTTTCTCTTCTGATTCTCTTGTTGTCGTATTACGCGACCAGCTACGTGGTCACTAGGACCTACAAGTCAAGACGACAGCGGAAAAGACGATTGAAAAGCATCTCTGCTGGTGATACACCGGTAGCATGTGGAGTAATCCAGTACTTGAAGAGAAATTTGTCTAGTACAGTATTCCAAGGTTCTGAGGAACTATTTAAGGCACTCTTGGATGTTTCTCTCAACCAAAACGTTAGTAGATGGTTTATACATGGCTGAGGTGATGTGCCAGATGCCATTGGTTTTCTTTTAGAAATTCCTTAAATTCATCACTGGTGAAGCAAGGACCATTGTCAGACATGATAGAAACGGGCAAACCCATTTGACAGAAACAATGACGCATATTTTTAATAGTTTCTTTAGCACAAGGAGCATGGGTGGGGGAAATATCCACCCACTTTGAGTGTGCATCCACTACAAACAAAAAATGTTTGTCTTGTATGGGTCCAGCATAGTCCACGTGCCAGGGTTGACTAGGCCATTCCCAAGGATGTAATTCTGCTGGATACTTGCAATGCTCCAGACATTGGGGACATCCCTGAAATCTGTAATTAAATTTTATTTCAAAAATAAAATAATCGTCATTTGATAATTTATTACAGGAATTGGTTACTTTAACGATTTATCAAAAAAAATATTACTTACTTTGTACTTAAAATATAATGAAAAATAAATGTATTCACATTAAATTAATTATTTTACGTAAATGATAATCAAAACAAAGTCTAACCAGGTCTTACTGCTCCTTTTAAATTATGATGGATGTCCAGAAGAGGAAAATAATTGAAACAGTTATATTTTATTTACTGCTAAAAAAATGTATTTATGTTGTTTTTGTAAGCTAAAAGTAGGAAATTCTACTTACGTAAGTATTTGGGCAAATATGTTTAACTATTTTTTTCACCAGTACAGAAATAATTGTGAAAATAATTTCCAAAAGAACCAGGTGTCCGGTGGTGATGAATTGGGATAGGGAGCGGCCAGGCGTCA
>VCCN01003854.1:11597766-11651812 GCA_006491835.1 Architeuthis dux
CCAGTCTCGCAAACCAACCTTCAGGGCAGCGCACGATTTTCTACTCAGAATCACGACACAAAGTCCTAAAGAGAATTACGGTAATGGGACTAATTTTTCACCTTCATCTCGAACTTCTGTGCTCTGGTTCAATTCATCGTGAACTAGGATAGCCACTCCAATAAGCTTCATGAACTTATTCCTTCCTTGTGTAATTATTGAGTCATTGTGTGTTCAAATGCTGCGTATGTTGTACATCGATGATTCCTACTGTTTTAACCGCACTTGTATCTGCCTAAATTCGTGGCTTCATCGTCGTATTACAGTTTTGCTACGTTAAAACGTAAACGTTATGTATGTCGATTTACGATGTTAACCGTTTATATGTATTCGTGTATTTTGCCTAATTCGCGACTTTATCATTGTATTGCAGTTTTCACGTTGTACTAGTCGTTCTACTGAGCGTTGTACTGAGTGCTGTACTAAGAACGTTGTACTAACGATTGTCTATGTACATCACGTTGTACTAAGACTTCAGAGAATAAAGATCATTTATGTACACCAGTAAGAAGCGTCACCCCTTTTACATTCTGGTCAAGCCGGGCTGTAGTTACAGAGGTAATGAAAATGAAAAAAAGAATTATTTCTTAACCGGTCTCCCATACTAATTGATTCACGTATGTACATAATAAAAAAATAAATTACTTCTATTAAAAATCTCCGGTTCATTAGTGTTGTGTTGGGCTAACACTAACGGAGATAAATACCTCGAGTTACCTCGCTTGCCGGAGCCCATAATGACGGAAGTGAGTTTCTCGTCATGCGCCGTGCTAACGGAAAATAAAGGAGCACACACGCGGAGAAAAGGTGCCAGTCACTTTTCCTCCGAGTGTGAGCAGTTAAACAACATATTTGTCTTCGTCCTTGTTCCTTTGCTTCATCTTCCTTTTCAGTGAGAATCCCACGAGCTGGGAGACACTACAATTAGATTTTCTTAAACTTTACAATTCTTGATTAATAAAAGACAGTTTTATTTAATAACTAAGTTTCATGATTGTTCTAGGCGAACAAAGATTTTCATATATAAAAAGATTTTATTGCACAATCCTAAAGTCTTAAATATATTCTATTTAGAAAAAAGCAAAGTTTTATTGAATTTTAATGTTTCCCCCGAATCAGGTCATCTAAAGCAACCCATCAAAGGAAACTAGCTTACCACACAAGTATAAACATTTCCAAAATACTCACACCTTAAATGCCAATCCCTATTACATCTGTTAGATGTATCTTCAGTGGATCCCGGAAAAGTGCCCATCAGGAAAAGTACCCAACAGCAAAGTGCCCATCATGAATTTATCAAGGGTGGAAAAGTGCCCATCAAAACATAATTTCATTAATGAATATGTTACACGAAACCTTTCTAAGTTATTATTCTAGACTTTTGACACACTTTATAATTTAATTAAGGAATATTTGTATTTTTTACACGAAAATTTGATAAGGTTTTATTCTAGACTCTTGGCATAACTTATAATTTAAGTAATGAATATTTGTGTTTTTTACACGAAAATTTTATAAATAAATAAAATAAGCCTTCAAATATAATTTAATTTTTCCTGGGACTTTTCTTTAGATCATTTTGTTTTTGTACATACTGTGTAAACAACTTTTTCAAAGACAAAAATCTCCGGTTCTAAAGATTTCTCCATTCATTCTTCTTGCGAATGGGGAAATTATTTCTGACAATAAAAATAATTCTTATACAAATTTTGAACGTTTTTTCTTGTCACGTATCGCTTTTTCGTCAAAAGTTCTGGAAATACCTTGGTCCTCATGAAAAACACCTAAACAAGATAATACCTTTTTGTTTTTAAGGTTAATTTCTGATTACTTGGGATTATTGGGAATGCTTGCCTATCTCTGGTATTTCTAATGTCATACATTTTTCTGAAAGAAAAAAAACAACAACACAAAAACAAAATGAATATGTAGAAAAAATGTTACGGAAAAAATACGGAACCAGCACCACTGCACACCGTTTTCCACCGACCAATTTTATCTGGCATTTTATTTACGTCTTTATTCAGTACCTCTCTATTTTTTTAAGTGCTTTTGGTTAATTGGAAGGAGAGGCATTGCTACAACTATCATCGTAATATTTTTCTGACTTGATATTATTAACCATAACTTAAAATTGTTAGCCATGTCATGTTCAATTTGGCTCTTAGAACAGAGAAAGAAAAGCTTTACTACGGTAAGTAATGATGAAGTTTCCTCTTTCTGTCTTTCTGTCTTTTGTAGTTATGAAATTTAAATTACAACCGTTACAATAACATGTATTATTTGTGGCACTACAGTTCAACATGTTCTAAGAAAAAAATATTTTTGTGTTTTTTTATACACATGGTTTAGTTTTATTTACGCATAACTTGTATTGTTTATATTTTAAAGTTCGACTTTTAAAGTTTGAGATGCTAAATATTGTATGTGTTAAAATAGACCTTTTTGTCTAACAAATTGAATCTTCGATATGCTTAAAAGATGGTGTCGACACTACACTAAAAAAAATAAACATTTCCAATTTTGGCTGATATGCATGAGTTACTTCCCTTTATAGATTAGCTTATTAAAATACACACTTGTAGAAGTTTATTGCACTAATATATGTCCTGTATACATCTGTGCATAAAAGATAAAGTGACTAGTAAATATATGCATTAATTTTTTTTCTGTGAAACTCATATATTAATAATGTCAATCTGTAAAAAGATTTTAAAAACTATATTTTTTTTACGGACCTCTTGTCCGTAAAAAAATATAGTTTTTAAAAACAGTTGATTACATTATCGGTTTTTTATTAGGTTGATGCAAAAGTTTACAGCATTTATGACACCATTTTTTATTCCTATAAATTCATAGCATCATTATACAGACATCAAAGTAATTTTTCCTGGCTTTCTTTGACCTTACACCACCTTTCAGGTAAATCATAAAAGAATGGTTCCAATTTTGATTCACAAATTCTTTTTGATATCTTGAAGCCACTGACTAAACTAGGAGTATTGCATGAAGTAAAACAAGTGATAGTCTGTAGGTGTCATGTCCGGAGAAGAAGCCACATGTGTAAGAACTTCTCATCCCAGCTCCATGTTTGTTGCATCATATTTACAACTGGAGGATAGGTGTTGTCATGCAGCAAAATCACCAATTGACTTCCGTACACAGAGAAGGACTTTATTCCTCAATAGATTCTATTTAGGTTGAGATGTTGCAGTCTGTTTTAGATCTAGCCATGATTTTCTTCATTTTGTATTTTCATAATATATTTTTTATTCGTCACCAGTGACTATCTTGTCTAAAAATGGCCTTTTTATATTAAGAAAGACAAGTGTTTAAATGATGACAAATGTTCATTTATATAAATTGATGTGGAACCCATTTTCCTAACTTCTAATCCTCATATCTTCAATCATTTACTAATTGAGAAACTTAATCAGCAAGTTTTTTGCTGTCAAACTGAATCACATTAATCAATTTTTAAAAAAGCCTTCAAAATGAAAAGATGTAATTGGATTCTAACTGCAAATCCAAACATGCAGTTAATGTTTGTAATTTTATTGTTTTATTATGTATCTTGCAAAATGATATCAACTGCTATGTTGATTTGTTTTATAGAGTAGGGAAGAGAAAGAGTTTATGTGGCCAAGTGGTGGATCCTCTCTCACCCATATCTATTAGGTTGGTGCAAAAATAATTATGTTTTTTTGTTATTTTAAACTTTGATGCTTATTTTTGAATAAACTATTATTTAACTATGTTCATAGAATATACCATTTTAAAGTGATATCGCTCTATTTATTTAAGACAAACGTTTTCTTTTCACTATTTATTCTGGTTTATTTGAGGGTGTCAAATCAAAGATGGAAAAAAAGCAAATTCAATCAATTTTGTTGTATGAGGATGGGATATAAAGCAGTGGAAACTGCTCACAATATCAACAAAGTATTTGGCCAGGAGACTGTCAATTAACGTACAGCTCAACATTGATTCCAAAAATGTTGAAATGGAGATGGGAACCTCGAAGATGAGGTGGGTCATGGACGTCCTTCTGTGATTGACAACATCCAATTGAGGGCCATTATTGAAGCGGACCCACGCAAAACGAATTGAATGTTTGCAGAGAAACTAGATGTTGACCATTCAAAAGTTGTTCAACATTTGCGCCAAAAAAATTGGAAAAACACATAAAAAGCTCTACAAATGGGTGCTGAATGAAAATCAAAAGAATTGCTGTTACAACAATCGACAGCGTTCTGCACAGTGGCTGGACAGAGGTGAAGCACCAAAACACTTTGCCAAACCAAACCTGCATCAAAAGAAGATTATGGTCACTGTTTGGTGGGCGGCAAGTGGAATCATCCACTACAGGTTCTTAAATCCTGGTGAAACCATCACAGCAAAGAAGTATTGGAAATCGACAAAATGCACCAAGAACTGCAATGTTTACATCCAATATTGGTCAATCAAAAAGGACCAATTCTTCTCCATGTCAAAGCGTGAATGACCCTGCAGAAATTGAATCAACTAGATTATGAAACTCAACCTCACCCAGCTTACTCAACAGACCTCTCTCCAACTGACTACCACTTTTTCAAGCATTTTGACCACTTCCTGCAAGGGAAGGTCTTCAACAACCAAGCAGCAGCTCAAAATGCCTTTGAAGAATTCATTTGTTTCAGGACCCCAGAATTCTATGCCTCTGGAATAAATGGACTTATTTCTAGTTGGCAAAAATGTGTAGATTCTGAAGATTCTTATTTTGATTAATAACTTTTATTCTAAGCTGAGATATACAGCTTTAAAGTTGATGGTGAAAAACCACAATTATTTTTGCACCCACCTAATATATTCTGAGCCTTGATTAATTGAAAGAAATTGTTCTATACCTGTTGGATACTCGGGTGTCCTGGACTTGGATAGAAAGGAAACTCGAAGACTTGCTTGTAAAAATATCTGGACATATTTTTTTTACACAACATACATCTTTGTCGGCCAGAGAGTGAAGAGTGGGAGCAAGAGATAAGGAGAACCATCAGTCTGTCCCCAACAGGGACAGCAGTCTCGGGCCTTACGGCTACGCTGATGTCTATCTCTTCTTTGGGTGTCGAGATTTCTGTCCGCCCCCGAGTTTTCTATTCGGGTCTGCTTTATAGGTTTCCCTAATGCCTACGTGGTGTCAATCACCGGTCCCCACATCCTGTTTTGAACACTGACGCAATATACCTATTTCCTAAGGTGATCGGGTCACATTTCCGCACAGGTGTCTGACCCCAGAATAACCTTTAGATATCATAACATACCTTCAATTACAGAATATTTGTGCCTGTTTTTATTCCTTCTTTAAAAAAAGATTCTAATGGGTTAGGAGGTATCAAATGTGTGTATGTAAGTGTGCACTTTTTCCCAAAACCTTTTTATTCAAAATTATACTACAATTTTAATGCATTGTTTTTTTGTTTACTTTCAGGTTTTACCTACTGAAGAAAACAGTAACCTTTGTGAATCTGTGCATAAGATCAGAAACAGAAATTAGGAACCTGCAGTCATTGAAAGTGATATAAAGACTCAAAAGAGAGTCATTAGAAATGAGGCTATATTTTAGATTCAGTTGATAAAGCAACTTCAGAAAACATGCCATATGGATTATAGAAGAAACATTTATGGAAATACCATTTTATCCTGTACAGAAGAATAAAATTTTATGTAAAAATTGTTTCACATTTCAAAATTCTAGATTAAGAATTGTGATATTTATAAAGACATGGAAAAACTGAATGGTACAAACTCTGAATTTAAAAATAATGCTTCTGATAATCCTGAAAGTTCCAAGCAAAAACGGGATATAAAATTGCATACTAAAAAGAAATCCTTTTATTGTGCAAAGTGCAAATGTAATTTTTCTGATAAGGCCAACCTGGAATATCACAGAAGTATACACACCAGTAAAAAACCTTTCCATTGTGAGATTTGTAGATTAATATTTTCAAAAAAATCAAGTCTTAAAATACATATCCGTACACATTCTAAATACAAAAAAACTTACCAATGTGATGTTTGCAAGTCAAAATTTTTAAATAGTTCACATCTCAAGAGACATATGCGAATACACACTGGTGAAAAACCCTTTCACTGTGACATATGTGGATGTAAATTTTCACAAAATTCCCATCTTAAGTCACATATGCTAACACACACAAAAGAAAAGCCTTTCAGCTGTGAGATTTGTGAGTCAAAATTTTCTAAAAGTTCAGATCTTAAAAGTCATATGCGAATACATACTGGAGATAAACCTTTCACTTGCGATATTTGTGGGTTAAGATTTTCAAAGAATTCTCGCCTTCAAAGGCACATGCGAAAACACACTGGTGAAAAACCGTTCCGCTGTGACACTTGTGGATCAAACTTCTCAGAAAATTACGAACTCAAGAGACATATACAAAGGCACACAGGTGAAAAGCCCTTCCATTGTGACTTTTGTGGGTTAGATTTTGCTCAAAAAGCATATCTTCAAAGCCACATGAAAACACACACCACAGAAAAACCACATTTATGTGAGATTTGTGGAGCAAAATTTTCACAAAGTAAATATCTCAAGAGACATGTGGCAATACATACTGGTGAAAAATCTTTCCACTGTGATGTTTGTGAGTCAAAATTTTCAAGTAGTTCAAATCTCAAGATGCACATGCGAACACACACTGGTGAAAAACCCTTCCAGTGTAATGTTTGTGAATCAAAATTTTCAAAAAGTTCCAACCTTAAAACCCATATGCGAATTCACACAGGTGAAAAGCCTTTTCATTGCAATATTTGTGGATCAGAATTTACACAAAGTTCAAGTCTTAAAAAACATGCACTCACACATTTAAGAAAGAGTTATCCATTTTGAAACTAGAAAGCACTGGGAGAGCCAACACCATACACTAACTAAAAACTGAATGAAAATAATTAAAAAATAAGGGATAGAACTTTGAATGTACATTTATTGAGTTACTTACCTTAAAATTTAGATCCAGCTTTTTATTGTTCATTTTTAACCTCTTTCCTGTAGAATAATGAAAATATCTCTCAATCGAAAACAAATTCCTGGATCCATCCCAAAATATAATCAAATCTTTCATAGCCCATGGTCCAACCTTTCACAACATTTCATTGAGAACTTTTGGAGATACTGTGCTGACAAACAGACAGACAAACATGAGTGAATACATATACTTCTTCCAACAAAGTTGGCAGAGGTAAACTAATTTAACATCTTCAGAATATTTCAGTATAAGAAAAAAGATGAAAATATTTTTAAAAAACTCTAAAATAGCATATCTTTTTCATGGCAAATTAATACTGCTTATTCAATATCAGTTTATGAAATGATTCATTTTTGCTATCTACATAGCATCTGAGTATAGAGGAAATAAAAATCTCTCATTATAAAGGGTTTCAGTCCTAACATTCCAAGTGACAATATCTGACTTGCAATGCTGTTGAACCAAAAACCTTCTGACCCTCTGAAAACTTATGGAATGTTAGACTCCAAATGGATCCTCTGGTTGTTGCTTTAATCAGTTACATTTTTTTTACTTAATTTATTTTCCTTCTGACTTTAAATTTTGGATTAATTTTATTTATGCTCAAGAGGATGTATATAATACATTGCAGTATTTATATTTTGACTTGTTTCTTCTCAGCTTAACTCTTATCTTCAAATCATCAGAAAGTTTTTTGTTGACTTATTTTTCAAAGTTATTTTAAAAAACACAAGTCCACAATACAGAGTGCTTCTATTTATCAAATATTGTCTTTACTAAAATTTCATGAATTCAAAATAATTTAAAGAATATTACCTCTACTTTTGATTTAACCAGAATGTTTGCTATAATTGGTGTTGCAATATAATTATGAAATATATTCATGAGAAATGAAAAACTGCAATTCGACTACAACCATGTTATTTGCTAACACTTAATGTTTATCCATGTCACATATATTTTCATCAATTTACAGTATTGTAAAATTCTTCTTTACTATTTACTTGAATACCAGTTTGTCTGTTCAAACTTGGAAATGTTTTTACATGTAAAAATGATTAAGCATCTTATTAAAAAAATCAAAAATATTTGGCCTACAATAAAATTACAGATTATAACTAATGATTAAAATTGTTATTGTATATGTATTTTTTTTTTCATATAAAAATATGCATATGTTTCCTTTTTTAGTGTCAAGAACTTTTTTTATAAGTCTGTGCCATTATTTTGCATACAGCATTATAGGGATAGTAAAATGTGTCCATCTTAACAGTTCAGTAGCATTGATAGGCAGGGTGTGAGTGTATTTTCACTGTGTCTAAGCAGTGTGTAACTATGAGTGTTTAAAGTTAATATGCTTGTATGTATGTGACAGCTTATAGTGGGAAGTTATGTAGTAACCCAACCTTGAAACAGTTCATGCCATGATTTACATTTGAAAAGACAAATTGTTTTCTGCATATCTATCTCTTGTGTTCTAAAGAGAAGTAGACTGGTCTAGAAGATCTTTGTGGAAGACAAGAATTGTTTGGTATTTCTTCTGTTGATTAAGATGATGATTCACAATTTGAGTAGCTGGCTTTTAAGTTGATGTCATGGCTTCTATATCATCCAATTACTGAAGATTGATTTTCTGAGTTCTTTTATTTTTTTCCAGCCATTTAACATCTTTTTTATACAAAGACTGAGTGGGATAGTCTTTTTAGTTCTTGTAACTCACTGAGGCTGGTGTGCATTGTTTGAATAGTTCCACCTTGAGGTTTTTGTGCCAGAAAGATGCTGAGTGAGTTATGTCTTTCATTCTTGTTGCGTCGTGCAGAGTATTGATGAGTTCTTCTTTTCTGCGGTCATTTATCTTGGTGCCGAAAAGATGCTGAGTGAGTTATGTATTTAAAGTTTTTGTTGTAACTCAGTGAGGTTTGGCATTTTGCATGGCATGTTTGAGAAGGTCGGCATAGCATCTCTTAAATAGAGATGATTTCGGACAAACTACTAAAGATTTCAGTATATATGAGTCAGTTTGGGGTTGGCTTCTTTGAAATGCAGTCTGTTGATTAGTTAGAAACCTCTTTTGATTAATAGAAGAAATGAATGAAGAATGCTAATATTTGAATTTTCTTTGCTGTTATCCACTTTTTTGCATAGATTTATAACTTGTAGTAAAAGTAAGATGAAACTATCCACCACAATATATACGTAAGTATATTATAAGTCTGCAGCTTAATGATGAGAGAAACATTTATTTTACACAACAAATATTTATCAATGCACTTAATTCAGTGGTAAATATTAATCCCATAGTTTAAACATTATACAGTGAAAATTTCAGCTATTAACTATCTGTCTGGCTACAGACTTATTGATCCACCCTTGTATGTGCCACCCAAGCCATTTTATTCTTTTCCAGTTGAAAAATATTTTATTAAGGGAAATATAGCATGTATGAAATGTACAGCAGAGTGGCAACTTAGCAGATGATATGCTAGTAAGTTGAAATAATATGAATGCAACTTTACATGTTGTGCTTCCTGCCATCCTTTTTTGTTCAGGGCTTAAATCAAGGCCCAGTGCAAGCCCTTCCTGTACTCATCTGGTATATCAGTAGATCATACTTCTAGATGTAACAGTTTGGAGTTTATCATAAACTGAAACATTCTGAATTAGCATTATAGATCACTTGTTCTTTTTAGCTTTAAATGTATAATATCTCCACTTGAAATAGAAATGTTATGCATGACTGACTGCATTATTGGCATTGCAGTTTTCCAATACACTAGTAAACTTGAATGCTAACACCCTTACAAAAAACAAATTACCCAATACTTGTCATCATGTAAAAAGGCATTTACAAATCATACCATTGAAACCAATAAATAACTTGCTTACCTGCATTATTTTTAACAAACTGTAAGATCTTATCTATTCTAGTGCTTGTAAACCATTCCCTCTAAAAAGAAATCAGAAAGTAATGTAATTAAACGTCTTGCTATTCTATCACAAACACTACAACATCAGTTGAAACCAGATTCAGAAGCAAAGAAAATGGGTTCCACATGAACTTGTAGAAATGAGCATTATTTGAAATATGCCAGTTGATTTGGGGGTCTCTTTTAAATATTAATTTGTATCTGAAACCAAAGCAAAAAAACTGAGACTTGAACTCTCTTCTCTATTAGAATCACAGTTTGTAAGGTCCTTTCAGCCATCTGTTAAACTCTTCAGCCGCATCTCTTGTTTTTGTCCCTCCTCATCCAATTACTTCTGCTGTTTGTAGTCATTAGAATGAGAGAGTGTAGCACAGAATAACTGCAATATTAGATCACAATATGTATCATCCAAATGGCAATTCCCAAGAACTATGTATGGTAAAAAATTCAACTAATTATGTCCTCAATATTATATTATATCTATCGCTAATATGAAAATTGATCTAAAAACAGTTCTCACTGGCAGCCATTTTTAAATGGTTCATATGGGGTACATTAACTCTTCTGGGGCGACATATTGAAAATTCATGATGGCTCAATATCCAAATATTTTTGCAATACCTTTGGCTATAAGTGTACCAAATTATATGCTTTTATCACAAAATGCACAATTACTTGGCTAAGCTCCCCCACTATTGGTAGTTTGATGATAGAAGCCAAGCATCAAGTTTTGAAAGGCCAGTTTATAAGAATCAATTTATTTTTCCATTTGCAGGTAGGGAAAGAAGTTTTAACACTTTGCTGCAAAATGGTTTGATTAACCCTTGACTGTACATGAAAGTTATATATATGCTTCTCAAAAGCTCACAGAATTTCAATAGATTGAGCAATCTATTAATCTGTCAAGTTACCCAGCTTTTCCTGTGTCTCACCCTTGACATTTCACATCTCATGAAATCACTCCACGAAGAAATAAACAACCTCATTTTTTATCAATTTTTTCATTCTTTGAGAAAGCCATTTCACAGCTTCCCTGAACTTTTGGGTAGCACCTCATATATATGTTTGTGTATATATGATGAATGCATATATATATATATAAAGAGATAGGTACATACCATGAAAGCAGTTCACTCCTGTAGACATCAATATATATAAACAAGGCCTCAAGGGTACTAACTATAGCAAGCTAGCTTTGCAAAGCAATTCACTATTGTAGTGAGTTTGATCCTCACTGTATATTACCAGGTTTCAGCAAATTCATGGAAAAAAATTAAAACTTTTGAATGATCAGAGGCGTTTCGTGGTTTCTGCCAGAATTTGTAAATTATAGACAGGATATGTGTTTTTGAAATTTCCTGAAAATCTTATGTAATAAAATACAGTCAATGTAATAAACAAATTTTGACACAAAGGCAATGTAATTAAAATACTTCATTCTTCATAGGCTGGATATTCTTTTTTGGCCTTGTAGAATGTCTAGAAAATACAACATCTTCCATTGTTTTGTTGAGAGTTCTCGCTTTATTCAAAATGCTGAATGGAGAGAGAATGAGAAGTTGAACAAGGGAGTTTCTTCTCCAGTCAAACAAGGAACCCATTTTGTCTGACCATCTGTCCGACTGCACAAAAGAGCAGCAGGATCCGAGTGAAATCTCCTCTGACTCTTGCTGTTTCCACTGATCAGTGGCTAGCGTGTTACTTTTCTGGCATTTTCATGGTTAAAACCACATAATCCTAATGTATACTTATGATATGACCTAATTACATGCTCTGCCCTCATTTGACCACATGTTACATTGATGTGTACCACCATGACTTTCTGTAGCCAAGCCATGCTGTTAAATATATTACACTAAATGTGATAATTGTGAGCACTTAGCCTTTATTTTACATATTTTGTAAATACCAAATATTGGAGTGTTTTGAAAGTAATTTGGATGTTTTGTTTAATATCTGGAACGTAAGATATTCATATCACATAGTTATTGCCCCAAAATTCATTATTTGAAGTCTGTTATAATATTATATAGATTACACTAAGAGAATCTGTCTCTAGTGTAAGTTTGAATGAATCTCTCCAGATATTAGATTCTTCAAATCCTACAAATCTTACTATGGAAACATTTTTCTCCAGTATCTCCAGAATTATGCAATAAAAGTTAATCCACAGAAATTCCACTTAAGTTTTTTTTTTCCAGTGTAAAATATAATGTCTGTCCACACGATATTTCTAAAAGTTCTGTATAAATTTCAATGACATTTGTGGAAGGGTGGACAATAGGCCATGGAAGAACGATTCAATTTTGGGGCAGATCCCTGCACAATTACATCCCCTGCATCATAGTTATACCTCCACACCACATATCGTCAAAAGTTCATGTCTGTCCACACGATATCTCCAAAGGTTCTCAATGGATTACAAGCAAGGCAAACCTTAGTAAAGGCCTGGCAACCATGCGGACTGGAGAGGGACATGAAGTTTTTAGATGATTAATATCGCTTGTGCAAACGGAATAAAAAGTTACCTGTGAGATTTTTTACATTTTTACACCATGATATTGTAGAAATAATGAGTCCATTTGTTTCTACTGATCAATTATTATTATTTCTTATTGATCAGAAAGCAGAGAAAACATTAATACAATCAGAACGTGATTTTAACTTTTATAAATATACTCATCAACAAAGCATAAAAATACTTTAGGAAAAAAATAATGAAAGACAGAGAAAGAATCAGGGAATATGAAGAAAATACTCAAGTTAGTAAAAACAATCAATAAAATGTTGCCAAAACAGCGATATTTTACTTTATTTTAAAGTATTTTTTACCTTCCTAGTTTTGACAGAACCTCAGGCACATATTTTTCAAAAAGGTAAACATTAAACAATTTATATTTCCATGGACTTATCTTTGATGTGTAAAAATCATGGTGGTACACACAAATTATAAGTAAAATAAAGTGGGGTTGTGCGGACAATGGGCTATGGAAGAAGTGATTAAATGTTTGGGCTGATCCATGCACAATTACTTCCACTGACAATGGTGTTGGCAGAGGTATGCGCTCTCTGAATGCTTTAGTTTTTAAAGTAGGCCGATAGATATTGTGAAGGAACAGATTATTCTCGTACACCGTCTATTTCCTTAGGCCATTTTCTTATTTTCAGGCGATATTCCCACTTCTTTTTTCTTTACGTTGATCTTTGATTTCTCTTTATTTACTTGTTAATTTGCCTATTTTGTACGATGGTACGTATATTTTAAATAAGGACAGAAAGCATTTTCGTAGTTGTGTTAAAATCTTGCAGGAGTAATATTATCAACGACAACGAGCAATCGGCTATAAGTTCGATACGACGGTAGACTAAGGAAAGCTTTATACCCAGACAATGTTATTGTGCTGAAAGGACAGAATTAGAGCAAAGAAATTAAACCAACCAAGTAAGTCCTCTTATTCCATAATTTATTTTCTATCATTATTTATGGTTACAAGATAAAGCAATAAAAACTTTTTGAGAACTCCCGCATCAAATGAAGCCACTTTAGCTAGAGACTTCTAGGCAAGAACAAACATTTTCATCGGAAAATCGACACCTGATTTTAAAAACGTGATTCAAATTTTAAAATTTCGTTCTCGATGTTTTTAATGTTTTTCTTATAAGAAAGATTGCAAAAAAATCAATTAACTTTCTGTGACCAAACTGGAGATTTTTTCATAAAATTAACAGCCTGAAAAGTGGTTTTTATGTAAACAAAAAAATAGACTTCATATTATTCGCATTTACAAAATTTTCCAAGATTCGATGACGCAAAATAAATCGATTTTGATAAAATTTTCGATACTTATTAATAAAGGACAAATTGATTTAGAAGAATTTTCCATTCCAAATTTCGGAAATTCTTTTTTTCATGATTCTTACCCCAGTTTTTATTAATTTGGTGATTTATTTTATTTATATATTGGTGCTTTCATTGATTTTTTACACATTTTACAGATGAATCCCTTGAGATAATAATTGTTTACCTTTTTTAGAAAAAATTCCGAAACTGCCACAACGGAGCTCTTACTTTGGCATTTATAAAAAATCGGAAAATTAAATAAAATATTTTTTAGAAGTGGAAACTTTTTAGTTTTATTCAATTTAGGGTTCTGATCTGGATAACATTTTTTTTTTCAGTCAATATTTTTTTTTAAAAAAGAAGGTTTTTCATCATGTTTTATCGATCATTTCGATTAATCCCATATTTTTTAAATGTATATTTTTTATTCTTTCTATATCATGCTTCAACTAAAACATATATAGATATATTATAACAAGAATGAATAATTAAATAGAGCAAAACGATGAAAAAATATTTACTGGGTGTATTTTTCATATATATATTTTTTTGTTTATGTAAATTGAGCTCTATTTCAAATTATGGGAGGCTGCATGACTGATGCAGATGACAGCAAGATTTTTTTGCATAGCACAGCTGTGCTGCATTTTCTTAAATTCTACTGCATTTTCGGTTATGTCTCCTGTGTGTTCTGTATGGCATAAATGTTAGCAGAAATTAGCCGGTCTGCCATCACCCGATTATAAACATCAATCACTACCTTTGAAACTTGCTGATTGATTGTGTTAAAAATGTATTTTTCATTTTTCTAAAAAGCAAAGCGCCGTTTAGTTGACCAATGATAAAAAGTATTCTCCCTAAAATTATCTGCATTTGACATTAACTTTTTGGTAGAATTTTAAATTTTAAAAAAATGTTTCTACTCTCATTGAAAATGGCGTCATGATTGATTTTTTTTTTTTGGCTTAATATAGGAAACATTGACTTCATAACAAAATCTAAGTTATAATTAATGAAAATATGTTTTTCTTTTGTTTAGACAAAAATTTGGGCTAATTTGTTTCTCGACAACATTTCAAAAATCAAGAACACAATTAAAAAAATTTAATTACGTTTTCAAAATCAGGTGTCGATTTTCCGGTGAAAATTTTTGTTCATACCTATAAAAAACGACCCAAAATTAATTCTCCTTATCCAAAACACATGACACTAAATTAAAAAATAAACTCATTAAAGTTTCAAAAGAATTTAATCATTTAATTATTAAATGCTGTTTCTGTTTAGGAAGAAAAATATTTTTGTAAAAGGGGGGAAAAAATCATTTTTAAAAGAAAGAAAATTATTTTCTCAAAAGAAATTATTGTTTTGCTTTTATTTGCTTTAAATATATATATAAATAAATGGGTCATTCCATATCAAATCAAATCCATATCAAATTTCAGTAGGTGATACCTTTTCTAGCGAAAATTCAACCCTGAAAATTTCAGCTTGATTGAACAAATGGTTCAGAAGTTATGACAAATTGAAATTTGCTTAAATTTACATGTCACGAGCTGCAAGCCTGATTTGCCAAATTTGGCACTTCATAACTTTGGTATGTAAGAATATATCTAGCTGAAATTTGGCACCACACTAGTTTCCCCCTCAAATAAGCCATTTCTGGCTTCATTTCACCTATATTCTATGTTGTTTAGGAGTTGTGGGTCCTTCAAAATGGGGGAGTTGCTAAATGTTTGGCTGGCCATAGAAACTGAACTAAGGGTGTTAAAATAAAAATTCCACTGGATTATAGTCAGTTGATGGAATGCCTAGTTTAAAAGCATTAAATACTTTTCTGATGATCAAAACAAAGGACCATTACAGTAAAAACACAAAATTTCAAGTGTTTTATGAATGCATGAAAAGTAATGTAGTCAGTTGAAAAATATCGTTCAAATTTTGCTGAATTGGAATTTTTATTTTAACACCTGTAGTTTATTTTCTGTGGCTGGCCAAAAAATTAGCAGATCCTCCCCTAAAAAGCCATTTCCCCCCATTTTGAAGGACTCCTAACTTCCAAACAGTATAGAATATAGGTAAAATGAAGCCAGAAATGGCTTCATTGGATGGAAAACTAGTTCAGCTAGATATATTCTTAAATAGCATAGTTATGAAGTACCAAATTTGGCAAATCATGCTTGTGACATGTAAATTTAAGCATATTTCAAATCGTCATAACTTCTGAACCAATTGTTCAAGCAAGCTGACATTTTCATGGTTGAATTTTCTTTAGAAAATGTATCACATACTCAAATTTCATCAAAATCTAAGATGGTGCACATGGGGACTTAAGAAATATTAGGTGATTTGATATGGAATTTCTCATATTTTTGGTATGCTTTCCATCCTTATAAATATAGGCATGAATTAGCTTTCACATTCACAGACTAAATATTAAAAAAATGTAGAAAATTTATCAGCTTTATGAAAGCTCAATAAAGTAATGATCATAATATAAAAACATTAAAATGTACGTTATGATCAAAAAGGTATCAAATTTTTGGAAGGGTAGCCTTTATTGAATTGTTACATTTTAAAGAACTTTTCTGTATTGAATAAAATACAATGGTTTGCAAAAATATGCAGTTTCTGATTTTTTTGTTTTAGGTTATAATAACAGCAACGACAAAATAGCAAGTTTTTAATCTACATACAGAGATATTCTGTTCAATCACTGAGGGAAGTCATGAAAGTACAGTGAAGTAACAATTGCTGTTTACATTGGATGTTACATACAAAACAGATTGAGAAGAGGCATTTTGGGAATGAACCTTTTGTTTGATTTGAATCATTAAATATCACTGAAAAGTCACTCAGAAACTGCAGAATTATGGAATAAAGTTCAATTGTATATTTCAAACTAATAAAGAATATTTATAGAATTTTCCTATGAGATATTTACTGTCTTGAAGCAAAGATTTTTTGCAATTACACAAGGAATTTTTGGCTCAATATAATTTCTAATACATGGAAAGTACCCATAAGACTGACACCCAACATAATGATTGTGACACAAGTTTACCTAAAAAACCCAATCAGAAATGTGATGTACAAAAAAGCAGTAGAGGAACAGCTTTTTACTGCCAAAAGTGCAAATGTAATTTTTCTGATAAGGGTAACTTGGAATACCACACAAGTATACACACCAGTAAAAAACGTTTCCACTGTGAGACTTGTAGGTTACTATTTTCAAAAAAATTAAATCTCATAACCCATATGCGGGCACATATTAAGAAAAAATACCAGTGTGAAACTTGTAAATCAAAATTTTTAAACATTTCACATCTCAAGAGACATATACGTATACACACTGGTGAAAAACCCTTCCAATGTGATATTTGTGGGTCAAAATTTTCACAAAATTCTCATCTCAAGTCACATCTACAAAAACATACTGATGAAAAATCTTTTAACTGCGAGATATGTGAGACAAAATTTTCCAAAAGTGTGGATCTCAAAAGCCATATGCGAACTCATACTTTTGAAAAATCTCTAAAGTGTAAAGTTTGTGGGTCAAGATTTTCGAAAATGTCACATCTAAAGAGACATGAGAGAAAACACACTGGTGAAAAACCATTCAACTGTAATACTTGTTCATCAAAATTTTCAGAAAATTACCAGCTCAAAAGGCATATGCGAAAGCACACAGGTGAAAAACTTTTCCATTGTAACATTTGTGGATCAAGATTTTTGGAAAAATTATATCTCAAAAGACATGTGCAAAGACATACTAATGAAAAGCCCTTCACCTGCAGCATTTGTGGCACTAAATTTTCACAAAAAGCTTATCTTAAAAGCCATATGGTAATACATTCTGGAGATAAACCTTACCAGTGTGAAAAATGTGAATCCAAGTTTTCTCGAAGTCAACATCTCAAGAGGCATATGTATGTACACACAGGGGAGAAATCTTTCCATTGTGATAAATGTGCATCCAAATTCTCAAGTAGTTCAAATCTTAAAGCACATATGCGGACACACACTGGTGAAAAGCCATTCCAGTGTGACATTTGCAAGTCAAAGTTCTCAGAAAATTCAAGTCTTAAAAATCACATGCGAATACACACTGGTGAGAAACCTTTCCATTGTGAGGTTTGTGGAGCAAACTTTTCAAAAAATTCTAATCTGAAAAGTCATATGCGAAAACACACCGGGGAAAAACCTTTTCACTGTGACCTTTGTCAAGCAGATTTTTCCCAGAGTTCAAGTCTTAAAAGACACAAACGAACACACACTGGTGAAAAATCCTTTCATTGTGATATCTGTGAAGCAAATTTTGCTGAAAACTCTACACTCAAAGACCATATGCAAACACATACTGGAGAGAAACCATTCCACTGTGACATTTGTTCATCAAACTTTTCCAGGAAATCAAGTCTCAAAAGTCATATGCGAACACATACTGGTGAAAAACCCTACCACTGCAATGTTTGTGGCTTAGATTTTTCCCATAGTTCAAATCTGAAAAAGCATGAAAGAACACACACTAATGGTAGAGTTTTTCATTGTGATATTTGTGGGACAAACTTTTCTGAAAATTCTTCTTTGAAGGATCATATGCAAACACACATGGGTGTCAAACCTTTCCACTCTCTTTATCTCTAAGTGAATATGACTGCATTGACCATTTTTCAATACACCTTTCTGGTGTGAATTCTCTTAAAGTGAGGATTCCAACTGTTGTGATGTGACCATTACTAATTCCCTCCAAAAGATAGGATGAAAACGTTTTTGACTATTATGCTTCAGATATCAACACATTGGATTACAGCCACTGATGTCAGTTTTTGTTAGTTCTGAGATATTATCATTCAATGATTCTTTTGCACTGTTATCCTCACCTTGGCTGGTTTGCTCTCAGTCTTACTAAGGTGTATGTCATATCTAATAATCAGTGTAAGAGGGATCATTAGACAAAAACATTGGCAAAAGAGGAGATATGTTCAATTTCTAAAAAGGATGTGATGAGAATAACATTAAAAGAGTATTTTGGATGATTGAACTTCTTGTTGTTTTTGTTGTTCAGACAATGTTTCGGACAATCTATTCTACTGCCTTCTGTACTGTCTGAATGTAATGGTAGTAAACAGATTTTTTTTCTGCTTTTCTTTCTGGTAGGAAGTTCAGATTATAGACATGGAATGACATTGAAAAGTGAGAAAAATCAAAGAAGCGGCATCAGTCAGAATAGTGTGTAGTTCAACTCGATGTGGCTTCTGCTACTGAACAGGGACAAGGTATGGAAATCCTGGCCTAACAAGGAAAACACTTAAATCCTACATTATAAGCGTTGCTGCTATTGTGAAGAAAACAAATTCTGTTTACTACCATTGTATTCAGATAGTACACTTGAAAAAGCCTGTAGAATGGATCGGCCAAAATGTGTGAACAAGAAAGAGTTCAAATGTTAATGACCCTTCTTAAAACAACAAAAATAAAGAGGAAAGTCTAAAAATAAATCACTGAATGATGACCTGATGTCATATTAAGCAACTGCAAAAAATAACAAATCATGTTCCTTGTATAAATCCTTTTAATTGTACAATTAGACTCTGTTATAGGTCTTCTTTTATCTCTATGTAAAGGTTTGTGTGTCTGTTCGAGCATCATAGTCAAACAGAAAGTCCCAGGGACCTGATTTTTTGCATGTATATTGACTTAACCTCGAGATCAAACATAGATTACTTTTTAAAAAGAATTCCAACACTATCGACTTTTTAGATGGGGGTTCGATTTCCAATGTATTATGCTAAACTGTACACATAGTTGTGACCTAGAAAGCATTCATAAGTGTCCCGAGATAATATATGTTTCTAAAAAAAAAAGTTGTATGAGAGAGAACGTTTCAGAGAAAAAAGTAATCTTGCTAACTGTCAAAAGTGAGGGAAACTTTTTTTCCCCTCTTGGAGGTCAAAAGACTTTTTTATTTTCCCTTTGAGGGGTCAAAAGTGTGGGGAAACATTCTTTTTTCCCTATTAGAAATCAAATTGGAGGGGTAACTTTTTTCTCTCACTTTTATGGCATCAAAATTGGGGGGCGGGGGTGAACTTTTTTTCTCCTTTCAGGGATTAACTTTTTTATTCTGCTTTCAGGGGAGAAAATCGAAGGGGAATTTTTTCCCCCCTCTTATGAAGTCTTTATAAAACATTTTTTTTTTTTTTGAAGTTATTTTTGCTCCGGGCAACACCGGCTACCCCATATAGTATATACTGTTGAATAAAAGCGAACTGATATATTTGGTTGTTTTTTTTCCTTATTCTACTGGAAAAGATACATGATTCTAAAGTTGTGCAATCTTGTAAATAATTGTGATATGTTTTATGTACTAATGTTGCATAAACTGACAAAATATTTTGCTGTGTGCAAGCACCAAGTTAGCTGCGGGCGGAAATATTATGGGAGAATCCCAAGGCTTTCCACCCTGTTTGGTTTATAGGTTGATTTTTTGAACAAAGGGGTATTTTTCTTTTTCACATTCTATATTTTTTTTAACTTTAAGAGTAAAGTTGCCTCCCTTTAAATCATGTTATTGTAAAAGCCATATTGGTCTGTAAATAAAAAAAACTAGTTAAATAGTTCATCATAGAAATTTCTTTTTCCTTTTTCTTCTCTCTCTTTATTTCTTTCTTTCTTCCTTCTCTGCGCACCAGGTGGATTGCTTCACACCAGCGCCACTTGTAGGTTTTGTCGGTCTATGCCATGTTGTGGTATTTATAATAGTAAAAAACTATACTTGTGGCAATTGCAGACTCTTTTCTTTTTAGTGCATTTGAGATGAGACAGATTAAAACCATCCCCTGAGATAAAAATATAAGTTACTATATCCTGCTTTATTTTCTAATTTGCAGTTCATTTAATCAATCTGAGTAATTTTGGTTTTCCAGTGTAACTGAGACATTGTTATATTCTCTTTTCTTTATACCACATACACATTGCTTTCAGGCTATCAATAAAACCTTTTGGATTATATAACATCATACTCCTTTTGCAAAGGCAGTGATTTTTCACACACGGTTTTCATATTTTTTTTTGCTTACTGATTGTCTTCTTGACAAAAGGAAATACCTTCTAATCAGAAGGGCATCCTTGGAAGCTACTAAGAATGGAACTTTAGCTACAGCTTGCCTTCATCACTCTCAAAAGGAATTTAATAAAAACTAACACACTAATTTTCCATGGACTTAGAAGCAAGAATGTTATCTTTTCTGCATTATTCTCATTCAGTAAATAGGAATACATCTGATTTTCCTGTGCCTTTATAACATTTGTATAATTGTTATGAGAACTTAGTGTTCATTAATGAGGTTGTAGTGGGGCGGCATAGCTACCTATTGTTTATTTTGTGATGAAAGCACCAAATTTGATAGATATATAGCTTAATATAAATAGAAGAAATCTGGATATTAGTCTGGTTGAAATTGTAATTCTGCAGGATTTGAATGTTAAAAACGATATATTTTCATTTTTAAGGGCTTTAAGCTACTGCTTTATCTGAAAAAGTTTTTCTTCTATTTTTCTCTCCCATGGAAAGGTATAATTTTCATTTTTATTCGGCTGCATTTATGGAAAAAACCCACCTGACTCCTAAAGAAATTGCAACAGGTTTCTCAATGTTTTTTGTAGTATCAGGTGTACTCAATAACATACTAAAAATCTACCACAGTCTAGCCACTAGAAAGGTATAATTGTAAAGATGGCCGTCAAATCAGTCAGCTGCATTTATGAAAAAAAACACTGTATGCTGGATTTTGATGTTAAAAGCGATATTTTTTATTTATAGGGGTTTCCGAAAAAATTATTTCAACAGCATCTGTTGAAAGAAGAACAAAGACTTGTAACAGAAATAACAATGAAATAGTTATTAACTAAGAACAACATAATGATTGAGAAGCAATGCGTTTTGCATTGTGAAAACTGAATTTGATTCAAAATGAATGAGTTAAATTTGTAAGAAAGTTATGAATGTAAAATGTCTTGATTCAAACATATATATGAAAGGTTTGTAAGTTTGAGCCTATTTTGTTAAGAATATAAGAGAGCTGTCATGGAAGTGCGGACAAACATTAATTCAAATCAGTACTGCTGTCACTTTTTTAGTCTACTTTATTACAATATATTCCTGGTTGCTGCAGTCTTTACAAAAACATGTAGGTGTACATTTCAGATTGTTTTGTTTTTCAAATGAACAATGTCCTGTAGCCCAGTTAGATTTGCAAGATCTCAACTAGGGCAGGCTTTTTTAAACATAGCACTGGTACATACCTACTATTGTCTGAGACCCATCCATGTCCTTCAGGAGCTGGCATGCTTGTATTGAGAGGCGACAGTTCTTTCAAGAATGGCATACATAGTTTGCTCCTGATATGTGAGGAATGAACATTGCCTGTGTTGGAGGCAATTTTTCACCTTCCTTTGCTTTGTGAAAAAGATCCCTTTCAAGAGTAAGAAACTCTGTACACACTTACATTTCGATATTCCTGAGAATTTTCTTCCCTAGTCTGCCCATGTAATCCAAGCAGAGCTTTTGCTTTATTCAAATTTGCCAATGGCTTTGGATAATTCCATTAATTCTGGTCGTGCTCTCTGTATGAGAAGAAACCGAGTAAGCAAAGCTCGTTCTTCTTTTAGCTCAATAATCTTCTCCCCAAGTTTACATTTATTGACCTTTGCTGCAGATGCAAATGATTTTAGTTGCATCTTCGTCATTTTGTCCCATATCGATTTTTCTGAATTTGTGATTAACCGTTATTTAATGAATTCTGTATATCTCTCTTGTCCTTTTGAATCACGCTCAAGTATGTCAACTTCAATATTATCTTGTATTATAGCATTGGAATACATATTAGCCAAATCACAGAATTCTTGGCCCAAAGGATTTCCAGCATGAATCAAAATACCTTAGGCACATCTGATACTATGAAAAACTGTTGGAAACTTTGTCTACAATGATTAATGAAGGAGTATTAGGCATTTTAAGGATTCAGCCACCATCTTAGAGATTGTACCTTTCCAGTGGTCAGATTGTGGTAGACTTTTAGTATGTTATTGAGCACACCTGATACTACAAAAGACCATTGGAAAACTTTGTCTAGGATGAATACTGTATGAGTAGGGAGCATTTTAATGATTGGGTGGCCATCTTGAAAATTATACCTTTCCAGTGGTCAAACTGTTAGTATGTTATTGAGCACACCTGATATAACAAAAAACTGTTGAGAAACCGTCTGTTGAATTTTCAATGACTTGCATGTATTATCCATATTGCTATTCCTATCAGCAATAGATATATGATGTTGAGGACATAATTAGTTGAATTTATTTACCATACATAGATTTGGTGAATAGCCATATGGATAATACATGCAAGTCATTGAAAATTCAAGATGGCTTCCTTGACTGGTACGAAAATTGTAATTACAATAAAGTTGTGTAAACAAATCTGATATGGTGGTAGAAGTGCTTGCGTAAACAAGTCTGATAGAACCACCACCACCACAATCGTCACAACCACCACCACCACCATAACCATCACCACCACAATCGTCACAACCACCACCACCATAACCATCACCACCACAATCGTCACAACCACCACCACCATAACCATCACCACCACAATCGTCACAACCACCACCACCATAACCACCACCACCACAATCGTCACAACCACCATCATCACCAATCCAAATGGCAATTCCCAAAATCTATGTATGGTAAATAAATTCAACTAAATTATGGCCTCAATATCATATTATATCCATTGCTGATAGGAAAATTGATCTACAAACAGTTGTCACTGGCAGACATTTTGACATAGCTGCCATGATGGCTCCATATCCAAATCTTTGGGGAATGCCTTTGGCTGTAAGTGTACCGAATTTCATGCTTTTATCACAAAATGCACAATTGGCTTGAAATTTTCAGCTAAGCGGCTCCAATAATAGGACTTTTGTGTTTTTTCTTTGATGTCTACCTATGCCAATCTCAAAACACAAAGAGAAGATGCTTAATCTGCAAATTCAGATGTGAGAGAACAACCTAGAAATTCAGGATTATCTGAGAGAGTATTTTAACTCCAAGTAGCAAAATCATTAAAAAATAAATAATATGTTTATCTTTCCTATTACTTCTTTCTTTTTTTTATATTTCAGAATAATTGTTAATATTTTAATTTGTCCTGGAGAAAGCAAAAAAAAAAAAGCTGAACATCTTCAATAAACTATTAAAAGTTATTTTAAAACCAACTGTAAAGTTTGGTAGAGGCAATATCATGGTATCATGGTATGGGGCTGTTTCTCATATGAAGGCTTATGGGAATTGGTAATAATTGATGGTATAATGGATAAATACCAATATATATCAATTTTAAGCAATAATTTAATACTGTCTGCTAATAAATTTGGATTATCTGATTTTATTTTTCAGCAGGACAATGACCCAAGCATACATCAAAATATGCAAGAGAGTTTTTTGAGCAAAATGGTATTGAATTATTAAATTGGCTGCCCAAAGCCCTGATTTAAATCTTATTGAAAATGTTTGGGGTGATATTAAAAAAAAGATTGCAGGTAAAAAATTTTTTGAGGGGACACAAATTTTCACTAAAACTTTTATATAAAAATTATCAATTAAATGTTTAGAAATACTTTTTTTAACACATTAAGGATGATGAATCTGCATATAATTTTGCAAGTTTGTTCCTTTGAGTGACTTGAAGTTCAATTTTCTTTTTTGAGCATTGAAAAATTCCAATAACCCAAAATGCCTGCCTCTTCACATCCTCCCCAGTGATTTTTTTCTGGAATGTATATGCACCTCATTGTCCTCGAATACATCATCATTGCCACTGAAAGTATCATTGCTTGAATAATGAGATTTTCATTCATGCGATTAGAAATAAATATAATGAGATAATTATGATATTCAATATGCAAGGAAACTAGTTAATTCAATGAAAAAAAAGTATTCTTACATGTTTAAGAAATAAAGAAGGATATACCAGCTATTAAATTGTTAATGTTCAGTTTTTTTTTTTGCTTTTAAAATTTTTAATTTACAATGTATACGTATACATTTGTAATTATGTAATAATGTTGAAAAAATAAATATAAAATATTGGTAGCAAGTAGAACTTTTTAATTTTTATTATTATTTCTTAATATCGTGTTTTACTACATGGGATTAAAAATTATGCTGTTCAGTTTTATTTTTTAGTCATTGAGGTTTACTTTATACTAACTAAATGGCAAAGCTGCTAAAGTAGATGGGTGTGATCATGTTGAACATAAGACATATCTCAACAGCGCTCCCAAGTGCCCATAAACGAAATGTTGCTACCACCAATAAGTGTGTTGGCATAGATATCATTTTGCTTAGCGACCAATCACTCTGTACTTGATCTGTACAAATACTGCATCGATTTTGTTGAAAGATTCACTAATTAAAAGAAAGTTGCTTCTGGGTTTAGTAGATCTGCCACTGGGTAGACTTTTAGTACATTTTGAGCACACCTGGAGGAGTAGTGAGCATTTGAATGATTTGGTGGTCATCTTGCAGGCCATATTGGAAATTATACCTTCCCAGTGGTCAGACTGTTGTAGACTTTTAGTATGTTATTGAGCACACCTGATACCACAAAAAAACATTGAGCAACCTTCAAACTGCAATTGTTTTGGTGTTAAGGTGGGGTTTTTTCATAAGTGCAGCTGACTAATTTGGCAGCCATCTTTGACGCCATCTTGAAAATTATACCTTTCCAATGGTCAGAATGTGGTAAACTTTTTATATGTTATTGAACACACTTGATACTACAAAGTCATTAGAAAAACTTGTCTAGGATGAATAATGAATGAGTAATAGGTATTTTAATGATTAGGTGGTCATCATGAAAATTATACCTTTCTGGGAGCTAGAAGAATTGAAGAATAACTTTTTCTGATTAAGCATACCTTAAAGCCACTAATAAAATGCTTTTAAATTCCCACAAGAGACAATTTTTTTAAACACATGTCTATATTGGGCCATTGCAAACATTTTTGAAAAATGGCTGCGAGCAGTTAGTGGCATAACACATTTTGGCCACCCCCAAGCTATTGTTTTCAGCATCACAAATATTAGAAACGTCAACCAAAACTGTCAACATAGGTTTCTTCAGTTTTCAAGTTGGTCTGGCTGGTTGTAATGTAAGGCAATAATAAATGAAAGAAAACACAACAAAATGGTGAGATTGTCTCTACATGTTACAGTGATAACTTTATTAAACCATAGCAGAGGTTCTTTCTGCAACCACAAGAGATTAGCTTCAGGATTTTGATGCTTGTGGCAATATTGTCCAGTGGGCTCATACATTCATTCTCTCTTCATCCACCCCCCAGTCACTTGGTGATGGCAGCACAGGATCTGGCACCAGTGTCTTTCCTCAGATGTGATCACCCTGCCATGGCCACCAAGGGGCGAATTTGTGATGGTCCCAATATCCAGTTTTGTTCCCAATATATCAACACATCTGCCAAATTTGGTGCTTTCATCACAAAATGAACAATTGGCGTGATATGTTGGGCTATTCCGCCCCACTCTTGTCAAACCTAGAGCTTTGTACTTTAGAACAGTGAAAAATACTTCAAATTTATGTCATGTTGATTTTTTTAAAGTAAAAGTGAGGATTTGGATTTTTCATGACAACATTGCTTAACTAAACAGCTATTATTCTGTGTGCATAGGTTAATGTTATTTTCTTGTGCCTTTTTATAATCTGTGTATATCATTGAGATGTCTGTTGCCAGCAGACATGGTTTACAAGCCAAACCTCATAGCTAGCACGCTCCTTTGGGAGGTTGGTCATCTGAAAAAACATGAGGTTATAAAGTTGTCTGTTTTGTGGGCACAGTGATAACAAGTCTGTTATGAATAACTATCCCTGGTAAAAGCCAAGCTTAAGTGTTGAATTTCAGAGTAAATAAAACGTCCATCTCTTAAGAGACAACTCCCAATGGAGTATACACCTGGTGACAAAGACCCGGTTTCTGTTGCATGCGTCAGCTTAGTGATCTTTGCAAGTTTCAAGTCTGGTTGAGACCAGGACTTTATTCCTACAAGTTTATATGACCATCCCCTTGGCAGGATGCAAGTCCACCAAAGGGATACCTCCACCCTAATCACACAGTTTAGAGTATACTCAATTAGCTGCTGAGTGCACAGGGTAATTTGTCCTAATAAAGAGTTTTCCACACTCTTCGCTCATACTAGGAATTGAACCCAGGACCTTCTGCATGTGAGGAAGACATGCTAACCATTACACCATCCAAGCGGATTTCAAAGTACATGCAGTAAATTTATTGAAAATTCTCTTGACTGATCTTGCTAACAAAAGATTAACTACTGCTTGGCTCAAAATGGCATTCCTGAAGCAAAATCAGTTCCAGATTATTGTATCCTATATTCTTTGTGACCAATGTGTTATAGGTTCCCCTAGAATGGAGTCTTGAGTTTCTTTCCCTGTAACACAGACTACAGCAAGTAAAATATTGAATTGGTGACGAACAGACTGGTAAGACCAATCCACTCACAGCAATGTATATAACACAGATGATTCCATGTTTTATAAGCAAGGTTGCTCTTTGTTATATTGTTAGTAGTAATTATTTTCTTATAGCTATGTAACACAATCAATTGTCATGAAACTGATTTTTATATTGTGCTATGTAAATTTCCCTCATTTTTCCTCTTATGCACATTTTAAGAATGTTTATTTCTTGTTTCACACTGTCTTGAAATTTATTGTTGTGGTATTCTCTCCAACTTCAATATACTTCTTAGTTTCCTTTTCAGTGTTCAGGAAGGTTAGGTCCCATACATACAATTCTGATTGGAGACATTTGATGTGTTAAGGGCTTGTAACTACACATTAAAGGGGCATAAATGTTTCAATTATACCTCTTCTCAAAATATGTTACTGTTTTCTTTTTCTTTTCAATAAAGTTATGTTATACAAAATGAACCATGATTATTCTGCTGAGCTTTCAAACAACTGAATACATTTTCTAAGTTATGTTAATAACTAATTTTTATGTTGTATAATAGCATAGTTTTTGGTTACTGATGTTCTATGATTAATCAATTTTAGTGGGATAGTTGCACTAAAGTTAAATTTCTTGTATTCTTAAATTTATCGACTTGTACATTGTAGCAATTGCTTTAAAACCAATTTACTAGAGGGCATGGTTTCCTTCTGTTTAATGCACTTTTTTGTTTTAAAGTTTTAAAGCTTATGCACAATCATTATTTAGTTTGAATAGGACATTTACCCACAGAATGCAATGATCTTTAATATGGCAATATGTTTGCGAAGAATGGTTTAGATACTTGCAAATTTTTCATTTTCAAAACATGGTCACATCAAACAAGTCATTTCAAATGTGTATTCTTATCTCTGTCAGTTTCAATTGGAAGAAATAATTCCAATAGACCCAAATCTGTATATACACAGAAATTTGAAATATTTTCAGGAATTTTGAGTTCATATCTTTGCAGTAATTAATTTTAATTATATAATCATATTGCCTTGTTGTAATAAGACTATCATACTTTGGCAATAGAATGATGATAGCATGAATATTTTTACACAACACTGATAAATGTAGAAGAAGTTGGTGAACAACAGAAAAACAAGTCATAAAGCATTAAAATGTTAAAAACTGTTCTTCAATGTCAGGTTCTTGTGAAGCTGCTATTTTTCAAGGAACATTTGTATGCATAAATGATAGAGTTTTGAGAAGCCCATGTCCCTCACATCAACTGAACAACTGCCTCATTGTGGTATAGCATTCACTGCCATGGCTAGAGCTGTTGGATGTGGTTATGTTTGGAGGAAAGCTAGAATGTAATAAACTAAACTTTGTCTTATTCAGAAAATGACAATATGGAAAAATACTCGACACCGCAAACTTTCCAACTGAATGGAACTTATTTAGGCCCTTCTGTTTGTCTGAAATTTACTGAGTGTTTATGTTCAACAGGAAGCTACAAAATCACCTCTGCCCTTTTGCTGTATTCAAGTAAGGAGTCATTTATTTCAAGGCTTCAAATGAGAACATAATGTCCACTCCAATAGTATCCAAATTGAAACATCACAACCTGTGTCATCGAGATTGTCAGTGATGAGAAAATAAGTACTAGTAATTTTGTTAACGCTAAAATTGATGGATATAATATCAGAAGCTGTTTTACCCCACTAAAATATTTAAGATAAAAACATAATATGGTTGCCATGAGTATTTTCCCCTCATGTATTTTATTGTTCTACCTCTTTGCACTGTCCCTGTTAAATCCTTTTATCTCTTCTTACAAAAAAAATCAATATTATATAGTTTTTATTTCTTTATATTATATGAATATGCTGCATGTGATTCTGTCTTTTCCACTTATGCCTAATGTTGTATTCACCCTGAACTCAAAGAAACAGAAATAAGGATAAAACATAGAAATGTTATTATCTACTATATAAAGTGTCTACACTCCATAACAAATTCTAATAAAGAGTCAGTAAGTTTTCTTCATTTGTATGGATGATAATATGCTAGAATTTTACAGTATGTCAGTATTTAACATATTTCTCTCATATCTACTATAAATAAATCTACATTATTGGTATAAAACAACACAATATTTCTCAAAACCTCTACTCTACCCCCACCACTTTCAATGTAAAGTTTTTATCTTAAAAGCGTGACAGAAGGACAGACAAATACGTTGCTTATCATAATATAGATTATACAGTAAGAAGCTTGTATTTTGATCAGTAGGCATGCATTGGTCACTTGCAACTTTGATGACATTATATACAAGAGAACTGGAAAGCTTCTATGTTTTGAGTAGTTGCTTCAAATATTTGAACACACTTCTTCTGAATTGTTATATAAAACACTTCAATGCATCTCTGATAGAAGATGAATTTAATAGTAAATAGTGTCACAATTTACTGATGCTTAAGATTTTTATTTAAAATCTTCATACTTTTAAGGTTAAGTTTGAATAGTTTACAGATATTGAGACATTTGTTGCATTGTTTTGATAATTTGCAGTTGCATCAATAAATGGAATTGGCAAAATGTGTTTGAATTCTGAGGTTATATTTATTTTGCACTAATGCTCTTGGGAAAGGCATGAATCCACATTTTCCTGGGCTCTGTCCCATCACCAGGTATTTTGACAAAATATCTTTTCACTGGCATGATACAATGGTTGAAAAGTAGATGTGTGAGTACTTGGGCAAACCACTCTCCAATAACTGACATACCTAGCCAATAGCAGCAAAAAGTTATTACTCCCAGGGTTAAATTTGATACGATCCAAGCAATAAAGCAGATATTTCATTTTATTTTTATAATACCCACATGTATTAGTAAATTTAAAACACAAAAACTGATATAAAAAAAGACCAGTGTTAAGAAATATTTGGCTAGAAGAAGCAAGGTTAGTTGTGAAAAAAGAGATACACATTTTGAACAATTGTAAAGGTCAAAAGAATCACAAGCCAAACCAATATTCTCATTTTTTGTTCCTTTTTTGCTGATGCATTCTGTGGTCAACATCTGATAACCACTTTATGCACTAATCAAAACACTGCAGTAAAAACAAGAGATAATGACATTAGATTTAATTTGTTGAATAATGCGGATTATATTATATTTCATTTCACATATACAGACGCAAGTTTATTCAATATTGAAAAACGTTTTATTGACCAATGTTTGGTGGATCAGATAGATGCATCAGGAGTCAGTGTTCAAGCCCAGGCAAAAACCGGGATATCAAATGTTAACTTTCAAAGAAGTCTGGTCCTCCCCACTTGGAAGACTGGTGCAACAAAATCCTACACCTATTTGGCCATTTGCCAAACTAAGAAAAACTAAATATCTACTAAATTAGACATGCATTTATAAAATTACTGTATGTTTTGGTGGATAAGACAACAGTTGAAGCATCCAATTACCACCCCAAAAAATGGAGTCATACTATGAGGGCAGATAAAAAACGACAGTGACCTTAAAATTCTACTCAAAATACCACTTGATTGGTTCCACAACTTGCCCAGACCACACTTTAACACATTTTAGGCTACCAGTATATTAAACAGTATATTAAACATATACACATATAACAAATATAACAGCACAGCATTAATATTACCAGTAATGTTGAGCAGCCTGATGGAGATGGTGCTTGAGCACTGAAAGGGCGTAAAATGTGCCAGTGTCGACTACGTTAAACACCACTTTTCAGTTGGTCATTGTTAGTCTTCAAATCCCTCCCCTCACTAAAATCCATTACTAGCTACCTACACACATGGTTTTGATGCTCTTTTAAAACGTATTGCAATAATTAAAAATCTTCTTTGAAGGTTTACTTTTGGTTATAATTGCAAGAAAATAGCATAAAGTTAGTTGTAAAAAAGAAAAAATACTTTTGCGTACTCACTGTGGGTTTCAGACCATATAAAGGTTGTATTTACATTTCTGACAACAAAAGCACTGAATGTACCATGATTGATGAGTGTCATCAGAAAAATTGAGGTCAATTTCTAAAAAATCTTTAAAAAATAGAATTGCCCACATAGAATTTTTATTCAAAGAAAATTAGTTAGTTTGATGATTGACTGGATTTTGGAAATATTGCAAATTAAACTTCTCCCACTACAGATGATAGACTACATATGGTATTTACTTTATTATATGCCTCACTGATAACATTTCAAATGATTTACAGGTAATCCATTAAGGTATTACCCTATTACTGGTAATACATTCAAGGTATTTATTTCATTGTATTGGTATATCAGTGTATTGTGGTTTGGTGCTCACTGACCTAAACTTCACCATAGATGGTTTGGTAGCTTGTAGCTTGTCTTATACCACCAATATGAGCTAAAATCAGATTGAAATTGGCATCTCATCTTATCTGAAGGTCACCTTATCCACCAAAATATATGGTATATATATTTTTCTTGATTGTTGTCATTGAAGACACAGTTAATGACTTAGTGAATGGAAAACAGGAAACCAAGTTCCAATTCCGGGTGTGGCTGCTGTTACCACATCTGCACTTGAAGGAAAGACACAAATTCTGTCATTTCTCTGCTCTGTCCTATTACTAATCACCTTTACATTGTCTCAACAGTATTTTTTCATAATGAAACATAAGAGAAAGTATAGTTGAATATATGAGCAATCCACTTTATTGGCACAAACAATAGGAGACATTTACTGCTGTTGCCATTGATTATAACGGATAAAGACCAAGCAAGCAAATGTAGTCATTATAATTGGTTTAAAACCATATTATTTGAAATCTTTTGCCTTCTAAATATCTCCAAAGCATGTTTTTACATGTGATTCCAAATTGAAGACACCAGCTGCATAACTATACATAATGTATTGACTGTTAGTTCTTCAATACAAAATTTGTCTTGATCAATAAATTCTTATTGATATTTCATAGATAAATGAAATAAAATTATAAATTTCAAATCCTGTATGAAGAGACACTGTCATTTGAAACAATAGTAAGTAAAATCATTATAATTAGTCAAAATACTAATTCTAAAATGTATATACAGTCGAACTGAAAAATATAAACAATTTCGATGAGACATGATTGAGAGTTGCAGAAAGATACAAATGTTGTTGGCACGTTTCCTTTTATACCTGTCTCAAACTTTCTGTTTAAGAATTTATTGACCCAATTTTAGCAATTTCTTGACAGATCTAGCCACTTTTAGTCATTCAAAATGAGCATTCCCACAGTGCATATTGCAAAGATTGTCCAGCAATGGTTACGTAAGTTTACAAAAGGGATAGGCAATGGTTACGGAAGTTTATGAAGAAAATACGGGAAGTAACTGCATGCTCCGAAGCGCCACTTCAGTATGACTCACGGAAAGTAACGGTCGAGCTTACCATAACATTTACATTGTAAATAGAACCCCCCATGTAAACCTTGAAAAAAAATTTTTTTTCTAAAAACTAACAATTCCAGGAAGGTTGTTAGTGTCTAAAGAATTAAAAGCACAAAAATTACTGGCGAAAAAAAATATTTTCTATGTTTTTTCAACTTGGTTAACAGATGTAGATTAGGCCAGGGGCCAGCAGGGCCTACCGTGCACCCCCCCTCCATGATTCTACATTTAGGGTACCAAAATGTTCCTTAGGATGTCCTCTTTCAGAAAAAAGATGTTCCCAAGAAAAAAGTTGGGAAGAACTACCTCATTTGCATAAAACAAAATGGCCGCCAGCACACACCAAAAAAGACAGAATTTCATATCTCGGCTCCCAATTGACATATCTGAATACTTTAAAGGGCTAAATCATGGGTTTTACAAGAATATTTCAAGTATACGTTATAGGCAAATTTGTGGATTTAATTCATGAAGGAAATATATACATATATAAATTGTTGTAAAGAGAATTTGCTCAGCTTTCCAACGGTGTATCTATCTACAATTTGTATCTATTGGGCTTAAAAGGTTACAGCTCAAAACTTGATGCTAAGTATTCAGCCTTTTACGAAGAAAACTTTTAAGTACACAGCCAAAAATCTATGGATCGTAGAATTCTTTCTGATTAAAGTGTATATATATATATATATATATCGTTAGAAAGAGAATTTTATCTGCTTCCCAACAGTGTATGTTCCCAATTTGTATCTGTTGAGTTTTAAAAGTTACAGCTCAAAATATGAAGCTAAGTATTCAGCATTTTACGATGAAAACTTCAAGTACACAGTCCAAATTCTATGGACTGAGGAATTAATTCTTCATTGTGGTATATACATATGTATATCGTTAGGAAGAGAATTCTATCAGCTTTATAACAGTGTATATTGTCTATTTGTATCAGTTGGGCTTAAAATGTTACAGTCAGGACGTGAAGCTAAGTATTCAGCATTTTACGATGAAAAATTCAAGTCCACAGTACAAATCTATGGATTGTGGAATTAATTCCTGATGGAGGTATATACATATATATACATCCTTTGAAAGAGACAGTGTCTATTGTTAATTTGTATCGCTTGAGCCTGGAAAGTTACAGCCGAATACGTGAAGCTAGGTATTCAGCATTTTACAAGAAAAGTTTGAGTACACAGTCAGAAATCTATGGATTGTGGAATTAATCCTTGATGGAGGTATACACATCTATATATCGTTAGAAAGGGAATTTCACCAGCTTTCCAACAGCATGTTATGAATTTGTATCGTTTGATCCGAAAAAGTCACAGCCGAAAGTGTGAAGCTAGGTATGTAGCATTTTTCAAGGAAATTTCAATTACACAGAAAGAATTCTATGGATTGTGTAATTATATTTTTATGCAGGTATACACATATACATATCCAATGGTGTATCTTGTCAATTTGTATCTGTTTAGCTTAAAAAGTCACAGCCCAAAACGTGAAGCTAGGTGTTGAACATTTTACGAGAAAACTTCAAGTACGCTGTCCAGAGTTTATGGATTGTGGAATTAATTCTTGATGAAGGTATATATATATATATATATATCGTTAGAAAGGGATCAGCTATCTAATGGTGTATGTTGTCTATTTGTATCTGTTGGGCTTAGCTATCTAATGGTGTATGTTGTCTATTTGTATCTGTTGGGCTTAAAGAGTTACAGCCCAAAACATGAAGTTAGTATTTAGCATGTTACAAGAAAACTTCAAGTACACAGTCCAAATTCTATGGACTGAGGAATTAATTCTTCATTGTGGTATATACATATATATATCGTTAGAAAGGGGATTCCATCAGCTTTTGTCAGCTGGCGATGGTTAAGTGCTCAGAATTTTATGAAATTGGTTCTTGGAACGACACATAACATTTTCAAAATTTTAATGACTTGTCACATGAATTATCTTGATGAATTATGCAATGAAATGTGCAAAGTCATTGTCTGGTAAATTTAAAGAAGCTAATTCTGATTTTAATTTAGAAAGAAAGCCTATCTTAGGTCCAACTGTCTGTTGATATACTGATGAGCCTTTCAAGGGAGAAATTCAACTTTGTTATTGCTTTCTTTACTTCTTTATAGATATTGTAGTATCTTTCATTGTTTGAACACAAAGCATTTCTTCAGAGATATAAAAGGCTTTATCAACACCACGTATAAAAATTGCAAGTTGAGCTGAATCTGATACATTGGTACTTTCATCGATAGCCAGTGAAAATGAATTAAATTCCGATGATTTTTCTGTTAGTTCATTATATATCAGTATATTGGTTGCAATTTTTTCAACCTGTCTCATTATTGTTCAAACATTTTTACCTTTTCCAGGCACAAAAGATCAACGTTTGCCAAAAAGCATTCTTTCACAAATTCACAATCAGAATAGTTTTTAGAATGTGTTGCAACTTTTTTGCTAACAACATATCTTGCATGCACAATTTCTCTGAGCTAAGTTCTTTTTTAGAAAAGAGCTATTTAGGCTACCAATCTGTTTCTTTAGTGTTTCAATTTTAAGCCTTCTAATATCTCCTTCAAATTCTGTTTTGTTGGTGTATGCTGGCGACCATTTTGTTTTATGCAAATGAGGTAGTTCTTCCCAACTTTTTTCTTGGGAACATCTTTTCTGAAAGAGAACATCCTAAGGAACATTTTAGTACCCTAAAAGTAGAATCATGGGGGGTGGGGCACGGTAGCCCCTGCTGGCCCCATACTAATACAATTTATTGTTTGTTGTAAATAAGAAACATTTTATCTATCCAAAACCGAATTCTAATAGATGTGTTTTTTAGTTTTTAATATTGTTTTTATTTGTCTAAAATTAAGCTTTTAAAAGATTCTGATACCAATTTAACTGATCAGAAATAATAGAGCAACTTTGTAGATGTTGTTATTTGTTAAGAATCACAGTGACTTTGCTTACCTGTCCACCAATGATGTCCTGGGTCAGCATACTCTCATTAAGCTACAATTTTTAAATATATAGTATTGAAAGAAACATTTTTCATTTGTTTAACAATAATATGAAGTGAGTCACATATATGTGTTTGGTGTTTTTTAAGAATCAGATCCCTGCATGTACACTTGTAGAGCTCTGAGAGGGAGCTTTTTTATATACTTAACAAATAAAATGAGTCTTAACAAATAAAATGAGTCTCTTCAGTATGTATTGTCTTGGAAACTTTCAAGTTCCTTCTTTCAACTAAACATTTTCTTAAAATCTTTCTTGTGTGCATTTGGATATGTCATTTAACATTGCTATTGTCGTAGAAAGATTTTTTCCCATATCTTACAGGTAAATGGTGTCTCTCCAGTGTGAATCCTCATGTAAACTTTAATGCTACTCCTTTGAGAGAAGCCTTTCCCACACATTTTATAGTGACTGAAATGGAATCTCTCCAGTATATGCTCTCATGTGTCTTTTAAAGGTTCCATTGTCAAAAAAAAGCTCTTCTACATATTTCACAATTAAAGGGTGTCTGTCTCTCCAGTGTGAATCCTTATATGAATTTTAAAATCACTGTTAAAAGAGAAATATTTTCCACACACTTCAGTGATAAGAGGTTTCTCCAGTATGTCTCCTTAGGTGTTGTTTCAAGTTGCCTTTTGTTGAAAAGGCTTTGTCACAAATGTGAAAAGTAAAAGGAGTCTCTCCAGTGTGTGTTCTCATGTGTGACTAAATAAGAATTATAACAAAATTCTTTCATACATATATTACACTTCAAAGCTTTTTTCTCATTTTTATTTCTTGAACTGTGTTTATCAGGAAGAATAGTACCATAACATTTGTTTTCCATATCTGGAGTCACCTGAACAAATCTGCACTTACGATTTTCTTTCTTTTATTAAAAAGCTTAGAAAAACATTGCTATCTTTTTTTTTTGCTAAAAATATTTATGTCGAAAAACTTTTATAATTCTTATGTTATTTTTATCATGTTCCCTAATTTAATGTTTTGATCATCAGGTTTCCTCTTAATCGGTTTTAATTTTCTTCTCAATATTGGCATCGGTTGGTACCGATGACATCATAAAATCTGTCACCGATCTCCTGAAAATCTGTAATTAAAGAAATGATTTTGTTCTATTCTGCCACAATCAACTTAAGCAACAAAACTAATCACTCTAAAATCATTTTGATAGGAAAAGAATTGATGAATTCTATGCATAGTACTTCTAATTTAACGGTAGAAAGCTGACAGGGATGTTGTTTTAAGACTCTAAAACTCATTTGTTATTGACACGAGGTATTGGAATTGTTAATTGAATTTGAAAATTTGTAACCAACGTATAAAGAATTAGATTATAGTTCTGAAATGTTCATACCAGTTATCTATTGTACCAAATAAAAATATTATGGAATTTATCTTACCCTGGTTATGAATTGAAATGTTGCTTATGTAATGTCATTCGAATTTGTAACAAGGGGAAGAAAAATCATGTAACCCGTACTTCCTTACGAAGTAAGAGGCCAGTTTAGCATTATAGTTACATTGTAAATGACCCCCCCCCCATACACACACACTAAAACCTTAAATATTAACTTTTTTTTTCAAAACTGACGAACGTCTTGTGTATTGAAAGCACAACAAATTACTTGTGAACCAATTCTTTTCGGTCAGTAATGTTCTTAAATCTCTTTCCCACACATTTCAGATATTGGGTTCAATTTTTGGCTGATTTCTGTCAGATGTCCACACCTAAAAACTTGTAACATTTATGTTTATTTTCCACGATTTTTTGTTCTATTTTAGTCAAACAAGAATGTGAAAAATAAATGCTACTGTAATAACTTTTTTTTATAAATGAAAAAAAATTCACAATTCCGTTTTCTACGCTTCTTTTTCCTTTAAATTCACAACACAACACATTTCATTTTTTTCTTCTGACAGGGTTAGCATGTATGATGACTGTCACACATAAGAAATCTCTTCCTTCATTTAATACACTACTAAAACAAGTACAAAAGAAGAGAGCGGTAAACAAAATCACTTTCCTGTTTCCAGATAACGGACAGAAGAAAATAGCTATAGGAAATAACCGGTGTTGAACGATATCCGTTCCCTTTCAATATTTAGTTCACACCTAATTTTGGAATCATTTTCGTTCTTCCACTTATAGTCCTAGCGCTGTAATAGAGTCCCGTATAAATTTTTAAGTT
The DNA here is from genome assembly GCA_006491835.1 of Architeuthis dux. Taxonomy (NCBI): domain Eukaryota; kingdom Metazoa; phylum Mollusca; class Cephalopoda; order Oegopsida; family Architeuthidae; genus Architeuthis; species Architeuthis dux. The sequence continues at coordinate 11,635,788 of VCCN01003854.1, forward strand.
GACTAATGAAAATAACTTGGGTGGACATTCCAGATCAGTTGCCAAAACAAATTTAACGCCATTTTTCAGACTGGCTGATTTTCGTTGTGGTTCCCTGGTGAGAAAAACAATTGTTTTCATCAAATATGGGCATATTGTATATCGTTGGAAAGGCAATTTCATGCTGAAAAAAGTTTACAAAGCGAACCATATGCCCAGAGCCGGATTATACTATAAGGCTAAATAGGCTTAAGCATAGGCCCGTAAAAATTATGGGATATTCATATTTTTCTTAATTTTATTTTTGACAGGACCATAGCCACTACGCTACGGCGTAGGGCCCGAAATAAATAGCATTTTAGAAATGTATCACTACTACTACATGGAAAATGAATTAAACAACAAAACTGTCAAAATAAGAACATTCCTTGGATTATGTGAAGTCTGATCGCTCACTATAATTGTTAATATCTTAAAACTTAATAAAAATGTCCTAACAAATATCTCTTTAAAAAATGGAATGCATATATTACACATTAGCACATAACAATCCACTTTATTCACACGATCGACAGATAGCATTACTTACTTTTACTTAAAATTATACACGAAACGGCGGGGGATAAGGATGGTTCAAGATGCTATTGCTAATAGTCTCGGGGCCCTGCATATGCCTCATTCTTCTATTTCTTATGATGTTTAAAAATAAATATCAAAATCAATTCCATTCAAATGATCCAATTTCGACGGTTAGAAACACTGCCGAAACACGTTATGCATGTTGTTCGTGTGTGCTTGAGAAAAATGATAACGGCAAAAACCGATATTTCCTCTTTAACCGACACTATTTTTTTTCTTTTTTCAATAAAATCCTTCTTTGCGCCAGAACATATAGTCTAGACTTGCAGACCATTAGTGATTTAGAATTTCACCACTGGGTTCCTCACACTTTTATCGCCGCCTTGTACCAGATTATTATTTATTTAAGCTTTCATTTCAAGTCGGGCCCGTAATCTAGAAAAAGTTTCCGCTAAAACTAAACAAAATAATCATTTTGTAGAAGCAACCGAAAGTATTTACTTTGGTATGGATGATTTAGTGCTGTAACATTTTGATTTGCTCGAATGTGTCTGTGGTGAGAGAAAATTCCTCATGCGAAATTTTATGCAGGAGGAACAGAAAATCGATTTTCACCGGCTCCATGTCCTAATCTTCATTTATTTCTTTTTCAGAGAAAGCGACATTAAATTATGCTGAGATTATTTCAAGCTCTTGACTCGTTCCTTCTTGTGAATCCTGTCAGCAGAACATCGGAAATGTTCATTTAAAAAAGAATGGATCTTTAAAAATTCCGCCTTTTTTTTCTTCATAAATCAATTTGTTCGTCCTCAAAAAATAAAAACAAAGTGAGAGAAGTAACGTTAGTGCCCGTCCCCAGAAAAGAAAATAATTTTTCAATTTGTTTTGTGAACGGAGAGGTTAAAAGGTTAGGAAACAAAGGTAAGTTGTAATGAGAATTATTTTGGCTTCTTATTTTCAACAATGAAATCATTTTAGTTTGATGTGTACGAATTATTTATTGAGGAGAAAAAATGCTTATATATCCAATGATGATCTTGACACTTGTCGAATACTACTGGAGTGATAACCATTCGTGTAATTTCACTGTTTTATCATCCTCACTTCTCTTACATTACGTTACTTATGAAATAAAACTGTAAATAATCGCCTAAAAACGGCGATGAAAAATAAAATGATCATACAATAAAACATAAGTTATAATTTTTCTCAACAGTAAGCAGAAGCTACACTACACTGGATGGCAGGCAATTGGCAGTAGTGTTTGTTCTCTGTTAATTATGTTTGCTACTTAAAGTGATTATAATTATATTCCTGAAGTAAGTTAAAGGTTTTATTGGTTGAATAATTAGTTAATCACGAATCCCAATGTCCACTTCTGTGATTGTTATTCCTTCTTAGAAGCTTAGGAATAAAGAAAATGACAACTTTCCTCCCCTCTGGTCTAGGTGTTCGTAGTTTCCTTTCCGATTTAAATTTATTCATCATATCCACAATAATTATAGTTATCAAAATTATGGATCAACTAAATGTTGAAATCTAAAAAATAAACCTTCCTTGTACTTCAAGAAATCGTTGTATGCGTATTTTTTTCTCTCGCCAAAAAGGAATAATTAACGCTTGACACCGGTTACTGATTTCCTTTGTTTAGAATTGATACCAGAAACGAATGGTTGGACAGTTCCTATATTTCTTCATCTTATTTTTTGTGTTCAATTATTTTCAACTTTATTACTATTATTATTAATAGAAGCAACAATGCAGATGCACTTATTGTTGTTAAATGAAAAATTCTAATCCAAACCTCTCAATAGGACGGCACAGCACAGCCACAATTAATACAAGGAAAACGTATATTTGCTTTTCTGATAAAACTTTTTGCCAAACTCCAGTTCAAGTCTGGAGTTGACTTTGTTTTTCTACCGTAACAAGAACTACCAGAACAATCCTCACCAAATTTAGGGGATTCAAAATTAACATCCTCTTACCGTGATTTGAAACCACGACCAAGTGTTTGGTAGGTTGGTCTCTCTACTGAGCTAAATTGACATGTCTTACATATCGAACGAAATTTATCTTAATAGATCTTATTTCATTCTAATAAATACATATACACTAAAAAAATATATTTTTGTAGTTTTTTTAATTTATTATATATACAATACAAAAGTTGCAGTAATCACCTTCAGTCGGAATATAAGTAGGAGTGGAGTTTGACCCTGCAGCCACCAGGCTTGTCTCCTTTTTTTGGTCTTTTTACTATATCTGAAAAGTTGTAGGTATAAACAAAATGCACGAAAATTTCAGCGTGAAATCGACACGTGACAAATTTTTTTAAATCTGGCAAAAATCAGCATATTTGATTTTAATAAAATTTTTGATATTTATTTATTAAAGCGCGAATAAAAAGAAAAAAATTTTCCATTCCAAATTTTGGAGAAGAACAATTTTTTTTCATATGATTTCTACCCCACCTTTTATTAGGTTGATGATTTATCTATTTTATATAATGATGCTTTCATTGATTTTTACACATTTTACATATATATCCCTGGAGATACTAATTATGTTTACCATTTTTAGAATAATATCCAGGAACTGCTGGAACGGAACTCTTTGGGATTAAAAAAACAGGAAAATTAAATTAAATAAATTTTTATTCGATTATCATTTCACTCAATATTATTTAAAAAAATATTTTTCATCATTTTTATCGATTTATGCCAATATCTTAGAAATTTTTGAAATGCATATTTTTTTAATTCTTTCTATGTCTTGGTTTGACTGAAACTTATATACAAAATATTATAACAAGGATGAATAATTAAATATAGTGAAATGATGAAAAAATATTTACCGCCTGTATTTTTAATATATTTTATTCTGTTTTTTGTTTATGTAAATTGACTGCTATTTCAAATTATAGGCACTGCAGGCGATAACATGCCTTTTTTTTGAACGGCACAGCTGTCGTGCATTTTAATCTTGTTTATTTTTTCCACTCAATCAAATGTGTACTGCATTGTCTACCATACATTTTTTTTAAATCAGATGTTGCTTACAAGCTTGTCCTAGTATATTAATTGGTAAATTATTCCTGCTACATATAAATCTACATTAAATTAAAATCATTGAATTACAATTGCAATGAATACATATTTAGTAATTCCTAAAAACCCCAAACGACCATCCTCATAATTCATGATCTGTGCCCTTTGCATTTTCTTGAAATATTGTAACATGTATCTTCAGTCAAGCACGAAAATGGTGATTTATTAAAGATCAAGCAGATGACAGAGTTTTTACAGACTTTTCAAGAAAATCATGTTATACAACAGATGGTTACATTATGTAAAATTTAATAATTTTAATTTACAATAAGTGGCAGTAGAAGTAAACTAGAATTTTACATGTTTTATCCCATTAATATTTAAATGTGTGAGAATAATCAAAAAATATGTTTTTAACTAAAAAGTATTTAAGTTTTAAAACATCTTTTCACTTAAGCATTTTCTTTTCTTTTTCACAGCTTTAAAATTGCTTCATAAAAAATATATGTAAGGCAAAGAATTTGTTTTTCTTAATCTATTCAACTTTCTATTATCAATTTTTAATGTGTAGAATATCCCTGTTTTATACTTTACTCACCTCAAATTGACATTGATATTTGGTAATGTTCAATTTTATGGTGGTTAATTTAAACAGCTTCTAAGGCTCAGTTATCTCCTTTTTGATCCAACTTAAGTTAACTTTAGTTCAATTCTAAAAGTTCAAAGTAAAGTGAAGAAATTGGTTTAGATCAATGGTGATGTTTTAAAAAGAACTTTAAAAAATTGTTTTATAGTAATAGTTATTAAGTATTTCTTTGCAATTTACATTATTTTAGTATAAAATTAGTTTTGCAGTATTTTTTTAGATATTAAAATATAACTCTAACGCTTCTTGTAGCTCTTAACAATGTTTACATACTTTAATAAAAATATTTTTACGAATGTAAACTAGGATCTAAGCAAACTGGATATAATCCTGTAAGCCTTGGATCAAGGGAGAAACTGTTTGAATTAACCACAATAAAATTGAACATTACCTTGATATGTACTATTTTCTTTATCAACCATTAATATACATCCCTGTTGCACTTTGAACATTTCATAGTTTTAATAATTTTGATGTACTTACATTTTGACAGCTCTTCACCTCGAAATACAAAAAGATGTTTGCTGTTCATTTTTTTCTTTATCTTTCAAGAACTTTGTTATGCTAAATGTAGTTAATTTTATTTGATCAGACAAAACAATGATAGTTTCCCTCTGTCAACAAAGTTGTAAAGAGGGATATATTTTTGGTTGCATCTGTTGGTTTGTTCGCATTTTTTCCTGTCAGCAAGATATCTCCAAAAGTTCTAAAGGTATTTCATTCAGACTTTCTGGAAGGGTGGATAATAGGCAAAGGAAGAACTGATTAGATTTTGGAGCGGATCCATGCACAATTACCTTCCCTACGTCATAGTTATATGTCCAGGGCTTTTCATTACATTGATTTCTCTTTCAGCTTCTTCATATATGAATCATTGAAATTTAAAGTTAACTACCCCATCTCTGATCTATCCACTAAGTGATTTCAATGATGTTTACGGTTACTGACAGCGGCGTTGATAGGGGTATGCACTCTCTGAGTGCTTTCTAGTTGTTTTTATGTTTTCTAACATTGAATGAAATACATGTATGGATATAGAATTTGGCCAAAGATGAACCCTATTTTAAAAAACTTAATGTGTATAAAAACTTTCACCAATTTTGCATAATGCAACGTATCCTATAACCCAATGTAGTATTGTTGGGACACCACAGGTGATTTCATCATGGGTGTGTCAAGAATGAGAGTCCATCCCTCTTCTGACTGGTTTTTGGAATTAGAATAGTCTGTCTCCTAAACTGGTTACCAACCATGATTAGAGAGCCAGTCTGCCCTATTATTACCCATAGCTGGGGGGAAAAGAGATGGATTCATGCCTTTCCCATGGGCATTAGTGCAAAGTGAACACAAACTGCCTCATCCAGAGTTTGAACTCAGCTTGTCGATTCCATTCTCTGTGCCATTAACTGCTCACCACCTCCATATTTTTTCAATATGTACTTCTAAAATAATCTTTAAACTCTGCAAATCTGTTTAAAGCCTTGGAAATTATTTAGCCTTAAATATTTTTTAAAAATATTGAAACATGGCTGATAATGAGATCAAGTTTGAGGAGACAAATATTTGTAATTTTACCAGAAATAATATTTTCCTTGTTACCTTTAAGCAATCAGAATGAATTCACACATTAAAAAATATTTCTTATAAATGTGTGCATGAAGAGGGTATGAAAGCTTAAATAATGAAAATACCACAATGATGGCATTATGCAAATTGACTTTTTGTGGAAGAAAATAATTTAAAGCTTGAAAACTACAATCTGGAATATGACAAGATTTCTTTTATAAATGTTTTTATTCTTATCAATATTCTTGTATTTTTGTTGTTAAATATTACTATTTCTATCTATTGATTATAGTTACATTTCTTTTTATTTATATACAGATGGCTTTATTGCATAGAAAAAGTAGACATCATTAATAAAATCAGTTTTTAGAAGTTCTAAATGTGCAGAATTAGTATTATTCTCATATGTTTCAAATAATTTTCTTTAAAGCAAAACATCATCTAGGATAACCCCCAAATTCTTTGAATCTTTTTAAATACTTAATTGTTTGGTACTGAAGTCTTGGATCTTTAAATTTAAAGGAATGTTGCATATGCAATTAAAGATGAGAATAAGCTTTAAAAATTTGATGTTTAATGACATGAAAGTCTTTGATATGTAAAAAACATTGGGTATATGCATGAATTAGGGACTTAAAAAACTGTAGTCAAGATTCTTTTTGCCATGCTTTATCGTCATAAAAATAAAACTTTGTCTATTTTCTCAATCTGTCTTTTTGAGTTTCTGTTCTTGGATTTTGTTAACTTTTCTTAGCATGTATATATTTATAATTTAAAAAGGTTTTATAAATTACTGACAAGTTTACCTTTTTAATGATACCTTTGTTGATATGAACATGAGATAAAACAATTATTTAATTACAAATACAATTTCAAATGTACAAAATTTGCATCATACTTGAGTACATTTAAAACAATATACAGAAAATTGTATATATATATAAATAAGTAAACACTTTATTATGACAAAATGCACAGATCTCACTGAGAATAAACTGAATATTTTCTGCTCAGTATACGTTTGCTGATTTTATTGTTGTGTTTTACTTTATATATATGAAATAGGAAAGAGCTTCACAAAATGACCTGTAAGAGACATGTTGCAACAAATACTTTCTATTTTAAATAATGTATGTATAGATAAATTATTCTGTCTATGAAATATATTAGCATAATTCTTTAAGTATTCCAAAGAGAAAGAACTTTTACACCTGAAAGCAAGTTTGTCACATGATAAGGGCATTTAAAAAAAAATGATTGACACTTCCCAAGAAGGAACAATTTGCTTATGATGTTTAATCTTTGAAACCAGTCAATCCTTTTGACCCCTTCCAAGCAGAAACATACTTGGCATGTTTTCATGATAATTGTATAACTCCTATCAGTCTCTTTGATTAAATTGTCAAGTATTGAGGAGAACAATTTATGCCTTCCAGGCAATTTTTTCTATTGAATGTTTTCTTTATAGCCTTTTTTTTCTTTTCAGCTTTGGCTCAATTCTGATTGGATTTGTCAAATGAATGTTTATAATACAGAAATATCTTTGCAATATGAAGGTTGTGGTTTTGCACCTTCCCCTGATTCAGAACAGCATATAGGAACACACGAAAAGAGAAAACCTTTTTGTTGCCTCATTTGTGGGAGAAGGTTTTCTCGTAATTCACATTGTAACACACATATGCAAATACATACAGGAGATAAACCTTTTGAATGTGAGATTTGTGGAGCAAAATTTTCCAGAAGTTATGATCTCAAAAGGCACATGTCTACACACACTGGAGAAAAACCTTTTCATTGTGAGATTTGTGGAGCAAATTTTTGCCAAAGTGGCAGTCTTAAACGGCACATAATGACACACACTGGTGAAAAACCATTCCATTGTGATATTTGTGGAGCACAATTTTCACAGAGCTCACATCTTAAACAACATTTTGTATCATCCCATACTGGAGGAGAAAAACCTTTCCATTGTGAATTTTGTGGATCAAACTTTTCTCAAAAATCATCATTAAATCGACACATATTAAGACACACTGGAGAAAAAAACTTTCATTGTGATATTTGTGGATCAAAATTTTTGCAAAGCACTGATCTGAAGTTACATACGTTAACCCATACTGGAGAGAAACCATTTGATTGTGAAATTTGTGAGGCAAAATTTTCTCGAAGTTCAAATCTCAAACAGCACATGCTAATACATACCGGAGAGAAACTATTCCACTGTATAGTTTGTGAAAAAAGATTTTCACGTTGCTCTGATCTCAAACGACACGTATTAACCCACACTGGAGAGAAGCCTTATCATTGTGAGTTTTGTGAAGCAAAATTTTCTCAGAATTCCTCTCTTAAACGGCATATAGTAACACACACTGATAAAAGTTATAACTTTGATAAACTATCATAGGTGATCTCTTACAGATTTAAACATGTAATTGAAATGTTTTCACTTTCACCATTGCTGATTAACTTTTGTGACCTGTTCAAACTTTCAAATCATAAAATCTGTTTTTACATTTTCTATGAGACATTTGTACATTGTATATTTCCAAAAATGGTGTGAAGTTTGTGTCATCATTTACTTCATTTGTTTTCCACAACTTAAATTTATATTTTGTATATACTAGAAGTTTGGCATTAAAGTGTAGAATTCTACATTTTTAAAATTTAAAATGAAAGGTTTATAAATGTTTTTTGTGTTTGTAATTAAACTGAAAATAAACAGCATGATCTAATTGTGACTATGGCTTGTTTTGATTAATCCTGCAAAATTTAAATTTTATGTAACTTGTTTACAGCTGTTCCACAACCACTATACTCCCAGATTTGGCTCAGACTGACTTTTTCTTGTTCATTCAGTTGAAGAAACTGTGACATAACATTCCAAGGAATAAACATAGAAAAGGGAATATATCAAGAGGCTCAAAGATTTGCATGGATCTGGCACTTCCACACTGTAATAGAAGCCTGGTGGTATCGTGAAGTACTGCGGGGGTGCTCTGGGTTGGTGGTAATGATGCTTTGGCCCTGACCCAGGGTCATATCTGATAAAGACTTTGTTGGAGGCACTGCGGCTGTTTTTGCAGATATGTATAAGGGTCACTATATAAATCCAGAAAGCAAACAGGAAATCTGATCTCAGTCTTTATCAGCAGGGAACCCCAGCTCATCTGATATATTTGCTGAAAGAGATTTCTGCTCAAGCAACTACAATTTTGAAATGCTCCCTACAAAATGTCATAACTGAAGCCTGATTTCCCCACCTAAACACCTTTTTGTGCCTAGTATACCAGCTGAAATAAATATTAATTCTTGTTCGTAAATCTATTCTCTCATCATTTCCTACCCTGGTCCTAAGCATTAAATAATATGACACTATATATTTGGTGCCAACTGAGTGCAGATATTACAAAAGCATCAGTGATTCCAGCTTAGCCCGTGTTATATAAAACGGGTTGAGTTCAGCTCATAGATGAAACTGAATTAGTTAATTGCTGCAGTAACTTGTTTACTGTTTTTCTTCATATGCAATAGATTTATAGAATAGTAACAATTATGGAGGGGTTTTAAAGATTGGTGGCAATTAGTCTAAAAAAAAGAAATCGGTTTCTCTCTATATAATTTCCTATTAAAGTTATTAAAAATAACAGATTTGAATAATATATTCATTTCTTAGTAACTAAGAAATAAATAAATTATTCAAATCTTATTTTTAATAGCTTGTTTATTTAAAACTTCTTGGTATAAAAATCATTTAACTGTTCATTCCAGATAAGAAATACCAATCCTAGAAAAAGAATTGTTTTCAAAAATCCCACAATAACACCATATTTTTTCAGAAAAAACAATACATGAATTTGAATAAACATGTATTTATACTTCTTCTTTCAGTTGTCCATCACCAAAACATCCAATTGGACCCATACGGGCCACGAGTTTAGACCTGTCAGCCAGCTCATCATATTTGTGTCAAAGGTTTTGAGGTGTGCAATTTCACTAATGTTAAACAAAAGTGCATAATCTTTCGAGATTTATGATTGTACCACATTTGGAGAAGCATAGTGATCTCATTGTATGCCAGTGAAAAATATAAAAATGGTTATCAAAATTAAGACATGATAACATAATACTATAACATGAAACAAAATGACATAAAGATAAAAGATCGTTTTCAATGGCACTATGCAATGTGATTTTTGTTCCTGAGTAGTGAGTGTTATTATCTAATTGCTTATATTCCCTAAGCTGTCTGAGGCAAAATAGGTAAGTTACAAAATATCAATGTTCTGATCATAAAGTTTGAAGGGAGTAATAGACATTTTCTATACTTTTTAGACATAATCAATCAGAAAATTATGCTTATTACCTGGGAACGAAAGAAAAGTAAAAAAAAAACATTGTATAGTCTCTTGGTATATGTGCATGAAAGTGTCAAGAGAAGCAAAAAAAAAAACAGCCCATATATTTTTTATTGCTTATGGTAAACTTGAGTGTTGTGTTCAAGCAAGAAAGATGCTCTAAAATTGTTCATAGTCATGTTAGCCTACTTATCTCTCATCGTGTAGAATGATAAATCATGGCTATTCAGTCTGCCATATTTCATCATCAGATCAAACTTTGGGATTAAGCTCAGCAAAACAATGTTATACGTCTGTCTGCAGAATATCACTAAAACAGCTATTAAATATCATAAAATAATAGAAACTGTCACATGACCAACATCTTTTGGCAGAATGCCATATTGAGAGTGATCAATTAAACAATTGGAATAATGGTTATTTCTCTCACATTTTGTTGGGCAGTGATCACTAAAATAGTCTGAATTTTTTAAAACAAGCGGACACAAACTAGTGATCAATTTAGCATAAATTTACATTGAAAATTGAACCTCCACAAAAAAATTATTTAGGTGGGGGGTGTTTAAAAAAACAAAAAAGTTTTTTCTAGACAATAAGGAATGGATGTTGAAATTTTCAGCCCTCTAGCTCCATTGGTGCAGCCTGTATGCATGATACATATATAGCCAGGCAGACCAACTTGAAAACTGAAAGAAACCTGTGTTCTAATATCTATACAGAAATATATATATATTACTAGCTGGGCTACCCAGGGGGAAAAAAAATGATGGAATGCACAGTCATATGGAAAAATGACAGTTTATTAGAGACCATGTAAAGAGATTTTTTTTCTATTATTTAACAGACGTTAAAATATTGGATTTTCAATTGCAGCATGCGCCAGATGTATAAATGCCCTGAAACACTAACAGTAAGGCAATTCTAATTCAATAATTTTAAGTTATTTGCTCCTTGAGTAAACTGGTATTTTTACCTATGCTCCTAGTTTTTATGTCTACTGGTAAAATACCCATTGCTTTGTTAATGATATATCTAGGGGTAGAAATCTAAAGCATTGTAGTATCTGAAAAACTCAGTGGAGTTCCTAACCAAATCTTCTGCTCACCGACATTTGAACGCTAGTTCAATTCCACCTTATTTTACCTTCTTTTCTTGATGGCCAAGTTTAGTCGTTCTCCTTTAGAGAATAGCTTTGTTTCACCCCCTACCCTGCCTCTATCGCCCTGTCCTCTTTGTTTTGTGATGATTAAATGTTCTAAAGGAAACATTGTTAAATTTAAGAAATTTCTTGAATCCTACAACTAAAGCCTGTTTCTTCAGCATTCTCAATTTGTTTGAACATTTTAATCTGTCACAAGTTAATTAAGCGGAAGACTTATTGTCATGCAGTTTCCCTTTTTAAAAAATAGCTTAAAATTTCAAAATATCCTTTTTATGCATAACATTAAAATTTACTACAGGATAATGTGATCGATAAAACTAAACCTGAAATTTTCCAAGGTATATCCACTATGTAAAAAACAAATACTTAACAAGTTGAATAATGCTATACAGCTATGAAAGTCGAGATGAAACTATAATGTTTAAGATAATAAAGGTAATTTATTTATGTTCTAGTAAAAGTGTTAAGTTTACAAAGTGTAATCTAAAAAAAATGCCTAATTTTTTAACTGTAAATAAAACAAAAACCATAATTCTTTGGTAGTAGTAGGAGGAAGATGAGAATGGTTCACCCAAATGTTTGGACCAAGTTTCATATCAATCCGACATGATACAGCTGAGAAAGTTGGTATTTAGCATTACTACTAGTTGTAGTAGTAGTAGCAGCAGCAAGATGAAGATTGTTCACCTGAAGGTCTGTACCAAGTTTCATATCAAGCCAATATGATATGGCTGGGAAAATTGATATTTAACATATAGGGACCAAGAGACAGAAAACTGCATGGATGCATCTAAAAATTGATGTTCAGAAGCAAAAGAGTAAGAAGACATTGTATTTTTACTTTTTAAAGTGAATTGTATTCTTTCCTCAAAACCATTAAAAAAAAATTGATCTTATTCTTTAGCAAATTGAAAACTAACCTGTTTTTACACCCATAAAGTCATTTCCCAAGAATTTTAGTTAATTATTGGTATTAATAGTAATAAGATATTTGTGTTTTTTAAAAGTTTTATTTTCATTGCTCTTCGTTATGCAATACATGAATACTCGGAAGATTGGCACAAAACAATCTCTCTCCCTCCCCCCAATATGGCTTTGTGTCGGATAAGCTAATTTTAGCAGCAAATTAATTATGCAATATGAACATTTTCGAAGGATTTCAAAAGCTGGAACAGCCAGTTACTGGTACTTGAAGTCTGACACAAGACCACATATTTCTTTTTTTGACTATTAAAAAAAAACTCTGGATCAACATTGCAAATCTAATGTGCTAGACACTCAGCCACTGTACCGTTACAAGATGCTGGTGCCTCCCATCACAAATGATTCAGAGTTGGCGGGAGAACATAATAGGAAATATCGGATGTTTTAAAAATTTTGTCCAATGATGTTTTAATCGATTATATCTTCTTTGGAAATGACAATAACGAAAAAAGCTGACGTAACTGTTATATTGAAAAAGAATGTTGAAAGTTTGAAGATCCTTACTGAAATTATGAGTCTTCAAAAATGGTGAAATGACAGATACTAACAATTCATGAAAATAATTACATAAGCTCTTCCACAATAGTTCTTCTTAGAAAATAAACTTGTGTTTATCAGCCAACGTTGGAGCCGGCCGAGGTGCAGTGGTGGGCATACACAAGTCACAGATTATTTTTTCACTGTGTGCCATGAATCTGTTCTTGTGTCAAAGTTGGTATAATTCAATGGAAAATAAATGAGCAAAGGAAAATATTAACAGGGTCCTAATTTTTCTCAAAAATATATTTTGTTGAAACATTTTCCTCAATTACTAGGCAGTTGCTATACATGGAATATGAAATTTACCATAAAATGGTAAAATATCCACTCATGACATGTTTTTAGACCCCTCTCCATCTTTATTTATTATGATGAAACACTACAAAGGAGAACAGCTACCAGTTCAACAGCATAAAAAAAAAAGCAAATAAAAATGGACATTTAGAGAGAAAAATCTTGACTGAAAGTAGTTGAACTGAGAAATATAATTTCCCAGCAACTTCACAAATAATTCTAAAATTTCTTAAATCAATTTTTATTATATTCAAGGTTCTCTATAACTAGAAAACAAGTCTATAAATTTTAAAAATGTTTTCCAGGATTAATCACTAAATAACAAGACATTTGATGTATGGGATTATGGTTATTACTGAAGGTACTGAATTATTTTTAAAAATTTTGTTTTTAAAATTATACATATCTTAACTAGATACATTATTTCTACATCAGTCAGGTCTTAATTTTTTTTTCAATCTTGTTACATCTCCACTCCATTATTAAAGATTTCACTTCATCAGAGCCATATTTGAAAGTTGTTTTGTTTAAACAAAGTGGTAGTTATTTTTTCTTACTTCAAAAGATATTTTATTATTTAGAAAGGAACAATTTGTTCTTTTTGAAAGCCATTAATTGCAGTGAAACAATATTACTATTCAGTTATATCCAGCAAAGTGATTAAAAACACTTTAAAAGTGAAAGGATATTCAATAAAAAAACAAAAAGGTTTTTTCTAGACATAATAAGGAATGGATGTTGAAATTGTCAGCCCTCTAGCTCCATTGGTGCAGCCTGTAAGCACGATACATATATAGCCAGGCAGACAAAAAAAAAAGACACTGTAAAGAAAGCCTACTAATACTCTAAAATTGTTTTTTCTTTGTTGCATAATTTAGTTGAAATGACTTAGAAATATTATGGATGTAGAGTGGGCTATTCTTCATCTTGTACTTGATGTCAATCATTCTATCAGAACAAGTTTTTCTGGTTTGCTTATTCGCTAAAATCTGAATTCAATTCCCAAATCATTCAGGGCTACACATCCAGAAATGAAGAAACAGTATTTTAAAGAACAACTTCTCAACAGATGTTCTTGTCCAGTAAAATCCAATTTTCATAAAATGAACAGTATTAATTACATATTCAATAAATGAAACCGTAATATTGAGGAAAAATCCACTTTATTAATTGTGGTAAAATGTGCAAGTTCAATCCTTGGGTCAAGCAGTGCAGAGGTACATCACTTCAGTAGAGAATGTCGAGTAGCAATACAAGGAGAAAGTTGATAATTACAAGTCTTAATCACTAGGAAGGAAGGCAAAAGAGGAGAACACCCTGAAAGAAATAAGATTCTGTTCAAAATTCCCTGAAGTTTACTTGATACAACAGACACTTAAGGATACAGTAACCAAAATATGAATGGTCTCCATTTTGTCTCTACTGGCAATGGAAGTGCTTTGTTAGTGTGCATGAACTTGAACACACAACAAAAAGATGGACTAGAAATTGTGAATAAAAGTACAAAGAAAGCCGTTTATTATAATCAGGGATAATGTTATCAAAATCAGTATCCGAATCACTTTATTTAAAATGAATTAAAAATAATTTTTTTTTTAAATAAAAAATTTCATATCAATTTTATATAATGTAAAGTTGTTTATAACAATGAATTTAAATTGTTGCAATTTTTATAACCTTTGCTTAATGTTATCAGCTGGTTATTGTTAACTAATAGACCCTGTCCCAAAGTGATCACAATAAGTGGCTTCCTCTGTATATAAGCTACTAGTAACTGTCAAAATAAGCTTTTTAAGTCATGTGGAGCTGAACGACTTAAAAGAAATAATAAACAAATGAAGATTAGAAAAACAACTAGGTTCTTTTTTATTGCCCAAATTTACATAATATATATATATATCATTTGATCTTTCCAAAGTCCAGAAAAGGTTAACATCAAAAGGGAAGAAAGAGATTCAGCACTGCACCCCACCCCCCCATGTTTGAGAAAATATAAGTTAATAGATGAGATCTTTGGTCCCTTTGAAAGCAGATTACACAGATGAGAGCAGCAGCAGGACGAATCATCAAGAAGGGGGGGAAAAGTGGAAATAGAAAATGAAAACAAGATAAATTAGAGAAAGGAAACTGAACAGACATGAGAGGGGGGGGGGACGAGGACATACCTGAGGAGGGGAAAGGGGAACAGGTGTGAGAGAGGGGAGGGAAAGAGTTCTCTTGATTGTGAGAGGAGAAAGGAAGAAAGAAAATGCACAAGTCTTCAGAGGAAGGGAAACTGAAAGATTAAAGAAAGAAAACAAGATGATGATTAGGAATGTTAGTAGAGGCTTGTCTTTTTCATAATGCGCAGAAATTCCTCTTGGTTCACTTCGCCATCATTATCACGATCAGCTTCATCAATCATCTCCTGCAAAACAGAAAACCCAGCAGCTGTAAGTAGTTAGGTTACTTCAACATCTTCAATCATTTACCAAAGAAGAGCAGATAATGCATAACACACTAATACCAATACTTTGCCATTAGAATGTTTCAGTGAGAACCACCTTCTCACTATTCATTACTCACCTCTACCAGCTGTCCATACACCTCTAGGAACAGAAGTATGATGTCATCAGGCTAGATGTTCACAATAGGTGCAAACAAAATATCTATCCATCAGCAGCAAAAAGTGATATAGAACTTTGAATAAAATAAAGTCAATGTGTGTATCTATTACGGCACATAGTAATGACTGTCAACTAATCTTAAATAGTTATTAAATATATAACATGTATTATCCATATATTATATAACATATATTATATAACATATACATATATTATATAACATAACATAACATATTATATAACATAACATTATATAACATAACA
>VCCN01003854.1:11667170-11688074 GCA_006491835.1 Architeuthis dux
TATATATATAATTTCTTTTTAAAGAAATTTTTCCTGCATTTTTTTAATGGTTTTCTTTGAGTTATATTTACTGTAATTTGAACAATTCCTAGTGGTTCTCAATCTGATTCAAATCCAGATCGGTAATCGGAAACATACACTGGTTAGTTCTTTGGAAATTCCTACCTCGATCCATCCTTTCATCACTGTCCATGTTGTCATCATTGTTATTGTCATCCTCCTCCTCCTCTTCATCATCACAGCCGCAAAAACTTGGATTCGACTCATCACTCACATACACTGACATGTCTCGGCCAATCGGGTTAATTGCCCGACCAAACAAGGCTGGCCGTCTAAGATCTCTACACTCCCAGTTTTCATCCTCATCCTCATCATCCATAGCAACAGCAGTGGTAGTCATTGCAGCGGGAACAGTACTGTCAACTGCAGCAGTAGTAGTAGTGGCAACAGTAGTTATTTTGGTGGTAGCAGCAGCAGCTGCAGCTCGGGCAGCTGCTTCCCCTGCTTCAGTGGCAGCAGAGATTTCAGCATCTTCAGATAAAGGATCATCACCATGTTCACTGGCAAGGAAATCAGTTTTGCGTAGAACCTCCAACGAAATGAGCCCAGGTGGTTGTAGGGCTGAAATGCGTGGGGTAGTCATAGTTGAAGTCGTCACTAAGGGGGTGAACCACAAGCCTGCATGGTCTCCTGTCTGTTGCCGCAATCCAGTCCACTGCTCCTGGAGCAAAATTAGAGACAAATTATTAAAATTTTTATTAAACGATTTTAATTTCTCAACAATCTTTACAAAATTCAATTCTTTAATATGTGCTGGAATCCTTGAGAAAAAAGCTTATTTCAAGTGGTGAGTAAAGTTATTGTTCACAAGCAATTCTGGAAAAAGACGAAAAATCAGATTTAAAAAGAATCTTCAAATTGCAGAGATTGTTTTTAGCCAGTATAATTAAAAATAAAATTTTAATTACAACTCATATCAATTTTGCGTATGCTTACAATGGTGGCACACAAAATATGCAGTTATTTTTAGCAGAGTTCTGGTACTGGAAATGAAATTCTGTAGTCTCATCCTACATTGAATTGAGTAAACACTCATTAATTCATACTGTGGAAGGCATGGTTGCTTTTTTAAAACAAATAAAAATGTACACAGCATTTTTGTTACTAAAATTAAAACATTGTTTTTAACCCAGGCAACATTGTAGTAATAAATGTTTTGGGGAAAAAACACAACTATAATAAGATTTTACTGAATTTAATTTTCATTCTATGTAATATTTATACTTCAAAGTTTTTTAAAAATATCAGTTTTTGTTTCATTGACAATTTGACAAAATTCTGCTGACTATATGTGGTAAAATTTTTAACACTATTTCAATATTAAATAACTTTTAAAGAATTTCAAATTTTTCACTCAACCAGAATAAAATTGTTGTATTTGGTGAATTATGAAGAATGGAGTCTGAATAGATAATAATTGGTGAGAATAAATAAAAGAGAAGGTGCAGAACTTAATGTTGCCAGTATTAATATTGTTAATGTGCAAATTATGAAATATCTCAATAAATTTAGATGCAAAATTTCACAAATAAAATAATGCAGTAGATTTAGAAAATGACAGATAATCAAATCAGGAAATTTACCAGCAATTACCTGATTTAAATGCAGTGTATCTTTAAATTAGAAATTATGCAAAACACTCCACAAAGAGTTGTTTTAATGATAAATCTAAATTATCTTTCAGAGGAATTATTTCTCATTGGGTCAGATGATGTTTGTTTTTAACATACCACCTGTTGGGTACAAGGAGTCAACAGTAGTTCTTGGGACTATTAACTATTGTGAGAATTTTATAACAGCAGTTATAAAGAATAAGAAAATTTAAAAAATGCATGTACTGTCACAGTTTTGTTTTTGTCACCTCCTAGTGGACATTGTACATCACCCAAAGAATCCTGGAAAAATCCATGTGGTCTTCAATTCCAGCACCCAATACAACGGAGTATCACAACGATTTTGGTAACAGCCCATCTCCAGCCATGGCCATACACTGCCTCAGGCAGTCGGTTAAGGAAGGACAACCAGACTATGATTCGGAAGTCAAACAGTTTGTGGATCGCGACTTCTATATCGACGATGGCTTGAAGCCACTTTTTACAGTCAAGGCTGCAGTTTCCCTGCTCCAGAGGACGTAGGACGTTCTCGCCAACTCAAACCTGAGGCTGCACAAGATCGCCTCTAACAAGAAAAAGGTAATGGCTGCCCCTCCATCCCAAGATCATGCAAACGATCTCAAAAACTTGGACCCGGGCAAAGATACATTACCAACGCGACACAGCCTGGGTCTCAACTGGGACCTCAAGATAGCTACCTTGAAGGTGAAGGCGTCTAACAAAGAGAAGCCCTTTTCACGCAGAGGTGTCCTATCAATGATAAACAGCCTCTATGACCCTTTGGGATTTGTTGCCCCGGTTACTGTCCAGGGCAAATCTATCCCTAGGGAGCTCACAGTGGAGAACAGGTCACAGAGACTGTTCTTCTCCTCCCCACTGAGGCCTAGATGATCGGGTGGCTTTTAATTATGCCAGCCGGGGAGTGTACTGTCACAAATTTTGTTTTCGTCTCCTCATAGTGGACATTTTAAGTGAGGGGACAAAATTACATTAAACACCGGGATTGGTAGGCATCTTCAGTATGTAGCGTTGTATACTGATTTATTTTTAAATTGCGTAAAGATATATACAAGAAAAGTTTTGTGCATTTATGTACTTAGATCCACGATCTGTAGTTAAGCAACTCCATCCCACTTCCTTGGTCTGTTTGACGCTATCTCCTGTTTTTAGTGTCTCAGTGTTAACATTGTTTTTGTTGTTTTGACTGAATTTGTTTATTGTTTAATTTATGATCCATTTTTCTATTTTGCGTTTGCGTTCTCTAATCTGTGAACTTTGGCTCGTTTGTCGACAAAAACAATGTTTTGTTACTCTTCTCAGTTTCACCTTTTCCTTTATTATTAAACCTGTATACAAAACCCAAACTATGTCAGAGTTGTGATGAACGAAAAGCGTTTAGCTCACTGTCAAAGTATACTGAACGTATACGGAAAACAGTACAATACATTTCCAGGCTTTTATCCTTAGTTCTTTTTAGTTTTATGTAGGCAAAATGTTAACTTCATTTTGAACACTTTAAAATGTAGAAAAAAAAAATCAGTTTCTAATAAAATGTCTCAGTAAGGTAAAATAGAAAACTTTATGGAAATATAAGCAAGGTTTTTGGAGTAAGAGTTCATTATAGCGAGACATGACATCTTTATTAACCATCTAAACAATTCAAGAATATTATGGAAATTAAAATTTGGTGGACTTGCCATTAACAGATTTTAAAGTTTTTACATTTTCAGGCATCACATTCATCAGATCTGCTATCTTTTATTGTGGGATATTCAGCCAGACTGCATTCAAAACACAAAATAGAATCTATTTGTATAGAAGCTTTTCTGGACATTTTCCTTATTTCAAGATCCAAAATGGTCCAAACATGTTCAATAGGATTTACATGGCAGGAGACTGACTTGTTCATTAGAGTTGTTTAAAACCTTTTCAGATGTGCCATTCTCTAGTTTCTTTTGCTGTATGGCATAGAGTTCTATCGTCTATGAAAAAGATGCTGTTTTTGTTCAAATAACCATCAGCAAATATTGGGAGAAGTCTCTCCTGAAGAATGGATATGTATTTTTCTGAACTGATATTCCTCATTCACTTTGGAAGTGTTGAATGACCTTGTGCTCCAAATTGTTTCCAATATCATAATTGAAAATCTGCCATGCCATGTTTGAACAAAATTCTTTAGTAGCTTCCACACCTATACTCCTCCGTGGTTCAAAAAGTGAGCAAATGAGATATTTGAAAGGATAATTTGCAAAGATTTGTCACCATTTTAATTTCCCATTGATTTTTCTGCTGAATGTTGACTGGTTTAAGAAGTGGCTTTCTTCTGGCTGTTCTGTCATGTGAGGCTATTCTTGGGCTGATTTGGACATACAGTGCCACCATGCAAGGGATTCTTTTCTCACTTTCCTGTCGCATTACACAAAGACATGTTAAGATGAACAAGAGGTAGTGGTTTCTTTTCCTTTATTAGTAAAGTTTATGACTATGAAGTTCATTACTGGAAGCACAATTCCCAATTTTGATGCTATGTGACACCAGCTCATTCCGAGTGTCTGACCAACAATATGCTTCTAACTGAAATCTGACAATTCCTGTGGTCCTGGAGTACTTAGGCATTGTGAAGTGATTGTGCAGTTATTTTACTATAAAACCAAAAGAGAAATAAGTAATTATCAATGAGATATCTTTATTATGTCAAATTAGAGTAAAATAATTTAATTATGTCACTGTCAAAATGAGTTTTATCCATAACAGATACACAAACTGAATAAAATGTTTCTACAAACCTGCTTAACACAACTCTTACCACTGGAATCTGGCTGAAACACACTGTATGCAGTCTGAAAGAAGAAAAAAAAGCGGACTTATTAAAAATCATGCATCTTTTTATACCAGAAGAAAACATTGTCTTGGATTTCCTTATTTTAAGACAATATGGTCTAAGGAAAGTAAACCTTGTATTGCATATAAACGGCACACAATCTAGATTATATGATTGCTTTCTGGCGACCATTATTCGGTACAGTATGTACAGTGCATAAATCTTTATAAAACTAATTGATTTAGGTACACTTAGAATTTAGGAAATCTTATTATTAAGAAAATCACTCCAACTATCACATTTTCATTTTACCATTACTCTTACAGGAGCAAAATCTGATTGTTCTGTTATCCACTTAATCACAATGTTTTGCAAAGAGCTTGAGGTTGTGGGGTCGAGGTAAGGCATGTAGCAGACAAGAGAGGATTTAGTAGAAACTTGCTTAAAAATCAGGGTTCCAGCCAACATTACTTCAGTTTGATCATAGTTAGACTTCTTGTATTTCCAGTATATTTGGTGGAACATTGTTTCAGTTCAGGAATTAACCTTACAGTGGGAATCTGATAATACTTCAAGCTAATTCTATCATGCTAATAATTAGTTGTTATACTTAAAATGATACAATGTTAAAGTATTGCACTGACAACATAACACACACATTTAAATACTATCTATGTATCAAGCATCTCTATTTTCATAACTTTGCCTCATTATTATTTCAGGATAATGATAGGATGCAACGAAGGGAGAAAAATGAATGTTTCTTGTCAATCCCACTGACTTAGTTGTACTTGATACAAATCAATCACATTTATTTTAAAGCTGGTAGATTGAGTAAAGTTTAAAATATCCAAGGTTTCATAATAATCACCAGTGTGAGTAAAGAGTAATCACTAAGTGAGAGGAATGATTTCTTTTCTAAGAACTAAAAAAGTTTGTGCTGTATAAACTGTTAGTATGTTGGTCTCACAAGGCATTGATAGTAAATTTAACCCTTGCTAGTGCCAGACTTAGCTCAATACCAATCTATTAAATCTTACCTGTGTCATTTTATGAAAATCCAATGTAGGTCTGTCATAGTCACGTCGACGCTTCCTACCCTCTCTGCGGTCATGCAGAACACAGGGCTGGGAACGACAACGTGGAATGCGCTGTCGCCGTGGTGATGAAGGATTGGACACAGATGACTTACACGCAGCAGGAACACAAGGGGTTGAGCCTCCAGCAGAGACAGTCTGTGGTGGTGGTGGCTGTTGTTGCTGCAGCTGCTGCTGTCGGTAGTGGTGGTGATGGAGATGGTGTTGTTGATGATGGTGGTGGTGGTGGTGGTGGTTAGGGTAAGAGGGTTGGAACTGCTGAGTCTGAAACACCGGTGCTGGCAAGTGGTAAGGATGATGGTGATAGTGTGAAGGTGATGAGAGTACAGATGATGATGAAGGTGGGGAGGGTGAGAAGAATGATGATGGCGAAGTCGATGTCGGCTTGGCCATTTGAGACAGTTGCTCCTCAAGTGAAAAGCTGCGATGCTTCTGGAACGGCCAGTACGATGGCTGCAGGGGTGTCTGGCTGTTGGTTCTGCCAGTAACAGTGGCTGGTGAGGACAATGAAGATGGGGTGCAAGTTGGAGAAGAGTGTGGAGTTTGGGTCAGTGGCACCGGAGCTGTTAAAAGACCACCAAATGTGGCATTCTGGATTTCTGTGTTACTATGAGGGTCAGATTGTGGGGGCACCAAGAGAAAAGATGATGATGAGGAGCATGACGAAGGAGATGAAAATCCGGAATTACCCCGACTTTGACTCCTGCATAGCCACGGGTCCAACACAGGCTTAAAAGCCCTGCTGTCACTATCATCTTCACACCGGCAACCCACCACTGAGACTGAAGCTGGTCTAGGCACAGGGGAATCAGGGGGGCTTTGGAGACAGTTAGAGAACTGGGTTTGGATCTGGGGACTTGGTTTTCCTGATGCCAATGGTGGAGGAGAAGTGGTTAACATGTTAACTGGCATTTGGCTTGGTGCCACATGGAGTTGTGAAGGAGAAACAGAGATAGAGGCAGGAGCTGCCAATGAGAGAGACCCATTTTGGTTAGTGGAAACAGGTCTGGATATTCGAGCTGACATAAACAGACCCCCAGAAGATGTGGGCTGTAAAAGAGATGTCAGTGAAGCAGACATGCCTGTGTTTGGTGAGAGTGGAGACGTTGACAAGGAAAATGGACTTGTCTTCTGGACGTCAGGTGGGGTTCCTTGCCCTGAGTAGTGTTGAAATGGCAAACTCTGTTGCTGCTGAACTTTTGGAGGGTTGCTGGCCTCATTCACAGGGGTAAACGCAATAGGCTTCCATAAAGATGTGCAGCAGCGGCTAGAATCTGTTGTTCTAAAATGGTCTGTACTCAATCCTCCTGTTGACCTCCTGGTCCGGCTGCTGCTGCTACTGCCAGATGGTATGGATAGGGACCGACAATGTTTCTTTTTTGGTGGGTCTGGTGGTGTGCCAGGTGAGATATCCGTAAAACTGTCTGCATCACTACATGTAGCCATTCCTATGCTTGATATTACAGAGGAGTCATTTACTTTGTCTGATGCTGGGTTCTCTGCCTGGACACTGCAACAGGGTGATGAAGTGGATGACAATGCTACAGAGGTTGGAGGAACCAACCCAGAATAGGCTGATCGGTTTGTATCATTGCTACTGGAAATGATAAGATGGTGGGGTGGAACTGCAACAGACTGATCTGATCTATCTCCCAGACGCAGGCCCAAAAGTCCTTGCACAGTGGCTTGCAAGTCAGATCCTTGACCAGAGTTGTTTGGACCTTAAAAGATAAAAATAAATATAGCAAGAAATACATTTATTTGGCTCCAACTTAAAAATTCTAACATTTTATTAATATTCATACCACAATATAAGTAGCTATAATTAGCTGGTGAATTTTGCTCAGCAGTTAGAGAAATTGTTTTGGCATTCAAGTTTGATCTGTTTTAAATAAACTTAGCTATTTGGCAAATGTACAGAACTGACCCTTGCTCTTAAAAATCAGAAATGTTCTTTTTAATGTAACTCTTGGTTCTCAGATTGGAAAAGAAAATACCTGCAACCAAAAGTTACCATCAGATTTTGAAAACAAAGTCCATCAAATTGCCAAGTTATTTTTAAAGCAGACTAGTCAAACTTGGGAAATAAAAAACAAATTTGACAACCTCACTCAAAAGCTATTCTTGTTAATGGAGCCAACAGTGCAAAATACTTATGGGTACATCCATAGCAAGCACATAAACATACCAATACAGATACCTACATGCAATATAAGCACTACTTAGTTTGTCAGCCACTTGTTTTGTTAGTCCTTTAAAAGGTAGAAATGAGTGAACAACTGCAATCAACAACACAAGGGAGGATTCATAAAACACATACCAACTTATACTCTAATTGAACATCTCTCTCATCGTTTGAATATTTCAAGATTTGTTTTATGCCAGAAAGGACAACTACTGATATCTGTGAGTTTAATTATTAAGTTTTGAATCAAAATATCTAGAGTAGTAGGATTTTTACATGGTTACTGTAAAAAAAACTTTCCTTATCTGCCTTTTTAAAAACTCGAGTCGAAGAGCCAAGACCTCTTTATTTATGTTTTTGGTGCACAAGGTTTGATTGGTGGCCTAATTAGATTAAAGTACGAGGAATCCATATATGCAAGTCCTACAACTGTAAGCCTGTGCATTCTATGTGAAAATTGCAATGTTTTATCGAATGTATATAAAAAACAGTATGAAGGAAAAAATGAAAAATTATGTCTAAATCAAAAAATAATTACTGGATCCACCCCAAAATCACCACTTTCTCATCATGTGCCTTGTCCTTCCACGAAATTCCATTAAAATCCATCGAGAACTTTAGATATTGCGGGGACAGACAGGAATGAATACAGAAATGTATGAAAAGAAATATCTCTCAATCAAGAACAAATTCTATTTGGATTCCTCATACTTTAATCTACTTAGGCCACTAATCAAACCTTGTGTACCCAAAAACAAAGTGGTCTTAGCTATGGACTATCTTGTCTAGCTGACACTTATCTGACATACAGGCACACATAGAAAGGAACAGATTAAATATTTATGTACAAGGCCACATTTTTGGAGCATTCAATGTAATTTGAATATTATCAATAGATCATAAAATGTACATAATTTTAAATCACTATAGGTACATTATACAGTATTTAAGCTATTTCAGTTTTACGTTTCCTTGGTTTAGAAGCACTAATATTTAAATGCAAAAGAAATCAATATTTCCTTTTCTTTATTGCTCTTAAGAAGTTTGAGAAGCTTTGATATTTATTCTCAAAGCAGGATAAGTTAATGACACTTATAACCTAAGAAGAAAAAATGGATTTATTTTAAAATAGAGCATAAAAGTATTCTAACCTAGTAATTTGCAATAACTCTATATCAGCAAACATAACAGATACACCAGTAAGATTTAAGCGCACAGTAAAAAAAGATACTAATTTGTTAGTATTGAAGATACTTCTTAAGCTGACAAATAGCAATATTATTAACTTTGAGGAACAGAAATAATTATAAAAATTCAATTTGAAAAATGTAATTCTTGCGTCATCCACAGTGACATTATATGCTACATAATTTTGTAAAACAGATTTCATATAAATTGTGATTTGGAAATTACTAGAATAAACAACTAAATAAAAGTTTCCTTTTTCTGCATAACAAATTGAAAGTTATGATTGTTTTATACCACAACCCGACAGAAAAAGTATATTTTGACTTTGATGTTATTATGAATCATCACATTATAAAAGATTATTTGAGGAAAACGGTAAGACATGTATCTTGGATATCCTCCAGGTGACCTAACAGTAAAAATGAAAGTCTGTTGTTTTTCTAGTCTTATTTAAACAGCACAGCATAAGATGTTATTCCTAAGATCTACACTAGTACAAAATGTACTATTCTTTTTAATTGCCAAAAAAAAAAGAAAAGAAAAGAAAAATCCTTTTAAATATCATTCTAGCAGCCATCTTTGGTTTGAAGATAATTTTTTTTTTACTTGAAGCCCTTAACATAACCAAAGAAAAAAAAGATCATTTGTAATGAAATTAATGTAGAATTTCATAAAACAATGCTGTACTTTCTAAGCTTTTAGTGTTACAAAAATGGAAAGAAAAAAAAAAGAAGTGATTTATACATTAAAGATTGTCTAGAAAGGCTTACCTCCACCAGTTATAGCGGCTGGCTTTTTCTGTGGTGAGGATGGATATAGCCGGGATGTTGTTGGAGAGACAGACACATTGCCGAGTTGAGTATCCTGGTAGATGTCAACAAAAAGAAAAAAGAAAAAAAGTAATTAAGAAAGAAAATAAAAACATTTAAAGTACTATTTATATCCAAATTAAAGGATGTTGATGTCTCCATTACCATGTTTAGGTATTTACTAAGCTTAGTCTGGCACAAGGCCACAATTGTGAGGCAACCAGTGAGGATTGAACTCACTACACAGTAGTAATGGTCTATAAGACTATCTCGCTAACCATTACCCCACAGTGATGTTTAGGTTATCACACACAACTGCCACGTTTAGGCATCATCATAATTCAACCTATTAGAATTGGTTTTCATGGTAAAATTCATTAATGTCTAATTTATTTTTTTATACAAAATGCAAGAAGCTACTTATTAAACAAAAGTTTAGATATGATAGCAAAAAATTGCTTGATGTACAATTAGATAACAAAAAAAAAAATATCTATATTGCAACATTTCCTCATGCTGCAAAATACTATTACACTGATATCTCCTTGTTCTTTCAAAGGAGAACCAAAATAATATTTTACTCTAGAATTCCAGATTTATGCTTCACCTTCTAATAAACGAGGGGAAAAAAATCAGGCAAACTTGCAATAGTTGAACTTCAAACTATTTCACTTGCAACAAATTCTTTGAAGTTGCCTGTCAAATTTTAAATATATTATGTTAGTAGTTACCTACTTTATTTTCTTACAACTTTTATCCATTTTCAGGTTTTACTTTTAAGAGTTATTTTGAAGTTTTAAGATCATTAAAATATTGTCAAATTGGCATTTTCAAGTAAACTTCTAAATCCAGGATACAGGGTTGAATCCTAGATCTTTCCTCTTCAATGTCTATCTACTGAACCAAAAACATCTAAATTCAATAAAAACAGTCCCCAAATGTCATAATTAGACCATCTGGACACATCTGCAGACACACAATTGCATTTTTGTATGTAAAAAGAGTTAACATAATCATACAGTAAGCATTCCCTATTTAAAAACACTAAAATAAAGAGACATGCTTATTGATAAACAGGGAAAATCGCAATAGTCTTACACTTATCCTATTCAAATTGATCCACTGTTTTTTTCTAATGGAGGGGGGGGGGGCTACTCAAGAGATAATACTTCTAAAAATGAAAGCTGACTTGAAGATAATAATTATAGGCAAAACAAGAGCAATGCCTATTAAAAAAAAGTTTATGTCAATCATTATACAAATACCAGTAAAGCATTTGGAATGAATTTCAGAAAGATTATAAAACTGTAACTATTTAACAATCAAACTTAAAACCTTGTAAGAAGTCAAAGGTGGACTGGAAATAATTTTTAAGAAATATGGAATTTTTACTTTTATCTTTTTGAAGTTCTCCAATATCTCAATGTTATGATGAGACAAAGTAATTTCCAAACAAATATAAGAAAAAAGGTGGTTTATGGGAATGCTACAGCAATAACAGAAAAAAAGAATGAAATAAAATCAAAGTTAATAGGACCTTCACTGCATGGACGTAACCCGGAGGATTTGCTGGGGCAAAGGCATCATCTATCAGCTCTTGCATCTTTAATTTGTTGGTAATAAAGGCCATCATGTACCGGCTAGCCCCACCCAAATCACTGGCACTATCAGCAACCTCACTGCTGCAACTTCTACCATTAGGATTTCCTTGACTGTTAGCCTCTCCATCAACTGAGTCTGTGTTACACTGCCTTGACGAAGATGAAGCAGCATTAGCCGGGAAGTGGTACTGCTGCTGTTGCTGCAGCGGAAAAGTCTGTGGGGACATTGAGAAACGAGGTTTCTGTTGTTGCAGAATCTGGCTGTGGGTTTGATGTGATGATGAGGGAAATGAAGATGATGATGGAGATCTTGAGCTCTTTGGAGTAGAGTGTTTTGACAGGGATAGAAAAGAAAAGCTGGTGTCACTTTGCTGCCCTGGGGGCATGGAGTTTGGCGCTAGTTGCAATACATTCTGATGTTGTACTAATGTTGAGAGAGCAGCAGCAGCAGTAGTAGTAGTAGTAGTAGTAATGGTAGAAGAATCACTGATTTTAGAAGATCTGGAATTTGTTGTCATTGTCAAACATTGGCAAACTGGCACCCCTTCTGGCAATGAACACAGCTGTTGCTCCAGCAATTGCTGTTCTTCTGACGAAAAAAGAGAGGTTTCTTTTGAGTTTTTAGGTTGTGCCAGGCATCGTGGCTGCGAAAGAGAGTCAGAGAATGATGCAGGAACTGCAGGAGTAGCATCTTTTCGGTTAGATCCCTGTGGTGGTTCATCCTGTTGTGGGTATGATCGTCCCGCTGGGTAGGTTTGTCGCAATTGTTGCCGGCCACCAATGTCTAGCATCCTAGGATGTGAAAGCTCACCACATTGGCTACGGCTGACCGGTACAACCGCCGTGGCCGTAGTTGATGTGGCAACAGCGTTGGCGGTGGCCGTAGTTGATGCAAAAACAACGCTGTTCCCCAGCAAAGCCTACACCAGCAGTGATAGCTAGAGAGCGTGGTTGCAATGGCAGTGGTGAGGAGTTCCGAAAATCTGGTGATGTTGGTGGCAGGTGTGTCTACACAGAATGTAGCCATTCAAAGGTCAGCAAGTGTTGAAAATTGATGAATATATTCTTTCTGGGATCACAGGGTCAGTGATTAGCTGAAATGGACAAAAGGAAAAAAATATGCCAAACATTAAATTAAAAATAAAAACAAGGAAATAGGACCAAAATTCTAATTTCTGTATAAAAATGAATTATATTTCAGATAATCATTATAAAGTATTCAATAAAGTATTACTCCATTTTTTGCTTTTATTATTAAAATCTACCTGTAATCTTTTTTGTAATATTTAAAATTTATTTTCTTAGGGGGAAAAAAAAAAATTAAAATTTTCTGCCAAAATTTAAAAAACAATAAAAATAAAATGGTATTTTATAAATATGGGATAAATTACAGACAAAACAAAATATGCAACTATTTCTGAAAAAATGTTGAAAAACCATTTAATATTTAAAGCCCATTAATATTTGATCATCAACCATGCACTAACAAGATTATTGAAAAATAAATATAGTCCTCAACATCCTTTATCATAAAATAAACCTTGTGAGTTTATCTACCTCCTCCTCCCCTTCTAACAGTCAGGCATCACAAGATGCAAGTAGTACTTTACCAAGTACTTGATGTATTCTAAGGCAAATTAAATAAGAAACCTCTTAACCACAAGCACTATTACACTCAAACACAGAAAACCACATTTGTGAGTTCATCTAAAAATCTTATTTATGTTATTTCAAACATTTCCAGAAAATACCAAATCAGCTTCATGTTTTTCTGTAATGCTTTTTTTATATTTAAAGATAAGAAAATTATAGAAAATGAATTATAAAGTTCTATGAGAAATGTAATCAGAATGCACAAGACCATAACCTACAAATAAAATAAATAAAATAGAACAAATGACAATAAGGCGAACATATTGGATTAAAAAAATTTAAACCAGGAAAAATACTTAGTAAAAAAATATATAAACAATTTTCCCTAAGTAACTCCAGTTTATGTTAACACTATTCTGATAATTATTTTTAATTAGCATTTATACTGCATTAATTATAATTTGTGTGGTGTATGTGCAAGAGGGACCATTGGAATCAGAACATTTTTATAATGAAAACATTTTAAATATGATGCATATTGGCAATAAAACAGAGACTATCCTTTTAATTCTATTTTGTTTCCTTAATCATTGATAAACTGAAAAGAAAATCAACCATGCATTAAAAAAAAGAAAAAGAAAAAAAGCATCCATTAAAAAATTAAGTAAGGTTTTCAGTAATTAAGAAAATACCAACAGCATAAAGTATGGAAAGTCAGATTTTGAAATAGCACATTGATTGTGCATAAACAATCACAGGGTGCCTAGATGTATGTCTTAAATAAGCTTGATGTGCTCAGATAAGTAAGGGATATTCCGGGTCAATGACCCCTAAGCTTAATTTGAATTAATCTGTTCCAGTTACAGAAAAAAAGAAGATCAGACAAAAACAGAGATAAAGGGTAGAGAGTCAGAAGTACATGTTTAATTTTCTTCTTTTTTTTAAGTGATGGTGGCTGAAGGCTATTTTTTAAAAGTCTTTAATCTTTATTTTCTTCAGGTGCAGAAAAAAATTGAAAGTGGTCACACAGTAAATATGCAGCCCAAGGTGTGCATGGTTTGAATAGGGTAGAGATTATTAGGGATGGAGGTGTTGAGCAAGTTTTGGGGCCGACAGGTAATGATTAACCTAGGTTGAGCCTGACCGATATATACAAGCATGTGCTGTTCATTTGATTAGTGGTCTTCAAGGCTAAAGAAAGGTGGGCATGGAAGGTGGAGAAATAATAAAGAAAGCAATCATGGAGAGATCTAGATTTGGGGTTAAGTAAAAGTGAGAAGAAAGGTGAGTGAGATGATTGGAGAGAGAGAGAGAGAGAGATACTAATGATAGAGTGATTGAAAGAGAAATGGAACACTGGAGAGAAAAAAAAAACATGCACACAAACAAATGTGTACAAGAATAAAAAGTTTAAATATGACCTACCATCAAAATACCAAGAAGCAAAATGATGAGGTTAAATGGCTTGTCAATGTCTTTTATATCAGTTTCTGCTGGGGGACACACAGTCATCCATGTGTCTATTCACCATCAGTACCCAGCTGCCACACTAGCCTTTGTCTTTCAACCAAACTTGACCCCTTTCATCCCCTAAATAATTAGGCCTTAAATTCTTTTTCTAAACGTAATTCACAAACACTTCAAGTGCACTTCTGTATTTTTTAAACCATGGAATATTGAATATCTCAAACTGCAAAAGCTACTCAAGATTGAAATTCAATAACCCTAAATATGCCTTGATAATAAGTAAAGGGATACCTTGGTTAATTTATTCTGCAAGATAACATTTAGCAGCGATTTTATCAAATGCTCATTAAATTTCAAATTAGAAAGAAAAAACAACAAAAGATTCCAGTAAGAAAATCATCCAAAACTGTTCCGCAGACTACCAAGACCTTCATTTCCATTAATTTCTAATTAAGTATCAATAATTAAAACCCTAAAGTAAAACTACTGTTAAGAACCTCTTCAAACAGTAGCTTTTCTGGATCTCACAAGAAAAAAATTGTTATCATAAATCACTTATGTATTTAGCATGCTTGTCTAACAGAAAATAACAAAATTCACCAAGATTTTAAGCCCAAAATGAAATTACAATACAATTTGTGTTGGGCATGGAAGGTGGAGAAAGAGGTGGAGTTTCAAGATGCTTCACAAAGGTGTGCAACAAACGTAATTTGCTTAACCTTCAAATATTTTTAGAAAGATAAAAAACTTTCATGTATCATTTTTTCCTTAGGAGTTATGAGGATGAATATATTAAACAAGCCTGGCTGCTGCAGGGTCAAACTCCACTCCTACTTCTATTCCGACTGAAGATAATTACTGCAATATTTGTATTGTGTATATAATAAATAAAAAAATTATAAAAATATATTTTTTTTAGTTTAAAGGTATTTATTTATTAGAATGAAATAAGCCCTTGCATATCTGTGAGATAAATTTTGTAGATAAGACTTGTCAATTTAGTTCAGTTGGTAAGAGACCAGCCTACCAATCAATTGGTTGTGCTTTCGAATCACAGTACAGAAATGTTAATTTTTACTCCCCTAAATTTGGTGAGGATTGTTCTTGTTGTTCTCATTGCAGTAGAACAACAGTCAAACTCCATACTTTGTACTGGAGTTTGATAAAAATAACTTTTAAAAGCTCATTACTTTAAAGCAAAATATTTTAAGGAGTCCAATCAATGTGTCTGAAATTCTTTTTTACAGTAACCAATAGATAGCACAAGAAAAATTTAATGAAATCAAAATTATCAAAAATTAAAATCATTTTGTGTATGATACGGTCAGACTATTTTCCTCATCTATATGTTCAGGCAATTAATGAAGGTTCCATTTTCAAACAAATCACATTGAATTGCCTGGAAAATCTTTTTCTCAAAACTTAAAAAATGACTTATAACAATAAAGGCATCAACATTCAGTAGTGAAAATTATTAATTAAAACTTCTGACACCATCACCGTCACAGAATGTCATAGTGCATAAATTTTGTCCTCTTATCAAATCCTTAATTCTTTTTAGTTTCATGTTAGAGCAATTTTTCTATCCCAATTCAAAGCCTTAAAATGACATTAGCCTAATAATGTCATAATGAATGTAGATGCAATTTTATAGGCAGCTTTTGAGACTCACTCAGTATGTAACATGGTCAATTTTTAGAGTAGGGTTTTAACAATAGTAATGATCTGAGACCAGCTCGCTAACCATTACCCAATGGCAAGATACCCTTATGGATCTTGGAGACTGGAATCTGTCAAGATTGACAATGGGTGTAACAGCTTTTTACTGTTACTATTGCTTGGGTGATAAGGTAGTTATGGGAGAGTGGTTTGCCCAGGTTCTCCTCAGTCACCCACTCTCTTCGCCATCAACCATCATGGCATGCCAACAATGACATTTTTTGTCAAGATATCTGATGATGGGACAGAGTGCAGAGAGAAGTGGATTCATGCCAAGAGCATTAGTGTTAAGTGAACAAATTCTCATCTGAAATTCAACCTCAGTTTGCTAATTGTGTTTTTCATACTGATAACTGTTGTGCTACCTCACACCTGCTATGTCACTTTCATGCTAATTGTCTAGAGAAAGGCATAAATCTAAACCTCCCTGAACTGGGACAGAGTGCAGAGAGAAATGGATTCATGCCAAGGGCATTAGTGTTAAGTGAAAGTCTCATCTGAAATTCAACCTCAGTTTGCTAATTGTGTTTTTCATACTGATAACTGTTATGCTAGTTTCATGCTAATTGTCTGGAGAAAGGCATAAATCTAAACCTCCCTGAACTTTTATTTAATACCAATTATCATGGCCTTGTCATTGGCTTAACATAATAAAAGACAAGACGAAAGAGTGAAGGTGATGCTGCACAAGTCTTTCTCATTAAAATATCATACAATCCCAAACTTTGGTCTCCTAAATAAGGAATGACATTGTACATAATTATAAAAGCCCTGATAATACATTTTGGATTGCAATTCATATTCAATTCTGCTGATGCTGATAACCATTATGTTACCTCACACTCACACCTCCAGATAATACTGAAAGATTCAAATACTATGAGAAAGGACAAAATTCCTTGGATTCTATGTACAGAGTTCAAGATGATTCATTCTTTTTATCTTGATTAATTATTGACTTGCTGACAAAGTGTATACTAAAACAAACTATTTATTAACAAAGTAACTTTTGCACTCTGCTCACATTTCCCCATTTCTAATGGTCAGCTACAAAACTATATCCAGAAAACACACGGTACAAAGCATGGGTGGATGGAAAGGAATCTTACTGATTATGTAATTAAAAGGAAAATTAAAACCAAATAAAAAAAAAATCTATTTTTGAACCTTTTTGAAGATAAGATCAGCACATTTATAAAAAAAAAAATATTTAAACAGTGCACCTAGCTAAAATTAAAAAAAATAAAGCCTGTATTTTGTCCCAATATAAAAATAAAGCCTGTATTTTGTGATGAAACAAGAACAAATGGAAATGCTAATACTGTAGACAAATAAACTCCATTCGATTTTGGTATTCAGTAATACACATAATAAATTAAACTAACCACCTGTATTTTTATGTAGATGTCCAGATAAAGTCTTATAATAAGGCCTAAGGGAAGTAAATTAAATAAGGCCAGTTCAAATTTCATACTCTTAGTTGAAAATGAATGAATTATAATGCCTAAATGCACTTTAAAACAGCAAAATGGAACCAAGAAACAATCAAAAGAGAGAAAAAACATGTACAGTGTTTTTTCTCTCATTACAATTTACACCTACTAGGACTATGGAAAAAAGAAAAAAACAAATACGCATTGATGAACAGCTTTAGCTTATTCCAATTAATCAAAGAGTAGTCTTCATATTTATTAAATACACAGCCAAAGGGAGAGGAATGGTGGTAGGAAGGTTGAGTTGCACCAACCCTCAAAGTATGGGAGGGCCTTGAAAATCAACATTCAAAATCCTGGCTTTTTATCTGGGCTTGAACACTAACCACTGTTATCAATGGGGAATATGCTGCTACCACAGACCCAAGGAAGGTCACCAATGAAAGAGTAGTCTTAGTATAAATTATTGACATATTTATGAATGAAAAGAAAGAAAAAAAAAACCTCACCATCCTTATCTGCACAGATTCCTCTAGGATCCACACCAAATGCCTAAGGACCAGTGAAGAACAGTTTTGCTAGTCTGAAATGTATAAACAAAAAGGGAATCAAAATTGCAGACGTTTACATATAGGTCATTCCGTGTCAAGTGGACCAGTGGTCCCCTCTCGACTATCTCAGATTTTGCTGTAACTTTGCTCAGATGTTCATTTGGGTTTGAAATGAAGTCCTGTAAAACTTTAGCTCAATATCTTTACTCGTTCAGTCACTATGGATCCAAGAACAAGGACTACTTTAGTCGAAGCGATGACGACCAAATCTTTTTTTCCATTTTCAACTAGCAACCATTCCACAACAGGACCTTCTACTGCACTGAAAATTTGTCTTCATGATCAACTTTATATGCATATTTTGAAAATGATGTCAAAGTGGGCTCCAAATTTCATTGGTATTTCCGAGAAGCCATTTTAAAGTAATCATTACTCAGAACCTAGCCAACTGTGTATGCTCTGTTTGGCAAGGAACAAAGTGATGTCAATGCACTACAAAATGTTACAATCTGGATCTTTCTAGCCTTTCTAGATCCTGAGATATAATGTCTCAAAAATGGCTCAAATTAAAAAACGACAAAAATGCACCATTTTAAAGGTAAAAATGTACATGTGGAACAATCTGCACAATTTTCTACCAAGAACCACTGCAAAGAGCAATGTTTAAAATACTTGGGGCTAGATTTTAAAGTTGGTGTCTTGATTCTTTCATGTTCTAATCAGTGGTTGAAATGGAGGGGGGGGGGTATATGTGGATACAGCATATACCTACATCTCAATTTCCAGGTTTTTTGTATGTTCAATGTCTATTAATGGAGACTTTAACATATACCTAGCCCCCAAATTCAAACCTTACCGTATACCTAGTATTTTATATAAATATAAGTCACCTTTAGATGATAGGGCACACAATTCCTAAAGAGATTACCCACCTCATTTCGTAGGTAGACCCTTAAACATTAAATATGCTGCCTACCTGAATATGGGTGAGGATTAGGATCTGATTGAGTATGCAGTCTCAAGACAGCTGTCTCCCCAGTGATGTCACCAAATACAGAGATTTGGGTTGGACATTTTACCAAAGGTGCAATATATTCCAGTGAGGTCTTTAAGTTCTCAGAATCATTCACGGAAGAGGGTTAAGCTCTGAGAACAGTTAGTCTTAAAAGTGGGTGACTTCTTTAATTTAAAGTTGAATAACTCCTTTATTTTTAAAGATATTTCAATGAAATGTTGTATGAATGTTGGGGGAGGTATGAAGTATAGTAAGTTATTGGTGATCCGATTGTTTGTTTATATTTTATAAACAAAAACCATGTTTTTGGTTCCAATTGGAAACAAATTTTTGACAATTTTTTCTGAAATTTAGTTGGAATGTCGGGGAAACTCCCAGAATAAGAAAATGGTGGGTTATGGCCGATCCAATTGTTTATATTTTATATGGTAATTTAAAATTGAATAATTTTTTATTTCAATGAAATTTTGTATGAAGGTTGGGGGAGGTATGAAGACTTTGCTATAGTGAGTTATCGTCGATCCGATTGATTGTTTACGTTTTATAAACAAAATTCATGTTTTTGTTTCCAAAAAAACATGTTTGGTTTTGGTTGAAAAATTTAGATATTTTACTAGGGGATAAATACAGATAGGTGAATAGGTAAATAAAACGGCAATAGAGACAATATGGTAATCATAATAATCTTTCCGCCGGAGACCTTTATACTGTTAAGATATTTTGGTCTATTTTTTAACAACTATGCCCAGTTGAAGTCGACAAACTTCCCAATTTCATTCATTTTTTTCCTCTCAATTTTACAAATAGTTTTTTTTCCCTCCAAATACTTAACCCTAATAATATTAAATGGGATATGCATATATGGATAACCTAGGAAAAATTATATCAAACCATAATAACCAAATCATGGAACCGATTAGGAATGAAAATGAGAGAATTAACACAATAAGAAAATGCAACTGCAAACAACCAGATAAGTGCATGTGATGTATTTAGCTAAAATATCAACATTAAAAAATAAGAGGGATGTGAAGGCATATGTTGAAATAATAAAACCAGAATTTAAAGCAAGGCTGGCTAACCATAGAGCGTCTTTTAAAGATAGATTTAGAAAAATGGATACAGCATTATCCATATATTACTGGAAATTAATGGAATT
Organism: Architeuthis dux; assembly: GCA_006491835.1. Lineage (NCBI taxonomy): Eukaryota > Metazoa > Mollusca > Cephalopoda > Oegopsida > Architeuthidae > Architeuthis > Architeuthis dux. Next base: position 11,687,482 of record VCCN01003854.1, read on the forward strand.
AGGAAAAAAACCTGTAATAAAATGGACAATTTTGAAAGAGGCAAGAACATGCAATGCCTAAATTCTAGATGTAATTATGTCTAGAAGAAAAATTAAAAATAATAACATATAATGAAAAGAGTAAACTTCTTAATTCTAAATGAGAAATCAGTTTTGTATAGGCATCAAAAATTGTTTTCACTAAAATGCGTTAAAAAATAGAATAAAGATGCAGAAAATAGAGTAACGTAAGACTTTATGAAGATGAAGTTAAAATACAGAAAAAATAGTAAAAAAATAAATAGTGTTAAAAAATTACAAGTAATAATCAGATGAAAATCAAATAATATTTTTAAGAACCTGAATAGTTGGAATATTACCATGGGTAAACCGTAAAATGAATAATAATTAATATACCAGTAGAGAACTAAGAAAAATCTAAATAAATAACATAAAAAAGTCTAATAATAAAGACCTAAATACAATTATAATGAAAATAACTATCAGAAAGAGAGCGAGTCGAAATACAGATGTATAAAAGAATAAATACAAAAAGACATTAAGTTGAGTAGATGGATACTTCGAAAAACCCGGCACTGATGAGAGATATATAT
>VCCN01003854.1:11698963-11731043 GCA_006491835.1 Architeuthis dux
TCGCCAACACCTTTAAGGTAGGGTAATAGAATCATGGGAAGGCGAGCTTTACAACACAAATAACAAGAAGTTCAACCGTCCAAAGAACCATTTCAATATAAATGACCCTTCTCAAAACTATAGAAAATATCTAAACATTATTTGTTTCCAATGTTTAGACCAGGATATTTTTGTCTTTGAAAAAGTTGTTTACACTATGAAAAAAATGAGACATAATTTACATTTTAAAATTTTTAGTGAAATGTGCGTGAAGGTACCTAAGTAAGATGTCTTCCATCTTATTCTTTATAAATTTTTTTATTTATTGGTTCTGTAGTAAATTTCTGGAAATTATTTTTTTTACTTAACTCAAATGTGAGTGGAAAATACCTGATTGTTTTTTTTAAATATCTTGTGAATAAAAACCCAAATAATCCAAGTAATCATAGATTAACCGTAAAAACAGAAATTTATTATTTTGTTTTTCATCTAATATAGCAAGACTTATTATTCTATATAGTTTTTGATGTTTGAAATTAGTTTTCTTTTTCACATATATATTCCTCCAAAATGTCAATTTAAAAACAAAAAATCTTAAAAACTACTCACTTGGGAAGAATTTTGTTAATCTATTAAAATATTCTGATGACAAAAATTTGGTAAATTTCCATTTATTTCTGAAGTTATTGTTATACAAAAAATTCAAGGGTGCCAATAATCCTAACCGGCACTGTACATCTGTGTATGTGTGTATTCCTTTACCTTTATATACCCTTGTAGGTAAATTATATGCGTTTATGAATTATTGTAGATAAATTGTTGTAGACAAATTCATCTAGAACCTAACAAAAGTGAGTTAACATTAATTTAAATGAATGTAAAAGCAAAGGCAGTTTGAGAGAATGAGCAAACTATCCTATTTCCTAGATTTTTTTAGTTAAGACTATCCTTCTATGAATTTCTGGGTGTTCAGAACGAAAGTAGCAGAGGAGTTCAAGACTGCTGCAAATAAAATGTATAATATATATCCATTGATAGAATTGCAAGCTCAATTCAAATACCCAGGATTGAACTTGGTACTTCCTACCCATCACAAAATTGATTAGAAAATAATTATACAAAGATGTGTGAAGATTTTGGTATAAAAAACATTTTTGTACATAGAGCAAGAGAAAAGATTTTGACCTTGGCAATACACTAAAAAAATAATTACTGTTAATTAACAAAGTGTTCTTTCTCAACAGTTTTGTAGTAATACCATCAGTTTACACAAATAGAGTTGAAAAATGTATTCAACTACTTAAAAGAGGGGGGGGGTCAAACTATTTCCCTGCAACAAATAAACTAAATAGAAACGACAGTAATATTATAATGTGATAAATTATGTAACAAATTATGTGACAGGGAAGAAATACACAAAACTGAACCTTTTACCACCTACACTGCAAAAATATCAATAAATCATAATTCTGCTATTTTCTTCTAGTGAAGTGAGTTTTGGATAAAAAGTACATAATGTAGCTCAATTTTGTTTAGGTTCCCTACCTTTAAAAAAAGTACTGGCAACTGAGTGTTCTGACAAATTTCTATATAATAAAATTGTATAATTGTTTCTGCATGACTTAAGATTACCTTTATTAAAGCAATGACAGTAAAATAAGGTATTGGAGCAAAAACAGGTTTAAACAAGTCATAAAGCCAGATTTCTGATGAAAATCACTCACTCACACACACACACACACACATATTCCCATGCTTTGCTTCACACATGAGTGATTTAATGTGGCTTTCCCACAGTAAGATGATTTTACCTTAAGGCAAATAGCTACCACTATAATTTTACCATTGGCTACTTCTCCTAAGTATTTAAAATGTGTGTGTGTGCATGTGTGTGTGTGCATGTGTGTGCATGTGTGTGTAGCTATAGTAGCTACAAAAAACAACCAAAATAAGATAAGGGTAGGAGAATGAAGATATGTCAGACAATACAAACTTTAGCTATATATAATAGCTAACACAGTTAAGCATTGCAGACATAACTTTGGTATATTATACAAATATCAAAATAATAAATACTGAGATGGATCCTATTTTTTGCATGCCTACTATGCATCTTTTAACCATATTAAGCCTATGAAGAGGTCAAAACGTGATATGGGGATGGGGGAGTAGTTCCAAAGAAGGAACCACCAGGGCACGCTTGGTAGTGCGTGGATTCGAGGAACATTGCTTCATTACGAAGGATAACCTGACTGTTGGTAAAGGAGCATGAGAGCATTTTTTACAGTTGCCTCTAGTAAGAAATGGAGAGTCAAAACAAGAGATATAAAATCTGCATTTCTTCAAGGGGAACAACTGGACTGTGACGTCTATATAAAAACCCCAATAGAGAGTAAAACTAAAAGGGATTTATTTGGAAACTCAGACATGGACTATATGGTCTCAAAGATGGAGCAAGACAGTTCTATCTAAGTGTGCCTAATGAACTTGTCTTTAGGATGTACACCAGGGGTTCTCAACCATTTTTGTGTCATCTCCCACTTTCATATGGAAAACCTTTTCACTGCCCACCTGAATAGTAAATATTCAAAAGGATACCAACATTTTTTAACTCTTACAAAACAATAAAAATGAAGAGCTTTCACGTTACAAGATTATTTAATGAAAGTAATGTAAAGTAGTAACATTGAATGTTTGGAACACACATGCCGGTTGTAGATATCATCACTGCGATCCCTGTGTCTGGTGCAACGTGGCTAGTGCAGGCACATTAGATTTTAAATTAGTTATCTTTAACCACAAGTCACCTTGTTTGGTTATCACCAACCTACTTCTAGATAGCAAGGTACTGATGTGGCTGAAACGAGCTTCTACCAAGTAGAAAGTTGGGAAGAATTCAATATACCTTGTTTGCTGTGAAGTTGATACCGCATTGTGGCATCATTGTCATTTTGTAACTATTAATTATTCCTGCACATCGTCTTCTCTATCGACTACTTAGACTTCAAACAGGTTGCTATACCAAACTGGAACAGACAATGCAATAATGTCTTGGAATCATTGTACCATGCCGTCATGCAATGATTGTAAATAGTTGCGATAAGTACTTATATCCTCATCAACCAATTCATCTTTTAAGCTATCGTTGAAATTGGTGGAGGTGACGTCTGGAAATGTTCCTCTTATATAGCGCTAATTTAGAAATTAAGGCAGTGATAGACGCTTTACAGTCAACAAGTGTTTTTTGCTTTCCTTGCAATAACGTATTAAGATCATTATCTTTGGTGAATATGTTGCTAAGGAAAATTTTGCAGCAATTAGAGAAGTGGAGTGTTTTGAAAAAATTCTATGATTGTATCAAACAGTTCGACAAAACGAACAACACAGTTGCCTTTTGACAATCATCGTACTTCAGTATGGTACAAAGGCCTCACATAGTTATCATCATTATCCAGGCACAGTTGATGGAAAATTCGATCAGACACAGAATTTGTTCAGTCTTGATAACTAACTGCAGTACATCATTGAGCCTGCCATTGATATTTTTTTGCCACTAAATGCTGTTGGTGAGCCACGCAGTGAATTGTTAAAACAGGATGTGGAATTTCAAGTTTTAGGAGAGAAGAGAAACCTCTGTATCTACCTACCATAGCAGGCGCTACATCAGATGTGCAGGCCACAATATTGGTCAATGGGATGTTATGCTCATTAAAAATAGCTTCAATAATTCTAAAATAGACATACTTTTTGAGTCAAGCAGCAATTGATCAGTGAACAACATTTCCTCGTGGATTGAATGTTTTCATTGAAAAACCGAACATATATCATCAAGCATTGACTGTTGACTCATTCACTTGGGGTGGTCATTTCATCTATACGTCAAGTAATTGTATCATTAGTAAGAGGAATTGTCCTGATAATGATGTCAGGCTTTTCATTCGAGACAATTTCTTCAATAATACGTCGAAGTAATGTTTTTCCTATAGTGTGGGATTTACCAGCCTTTGTGATGAGTAACGTAATATTGTACGATGCAATCATGCCCTTATCTTGCTGTGTAGTTACCTTCTGAAATATGGAGATCAATGTTTTCTGCTTTTTGAATGAGCCCTTAAGTTGCAAGAAATATGATAAAGGTTTGTCCTTCTGGTCAGCATACTTACAACGTAAATAATACTTCAAGCGTGAAGGTTTCATGGCTTTGTTGCTTAAAGTTTTGTTGCACAGAAGACACATAGGTAATTGACTGTTCTGAGGAGAATCAATAAACCCATAAGATAAATAATCAATGCTGTATTGACTGGAGGCATTGGGATATTTAAAAATCGTACAATAATCAGTGAAAATAGCAGGAACTATAGATCAAAAATGTTTAATTGTATGCGCATTCAAAAGCCAATTGTAAGAATCGGTCCACATACACCAAGTTATATTGTTACACAAGACCCGTCTTCAATAATTAACAAATACGAGATTACAAGAGTGTTGTAATCACTCAAAGACCTTGTACAATTACAAATTGCGGTCTGTTTATATGAGCATACATATTGTGTAACTGTGAACACGGGGCCCATAACTCTTACTGGTAATGAGTGTTACCAATTTAGATGTTTTTCATCTAAATCGAGATGTTCTTACTTGCATCTAGATGACAGAAATTGCTATTTAGATGATTTTTTTTTAATGAAATAAGTAATATTTTTATTTAATTTAAAAGTAATATTTTTAATAAATTAAGTAATAGTTTAATAAAAATAAATGTTGATGATAAAAGTGGCATTTAATTTATTAGTAACATGTAATATATTACCTAGATTTTAGATTTTTGGTGTTTCTAGGTTTCTTAAGATGTTTTCTGACTCAATATTAGATGTAAACGTGAAAATAAAGTTGGTAGCACAGGTTACACATATATGTACTGTCGTACATTAACAACTACAATTTTTACTTAAATTTCGTCATCCATTTCAATTTATGTGCAGTAAATAAAACTTTTTAAAAAAATGTTTTTATTTAAATTTACCCTCATATTTCAGTTTGTTTGGTGTAAATTAAACAGTAAACTGAATGTTATATACAAAGTGCCTACTATTTACTTTTAAAAACAACTAATTTACCATTAATTGTTCTTAACATTCAATCGACTTTTTATTTTACTTAAAAACATAACAGATATAATGTTGAGCAATAGAAAATTGCGTTTTAACCCCCAAAGTGCTTTCATAACTAAAATTAAACAAGGGTGTTTTGTTTAACAAGTCAAAATTATTATTCAATTAGAAACCATCAATCAAAACTGTTAAAACAGGTTTCAGTTTTCAAGTCGATTCGGCTGGCTATATATGTATCACGTGTACAGGCCACACCAACAGGGCTCCAAAATTTACACCTTATTATGTCAAGAAAAAAACCCCCAAAACACTGCTTTAGAACAACTCTTTTTTAAAAAGTTGTTTTTCTAATGTTATAAAAGCAAACAAGAAACTTAAATCTGTATAGCAAAAATAGAGATGCACACAGTTTTCTTTCAAAATCTATACACTGCAGGAAATACTATGAATGCATAAACCAGGTTCCATTAAGTTCAAACTAATCTTGACACCACAAAGAACTGATTACGATGGAGACAACCCTGTCTGCGATAACTTCTCACCAGTCCCTTCTCCCCCATGTTGTCTATTTCTTGGAAGAAGGACTCTCGATTTGGTTGAAGCTGCAAATGGGTTGTGGTCTCACAAAAGGGATGGCGAAACATCAACTAGCTTGGCAACAGACATGGGACACTGCTTACTGACTGTCAATTCTGTTTTTATTTCTGTAAATACAAATGTTGGTTTCTTTTAACACTTCTGAGAGAGAGAGATGTGGCTTCTCAGAGTCCCAAGGAGAAAATTACTTAGTATCTTCATGTCCCTAGTGCCATGTATGCGAGACTGAGGGGAGAGGCGCAAAAGACAAGTGAATGGCTTTGTGGGTGTCTAGGGGGTTTTTCAGCAAGATATTTCAGAAAGTATTTCCCGTTGGTCAACTCCAGGCTTTTCACCTCTGTTGTTTAGCTTGTAGTTGTATTGGTGGTCTTTGGTTTGCCCCCACATGGCTAGTCAGGTCTTTAGGATTTGAATGCTGCCTGCCACTTCACCCGCCCGTCTTGTGTCGCATCACTCTCCTTGACTTTCCGACAAAGAGAAATTATTTAAAGCGAATCCAGCTGAGTGGGGAAATTTTAGTTGTGAATACTAATGAGCAAAATATCATCTCATTTCATCATGGAAAATTACTTTTTAGATTTTCAAATGGTGTGATTTTGGCAGTCTTCACCCTACCATGGGAACCTGATGTACAACTTTCTCAGCCCAGACAATTCACCTCACCGATTGCTGACCCCAGGTTCTTGGCAAAACAAAAAATAAATTTATGGGAACTTTTCAATTTTTCCTCTACTTTCTTTCCTATATTGAGAATATGTCAATTTTTAAATCTATACTGCCCCTTCAAAATATTTAGATGGCACTGATGTGTGTTAAAACTAACTAGTTTATGTTGCAGTAAAAGTTTGCAGTTAAAATACTGAATAAAATGGAATTTCTTTTGTGATGAATATGTTTCTTAATACCTTTCTATTACTGTTTACTCATTAAATCCATTCAGGAGAGGTTTCTAAAGTGCCACACACTCAGTGCTATTGAAATACACATTTATGCTTTCCTTATTTTATAATGTCTGTTTACAAATAATAAAATTTAAAAAAAACTGATTTTGAATAATAGTATCATAAAACAAAAGAAGTTTACTATAAAAACCATTTTACATTTGAACAAGAAATTGGAAAAGAAATCATCAAATTAAGATCCTAACATTGTACAGTGAGTGGAATTGAAAAAGAATTTGATTATCAAATTTGTATTGGGTCCGTTTAAAAATCCTCAAAAAGAATTTTTGTGTCTTGACATCTTTTAAGGCATAAAGTTTTACTGCAGGATAATTAATACATTAAATAATAATATCCAATATTTTCCAAGCTGCAGTAAAATAATTATAGACCTTATTTAGTACAGACGTGAGCATATTTTCTATTATTTATACACACCAATCTACAAGATGAAATAATCATGAAAATAATAAATGCACAATGAAACTCAAACTTCCTAGAGTCTAAAATGTTCACATCTGATCATTATAAGATAATAAAGCACATGGCTATTATGGGAGTGAAAGGAATGCGAGAGTCTTTTTTATTCAAGCATCAATGTTGCCTTTAGGGTCAAGCAATGTCAACATCTTTTTGACCTTCTTTTCAAGGAAAAACAAGAACATAAACTACATAAAAGCAAAAATGAACTTACCAAAAATAAAGAAAGCACAGATTTTGAGAATTCAGCAGATTTACTTGTTATACAGACATCATTTAAAATATTTTTATACCAATCAGCAATCTAGATCACATCTCAAATTATCTTATGTCATCTATAACAGCCAATGTCCAGGTTTCTTTCTTGAGATATTTGAACTGATATCAATGAAATTGACTTTTTTTTGTGTCTGAATTTCTGATATGAGGAATTATCATTATACATTGATTTATTTGAAACTGTTGTCCTTGTCTTGGTTGTTTTTATATTCACAACATTTAGGCCACTGAAGAAGGCTGGAGGATACAATGGCCAAAATGCTGTGAATATAAAAACAACCAAGATGAGGTCAACAGTTCAAATAAATCAATGCATAATTGACATTTTTCTCTGGCAAAGAAAAGGGCATTGTATCTGTTCTTTTTAAGTTGAATGAAATTTATAAGGAGATGCAAACCAGGCACACTGCAATACTGTAGCTCTTCACTGCATATAGATAATATAAACAATTTCAGAAGTTTACAATGAGAAATTACACTCCTGAGCAAAAGTTCAGAATATTTTCCCATTTGTTATTTAGCAAAAACATAAGTATGTATGGCTTGCCTAATATCAGAGTATACATTTGCTTTTATGCTTTTAAAAAAAAAAACTTATAAATTTCATGTTTAACTTTATAAAAGAAAAAGAAAATTGAAATCTAATTTATTTAACACAAGCATAGACCCCTATTAAAAACAAACAACTAGAATTCAGAGCCATTGCCAGGGAAAGTAACTGTGCATTGATCCACTCCAAAATTTAATTACTTCTTCCATGGCCCATTGCTCTACCTTTCACAATATGTCATTGAAATTCATTAAAAACTTTTGCCGATATTACGTAGTGTAGACATAACTAAGACAGAGAAAGTAATTGTACATGAATCCGTCCCAAATTTAATCACTGCTACTCTAGCCTATTGTCCACTCCTCCACAAAATTCATGGAGAACTTTTGGAGATATTGTGTGGACAGACATGAAATAGTGTGTGGACATATAACTACGACATAGGGGAAGTAATTTTGGAGATAACCTGTGGACAGTTGTAAGCATATACATAAATACACGAACCCCCCGAAAACAAAAAAGAAAGGAAAATATCTCAATCAAAAAATAAATCCTGGATTTCTTACCCCATTGCCCATCCTTCCACAACATTTTATTGAAATTCATCAAGTACTTTTGGAGATATCTTGTGGACAGACAGACAGAAGGATGCAACAGAATATCTTTCAAATATTCAACTTGTAACTCATCAGTTAAATTCCACTTATATCCATCAAACTGTTCAAGAGTTACCCTTCATACAGATACAGACAATTATAATTCCTGTGTACTGGTTGATGAATGAAACTCACCTTTCTTTCCCTCTGAGGAAAGACACGTGCACGCTCCAATCTGGAGGTAGCCAAAAAATAATGGATTGCCTTTGTCACCAGCCAAATAAACCCAAGTTTGCCTGTCTTGTTTCCAGTTCCGGTTCCGAACCAAGATTTTTTCCCCTGGCCTTGCCTCTCACGCTTTCAACCCCCCCCTTCTAACATGGCCGCCAAGCAGGTGTAAGTTAACTTTATATCACATGCCCTCCTGATCTTAAAGATCACCTAACTTAACAGAAAAAAGAAAAAAAAATTATTACCATGTTGGTCACGTGACTACATCATGGTGTAAAAAAAGATTTTTGTAAATAATTTTTCCCCCCCCCGCAATCTTTACAGAGATTCGGCCCAAGCCTACTGCCCACTTCATTGTCAGACAAACTGACTACGCATCGTACGTCTAAAATGTGTCGGTGAACTGTCCACATTATTTGGGGATCTCCTCCCCCATTGCAACATGCAGCGAGTGCCGGGTGGCTTTACTCACACCTCTTCAATTCGGTCGAATGTGGGTTCCCCCCTTTCATCAGAAGCTACTGGTATAACTAGTGGATGCCTCCACTAATACTTAAAAACCACTCTTTGTGGCATCGACTCCCCCTTCTGTCCCAACCAGGGCGTCATGTTGTACCAGTAGACTGCCTCAAGTAGCGAGATATGCCCCCTCTTGGCTATAGCCTTAATTGTTCTGTGGTGCCTTTCAACAATCCCATTTCGATTCGGTCTATACGCAGCTCTGAAATAATGTTTCACTTTCCACTTGTTCAGCGTTTCCTTCAGCACTTCCAATCTAAACAGTGTTGTTGTCCATCAACACTGTCGCCAAAAACAAATTCATTCATCATCACTGTGACCAAGGCCCATCTCCATCCTGATCTCTTGCCATATAGCTACCCATCCAGGTCCACAATCGACCATTGATAGGTACACACCTGTTTGATAGTGCATCACATCAATTGCAAATCTTCAGACACATGCACGCTCCGATCCGATCCGGAAGTAGCCAAAAAATAATAGACGGTCGCAAGTCTGTCACCAGCCAAACTCAAGTTCGCCCATCTTGTTTCCAGTTCCGGTTTTGAACCAAGATTTATTCCCCTAGCCTCGCCTCTCGTGCTTTAAACCGCTCCTTCCAACATGGCTGCCAGCTGGAGACAAAAGGACGTAAGTTAACTTTATACCACGTTTTTGTCAAGTCTTCTCCTGTTTAGAAAATATATGTACACATATGTAAATTTTCTGACAGCTTGTACTAAAAATCTACGAGAGCTGTTGGATGATTAAGATGTTATCACATTTATTTGAAAAAAATCAACAACAAAAAAAACCCACTCACATTTATTTGTTATATGTCTTGTTTCCAGTTCCGGTTCTGAACCAAGATTTTTTTCCCCCTGGCCTTGCCTCTCACGCTTTCAACCCCCTCCCCCCTTCTAACATGGCCGCCAGTGGGAGACAAGCAGATGTAAGTTAACTTTATATCACAAGCAAATCAACAACAAAAAAAACCCACTCACATTTCACATGGGGTCTAGCACTACAGAGCATAAATATCAAATCACATAAAAGAAAAACTAATCAGCAGAAACAGCCATATAATGAATGAGTATAGCATAATAGTTAATCTACAGTAGATAACCAAGTGCTCAACACTTTTACATCAAGGTGTTTTTGATCATGATAAAACCTTATACAACATTGACATACATACATAAGCATATGATATACATACTTTCCATGAGAAAGTTGAAAATAATAAATAATTTCTTTCCTTCTAAAAACGCTTTTAAAATATCCTTATAAACCAAAATACAGTGAAAATTAGAAAGTACTCAGAGAGTGCATATCTCTGCCAACGCCAGGGCAAGTAATTGGTTATGGATCCACCCCAAAATTTAATCACTTCAGTATCCCATTGCTCACCCTTCTACAAATTTTCATTGTAGTTCATTGATAACTTGGAGATATAGTGTGGACAGTCATGAACATATACATAAATGTAGGGGGGTGGGCTGAAAAATATCAATGAAAAAAATAATTCCAAATTCAACCAACTCTTCCTTACTCCACCTTTCCACAAAATTTCATAGAGTTCTTTCAGAGATATTGTGTGGACAGACAGACACAAATGAATACATATACCTATCTAACTTCATTGGCAGAGATAAGCAGTAAAGAGATAAAAACAATGAAAATCCTTTTACCGCTTATCAACCAATAATTTGTTTTCACAAAATTTTGAATTTCATAAACTTATTTTGCTTGAACAATTTTTCTTGCCCTATATCTCTCAATTTTTTAAAAGGAGGTTAATTACTTCAAGTTTGATTTTTAATTCATAACAAAAATCACTTTTGCCAGTTCTCCTCTTTTATATCTTTTCCAACGTGCTAACGTTTTGGCTGCACCCAGTAGTTAATTCTCTACTTACTGAATCACTGTAAGTCAGATCTTAAATAATCAGGTAGATGTATAAAATCTGAGATAACCAAGAGGTAGGACATAATAGTATTCTCTGTAAATGTATGATCAGAAATCACAATCATATGTCATGTCTAACATAAGGCTACATGTAAGAGCAATGACTGGCAAATTCAGTAGGTTTCCCTCAGCACAATGATCAGGTACTCATGTTAAATTTGAATGAAAGAATTAAATAATTTTAAAAAAAATAATAAATGAGTGGGGGATCTTCATTCAACTGAAATGTGCACATTGTTTATTTCACAAAAAATAAAAACAACAGATTGACCATAGGCAGCAAATTTTGAAAAGACCAAGAAAAATCATTAAATGAAGAAACCACCTTTATTTTTTTTCTTATTCAATACTAAAGCCATCGCCTACCATAAGCAGTTGTGAGTGTTCTAGCAAATCACTTGATTGTTTACATGCTTAGAGATTCTGAGATGCAACAGAATCTCTGGAGTGTTCATGACAAGGTTTGTATTAATCTTTTTCAAAATGTTTTATCTTAGATTTACTTGCTGTAATATTATAATAAATGTAATAAGTGAAAAGACATTGCAACAACATATAGTATCAATAATGTGCTGCTAACCATTTGTCCACCGGCAAATACCACTCATATTTTTTTTAGAAATAAGTAAATGTTTACGTACAATACATAGACGCCTACAATTAAGGCTCTTTCCATGCGGTGTCCCATAAAGATGTCCCTTTTTGCAATTGGGCCAGAAATAGCAGTTATGACCCTAAATTGAATTGTGGTGACCTCAGAGGTCAGAGCCACCTACCCCATGTTCATCCTCAAGTCATGTTACCCTTTATAGACTAATTTTCAGCCCTTATAGTCCAGACGGTTGGCCAGCGATAAGATGCATACAATCAACCAATCGCTGATGTTTTTTTATCTTCCACTTGTACTTGTGAGGTGTTGTGGGGGAGGTAGAGATGGTTTGGTAGGTTGCCTCTGTGACTGACAAGCCTTGGGACTTGAGCGTTTCTGCCATGTCGATGATCCAACGCCTGTGAGGTTATCCTCTTTGCCTTTCCGTTTTACTCTTGCTTGTTTTTTTACTTGAGCAGTACTTCATATCCGCTTCTGGCTTGCTTCACCAGCTGGTTGATTATATAATATACATATATATTGTTCTGACATATCACATTTTTCAGACCACAAAGAAAGCATAAAGAATTGGTAGGTAGGGGTGAAGGAGGTACTGACAGACTTATCTTCCTCAGATCCAAATTGAAACTACAAGGGGATAACATTGACATCATATAATTCCAGTAAAGTAGTCTTCAATATAAATTGAGCATACATGGGGTAAGATCCACTGCTGATAGAGGAAATGAAGAAACACAGACTTTATTGCAGTGATTTCTCTTAATTTTAAGGTAAGAGGGGTTTTTTTTAAAAATGTTTTATATTATATTTTTTATCTGGAAATGCATAACGATATCTAGTAGGATGGTTCAATGAATTCCAAAATTTCTATATATTCTGTATACTTATAGAGTAGACAGGTACCCAAGTATATGTATATAGATTTTTTTTTTCCATACATAGTTAGACACGGTTACAAATAGGTGGACAGTTGTGTGCCGATCTATACGACTGGGGGAATTCATGGTAACAAACACCTGTACTGTCTTATAACTGAAACAGGTCCATGGAAAGACAGCTGATGATCCCCTATATAAAGTGTGATCTGTAGCAGTTAACTATATTATAACATTTACAGAAATAGTAGTAAATGTAAAATGAACAAACCAAAAAGTTTTTCTTTTCTTTTTTTCATATACATAGACAATGCATTGATGAGGGGTGGATCAGGGCTGGTATATTGCACGTAAGGTCGAGGACATTTTTTTCGGAATGGGGATTGTACATCAGGGGATTTATTGTTCACTATTGGCGTTTTTTAACAAATTTTAAACATATACGGGAAAACAAAAAAAGTTTCTACTGAGTATACAAGTATGAATAGCTTCCTCTTACTTGAACACTTTCCTGATACCAAAGGTATCTAAACTTTTTTCAAACTTCACAAAAATAATTAAACTATGAAAATGAAGAAAAGGTTACAAGCTAAATATGGGCAGCCTCCGGATATACTGAGCCCCCCTCGGAGGCAGAGTAGATCACAACAGTGTCAAGCCGTTGTCAATAGGACTATAGAAATAGGGGCTCATTCATCCAACTTGGCTGAAAAGTTCAAAATTGCACCTTGCGATGCACCACTATGCAAAACATGTAATATACTAATCACAACTACAAACTATACAGCTAATGTGAGTAACAAAACCTATCTAGTCATTAATCATTTGGGCGAACAATTATCATGTAAATCACAAAACCTAATCTACCTACTATCGTGCAAACACTAACCTACATCAACATGTGGGGGAAACAGCGATCCCCCTACATAAACGCATTAACATACACTGTACTAGCAACAAAGGATGTCTACACATGATAGAACACTTTAAGGAAACATGGACGGATGTTAATTTTAATGGTTCATTACAAGCTGTACTGCTAGTTTCACATATAGATTTTCATAATGAACATTTGAGTGTTATTTCCAATTTTTGTTATAAATCTAGTTTGTTGTTATCTGAATGGCTAGTTGATTCGTCCAAAAGATGTCCATGCTTCATGTGGGGGTGTTTTAGGTATTTTGTTGTTATGAGATTGGCTGTTTGGACCCTCCAATGGGTATCTATGTTTTATTTTGGGCATGTTTGTATGTTTTATCTGTGTTTGTCGGCTTGTTAATCTATCTGTTTTATGGTTTCGAAGTGGTTAATCCGGGTAATGTTTTTTTTAAACATCTTATCTCTTTTATGGTTTTGATTATTCCAGAGTAATCCTCTGGTCAGAAATTTTGCGTATTACCTTATTCTAGCATATTATATAGATGTGTTTCTATTATGCTTAGTTTGCATATTGCAGTGAGAAGTTTTTTTCAATGTCAACATCTGATGTATATTTCCGATCTTGAATTAAGCAAAATACTCTTGTCCTTAAATGTTAAAATGTGCAGCTGTTCTTCCAAGCACAGGTTACACGTTTTTGCCTCTTTTACTAAGTTCCAAGTGACTATTGGTGTTTTTAGTTTTTCTTTCAACTGCCAGTAGATGGACAGCGCTGTCAGTTTTTCTATGCACAGTTTTAAAGGATGCCTTGTGGTTTGCTAGTCTAGCCTTAAATTCGGGTTTGGTTAATCCGAAATATACCCTTTCATCTTTCGGGTTCTGTGATGTCGAAATTTTAGCCATATATACAACATCTTTGGTTAGGCATCTTTTGTTCACGACGCAGTCACTGGAGTTTCTACAATTACATACAATATACCAGCCCCGATCCACTCATCAATGCATTGTCTATATATATATGTTTCTTTATTCACATTTACGATTTAGGCCGCTCGTTTAGCAGTCACTCAAACTGGCACCGGGCAAATATAGGCTCTCACTAATAAATGTCATTATAATTATCATATATATAAAATCGTACTGTAAAAGAACAGAACAGAAGTATGGTATATATACACAGAATTTTATTTGTTATATGTTTTTTCTGTACATGTTTGAAAGAGTTTTCATCACCGGCGGATATAAATCGAAATTTTTTTTATTTTTAGATCACAACAACTTAACTTGAGGGGTGGCCCGTTTCTCCAAGTGACCCGAAACTGGTGAACAACTGTTTAAATCATCCCCTGTAAATGTGGGATAATCTATACAGGTGAAACGAGCCGCTCCCTCAAGGTCAGACTTTATGAACACAAAAAAGCCATAATCAAGGGTGAGATAGAAAAATCCGCAATGGCCAACCACATCTGGAGAGAGAAAGGTGACCATCTTCCTCTCTGGGAGAAAGTCCAGGTTATTGACAGAGAACACTGCTGGGAGCAGAGAAAAATTGAAGAGGCAGCTCATATCAACATGTCGACTATATGCATTAAGACAATGACAAAGAAACACCCGAATCCTATGTTATAAGGGTTACTCCCTTCAAAATTAAAAACTTCTGTTTAACCTATCACACTCGGATATTACACCTGAAGAAGGCCGAAGAATGGATCGTCCGAAACGTTGTGTTAACAACACAAACAAGGAGTTCAATCGTCCGAAGAACTATTTGTATGTATTTAAAATTAACATTTTTACGAACATAGTTTTGCTTGTGTATTGGTGTATGCCTTCTGATGTACATGTTACAGCTGTTTTTCAACATCTTAACTGTAGAACGTGAACATCTCGCAAGTGTTTTGTAGGCCTGAGTATTATTTAATCAGTTTTGATTGGTCAAACATAGTTTCAAACTGAACCAATCAAATTGAATCTCTTAAAGAGGCTTCAATAGTCGTAATATCCGATGCAACTCAAGAGGGTGTTAACTCAAAAGGGTTTTAAAATGCTTGGATCTATACTACATTCTTGGACTGAAAATAAAGGTAAGGCGCCCAATTAGTTAATCTGCATTTTTTGGGGGGTTTGTTTTTGTCAACTGCCCAATGGAATTAAAATAGATTTACTGTATAGACCGATCTTGGAGTACCATTCTCATAATATTTATACTTGAACTGTGTTTGTCTTTCCAATGATTTTTGTGTATATCTAGGTGACTGGTTTGCATTGTTCTAGAAATACGACCGTATAGGCTTCAAATAAGTGTAAAGTCTTTTTTAGTTTCTCAGAATGGTGACTCGCAAGTCGCATAGTCTTTTAATAGTGCTTGACTGTCGTTATTTTTTAACCAAGCAAACTTATTCCAGGTTTGTCGGTGCATACTGAACCTTGTTCTGAATGTGTTCTTTGTCTGCCCTGTGTATGTATGATTACATTCTAGGCACATTGCAGTGTAAATCCCAAAATTACTACAAGTACCCACAGACTTCGCTGACAAAACTTACCGGAAATAGACATCTTATAAAAAAAAAAAGTCAAAATCGTCCAAAATTTAATTTTATCGGCAGAGTTTTTGTGGCATAAGTAAGAGGAAAAGGATAAAAATTATTTGTGTACACCTTATAGAACCGGAGATATTTTGAAAACAAATAGTGCAAAAAGCTGTAGCAGTGGAAACAACAGTTTACATAAAATGGTTTGCATTCAAAGATTTCCCAAGGCTTTCACGAGCAAAACACAGATTTTAAAATTTACGAAAAATAAAATATTCATTGGATTTTGATAAAATTTTTGGTACTTATATAATAAAGGACAAACTATTTTTTAAAGAAGTTTCGAATCGAAAATTTTGGGAAAAAACATTTTTTTATGTGATGAAAACCTTAATTCATTTGATGATTTCTGTTATTTATAATAGCTGTACCATAATATTTTTTGCACATATATAAAGATAGGTCAAAATAAATTCTGTTTACATTTTTAAAAAAGCAGCCATGGGAAGCAGTATTTAGGAATTTAAAAAAATTAAAAATTAAGTAAAATATTGCTCTTCTTGGCAAGTTTTTATCTTTATTTGCTAACTCATATTTTATGGATAATTTCCATGTAAAAAAATAAATAAAAATATTAACATTAAATATTTTTTTATAGAGATTTGTTTTGATTTTTTCAATTAATTTTATTTTATTTTTTAATCTTTTCTTATTCTTTCACTTACTGTACCACATCAAAATGTATGGCATTTTAACGAACAAAAGGTAACTTATCAAATAAAATAATCTTTTTAAAAATTACTGCTATGGGTAATTTTTCGTATATTTTTAAAGCCCTCCATACATGTCGCTTGCTATTGTTGACATAGCCTGTCAATCACTGATCAATATCCGATCACACCTACCTCTACGGTTGAAAAAAGCTATATTTCATAGGTTTTTTTTATGTAGCATGTGACAATTTTTACCACATTTCAGTTGAGTAATGATGAAACTAACTTTTGCAAATAAAAGTATATCAATTGTGAATGTAAATTATTTTTAGTAGATTTTTTAATTACAGAATCTCAATTTAAAAAAATGTAATACCTGTCAACAAAATGATTGATTTATCGATTAAAAAGTAAACATTTATTTTAAAAGTTTAATTCTACGTTGTAATTAATGAAAATTTGTTTTTTACAATAATTTGAACTTTCCTCTTTCTAACAAGAAAAAACTTGAGAACACATTTTCTGCTTGTATAGTAGTCTGTAGTTGTACCATCGAGCAGCCTATATATGGTTTTCTACAACAACATAGAGCACACTTGTGATTGCAGCCCACATGATCGTTAAGTAGGCTTTGACGTGAGATTTTCTTTTGTATCTGGTTAATATATTTTACAGTATATAAACACTTACATTTTTTCCTTTTTCAAAAAAATGTTTTTACATTTTTGTCTTGTATAAAAAATTAATTCACATACATATTTTAAAACTAGAAAGCACTCAGACCTATACCAATGCCAGTGTCACTAAAAACTGAATGAAAATCAGTTCATATATAGCTACGATGTAGGGAGGGGGGTGGTAACTGTAACAACATTCCTGGATCTGCCCCCAAATTCTTTCTTAGACTAGGGCGCAACCTTCCACAAAATATCAATTTCAATATTTAATCATCTTTTAGAGTAGAGTACATAGACGACGAGAAAAAGTTTTGATGAGCAATGTACACTGATAAATTAAAATTAATAATAAATGTGGCGGATCTTTATAAAAAGTTCAATAGAAAAGAGCAATGATCCAAATTAGGCCCACATACCTGGGGTGTCACTTGGCTAGACACAAACTAAATGGCCCTATATCCAGTGACATAGGTAGACATGAACAGCCTGTAAGATTTTTTTAAAAGTAACTCGACCGCTGGTCGAGTTAGAGGTAAAGTTTACTCACCCCAAAATAATGTCCTGACTGAAATACTTATGCAAAGAAGATTGACTCATGCCTAAAAGAAAAGAATCATATAAAGTGTAATGAACTATGATCTCATTGTTTTACCTTTCCTTTGGAAAGAAAAACTGTTACATGGTTACATTGTCATCTTTGAAATTGGTATGACGAGAAATCTATTGGGGTGTTTATTCGATTCAGTTGAATATAAAAAAATTTTAAAATATTACAAATGTAATAAAAGATCTCTTTTTTCCCCCAACTTGACCAGTGATAGAGAAAGCTGGGAAACTTACATACCCGAGAGAGAGTTGACACAGCTGAGGCAAGTGATCGAGTTAAATCTTACAGCTTGACATGAATGATTAAAGCATATAGTCCAGTAGAATTAGGAAAAGACTGAACAAATTTGCATAAGGATGAAAATCAGTTTATAGTTAGAGGAAATGGTATAAAAGAACATATCAAAAGTCCTCCAAAATCGAGAATAGGTTTTTGAGAAAAACAACCAAACGTGATTAGCCTAATAGTGGTGATAATAGAGGATCGAGTTCAGTATACAGGAGAGATGCGTGGCTAAGACAAGATACAAACCCTATATACGTGGCGTAACAGGAGATTTGGTGCCGGGAGGGGGGGGGCTAGGCTCTTCCAACATTTAATGCTGTGGTGCCTTAAGAAGATGAAATGCATGAGCTTCAGAAACTGAGAATTCTAGCCACTTTCAAATACAGACTGCTCTTGAGTGTTTTCTTCTCAAGTTATATGGATGTCCTGCCACGTCAACACTTAATAAACAATGTTTCTTGAGGTACCACCAGCATATCGCCAAATTAAATCTGACATCAACATTTAAGCTGTAAGCTCTTCCTCCAACATCTGAAGCAGCTTATCAACACTCTTACAAGGCCTATCATGCAGTCCACGAGTGCCTTGGTACGGATCTAAATCCCACTTAATGGGGTTGGGAAAGAATGGAGAGTTACCTGTATCCTGCCATAACAACGAAGCCTCCAGCAACAGATATACTGCTGAATATGATCTCATGTGGATGTAAGACCGGATGTGGGGTAAGCTGTGGTTGCAGAAAGATTGGTATGAAATGCAGTACCATGTGCAGTTTCTGCTTAGGACAAACCTGCACCAACATACCACAGGAATTGGATGCCAACAAGCAAACTGAAGAGTCTGATGAAAATGCTGCAGCTGACGAGCTTGATGTAAATGAGCAGGAGGAAGACCTTGACCAAGCAAATGTTATCACGGAAGCCAACGAAGATTTATTTTGACTTGTAAATACATTAAAGAAATTGAAGATTATGCAATAAAAAGAAAATGCTTAAAGAAAAGCAAAAAAAAAAAACGATTATAAAATACAACTGAAATCTAGCCTTTTTATGTTGCTTTGTGTATTGAAAAATGCATTGCCTGTCCGTGGCCAGAAGAAATACAGGCTGTGGTTGTATCTCAATTTAATTTTGGGAAAATTCCCAAACTTAATATCAGGAATGTATTTTGCACCCCCAAACTAGTATACAAACAGGAAACATTGATTTTATATCGGCATGGGGCGTAGCTCTAGGAGCGATTTTAGATTGCCCCCCCCCCGCCGCCTTTTGAAGAGTAGTTCACCTACTGAAATTTCTACTATACATTATACAAGCGTCAGTGGTCCACGAACCACGGGTTGAGTACCATGCACAAATGCTGGAAGGGAGGGGCCCCAGCCCCCTTTTACGTCCCCGTATATAGGGTTTGTATCTTATCTTAGACACGCATATCTCTCCTGCATACTTAACTTATCCCTTATTATCACCATCATTAGGCTAATCACGTTTGGTCGTTTTTCTCAACCTATTCTCGGACTTTTGATATGTTTTAGTTAGACCTATATACCCTAAGTTTAATCTTTATGTAAATTTGTTCAAGGTCCATGTATAAATTCTGACTAATTCTACTGGACTAATAGGATTTGAAGTTGAGTGGTGAAAAGCCCAAGAGATGCGGCACTAATCAACAAAAAGAAAAGAGCCCTTCCAATTACCAGTCAGTTCAGAACTTTAACATTTGTAGAAAAGTGGAGTCGATAGGTAAGTAAATATCAATTATATTGACATTTACTTACCTGTCAATAATATTAGTAACCTACTATTCATCAACATATATAAAGTACAGATTCATATCCTTATCACAACATCTATCAGTGTTTTGGTATCACATTTCTTACACTGACTATTAACTATCAGTATCAACCCTTACCTTTAAATGTATGTACTTGTTAACCTCGTCAAGCTACTCTAGTCTACACCGGTGAAATATAGTTATCACAACTGTCTACCGGCAATTCATATTTCTTCATATCTAGGTTATTATGTCTAGTCTATCCATTTGTTATCTAATTCTACCTACCAATTCATTGCTGTACGCAACGTACAGTACGTCCACCTCTCTACCAATTCAATGATGATATGGTCATCAATGTACCCAAGGATATCTAACCATGATGTTGTTAAATCTTCCAATGCATATGTTTACCTATCACTCACCACGTCTTATTACCATCCATAAACCTATCTAACCAACACTACCTTGCTCCATCTATCTACCTAGGCATAAAAGTACCTAATATATACACTATTAACAGTTGTTTCCTAACATCATAACATGATTTCAGATTGATCATTCCTTGCTTTATCCAAGTTTGTGCATCTAAACAATCCAGACTGAAGTGAAAAAAGAAAAGGGGTCGATAAGAAGTTTAGATGGTAGGTTGTAAAGTAGTACTGCATGTTACGATAACTAGCAAGCATCCATACACCATCTAGTCATGTGTTTTATCATTAATTCCTTAAAATTATTGGAAATAAATATTACTGGCTATATTGTCAATAACTTAAAGAAAGGAGTTAGCGAAGACTACTCAGTTGAGTAATGTAATTTTACTTTAAGTCTACGTAAGGTTTTAAGCAAAGGTAACAAAAATATAGATTTTATTCTAACTACTGCTGAGAATGTCTTTCCTTGTATTGTGGTCTCCATCAATGCAAAATTCTACAAGCACAGGCACAATAAAATATATTCCAGAATAAAAGAATAGAGTAAGAAATAAAAATCGAGGAACACATTCATAAAAAGTTAAAATCAAAATATACGTGAAAATACCTTTAAAATAGCTCTATAAAAATCAAAACGAGTCTCTACAAGTAATTTGCAAGACCGCAAATTTTTCAAAATTGACCAAAAGAGCTTATTGCTTTGACTTAAAGTTTTCTATCCCGAGATGATTAAATGGTATCGAGCCTCACTAATTCAGCACGTAAAAGATGAAACTTCTGACTTCTCGGTTGGCAGACTCTTCCTCTCTACTGTTCGTAGTAGTAGTGTGTAGTAATGTAAATTCACGCATACACATGCATCAATAGACAGTTTTTCAATGATTGGTACTACTAAAAGACAATTAGTACGTATCAGTTCGATAAGTTGAGTCTGTAATTAAATGTGTAAAAAGAACTAAACAAAAGTGAAGTCTCAGAAGTGGAAGTGCATTATAACACACAAGCGCGATGAATGGCGACACCAAATAATCCAGTTGTTAGTGCGGGAAGGGGAAACCTAAACCTCACGATCAGATCGACAAAAAAGAAATACCAACACATCATAAAATAATAAATGTCAATCACACGTATCGATGTCAGTAGAGTTATTATTTAAAGCCCCGGGCAAGAACTTTTAAGCTTTATCACGAAACATGTTTGAAGAAATTTAAACCTCTGTAAAATAAAAGGTGCATGCATGTCTTTTTTATGTTCTTTACGCTGAGCTTAGACGAGAAAGAAAGAAATCTAACAACATAATTATTACAATGATTGCTATTGCAGATATATAAATAAACAGTTTAGTGTTAAATTAAAAAGAATTAAATAATAGAACAGAAATAGATTAAAAATTAATATAAAAAACGGAAAATTATATACCCGCGCCAATTAAGACAACTAATGCTCGTAAATACTAAATGCAGTTACACAACAGTGCCGACAAAATAGACAGATCTTATTCATTGAAAAACAAACACAAAAATCATTTCTTAATAGAAGGATGAAGGGCACAAAACAATGAAAAATTAGAATTTCTAAGAGTTTTTTTGTTTGTTTTTTTTTTTTTACAAATAAAGATTAATTGTTATTCATAAAAGTTAAATATGTAACAGTAATGCATAAAAGATGTAATGAGCAGGTTGCATGCAAAACTCGAAGCGAGTTGCGAAAAAAGGAGAAAAAAAAATACATGAAAACATTTTAATCACGAAAAACAAAAAAACAAAGTCGTTTCTCATTGATGATATTTTTTAAAAATACACAAACTTAAACAAAACATATATCTCACCTAATAATTCAACAATGGTCAAAAAAGTACATTACATGATGAAATGGACCATGTTGTTATGCAAGCATGTTTTTTTTGGTTGTGGTTGTAAGAATAGGATTGTGAGCATAATCTCTCTAAATGGGTATAGATTTAGGATTATTAACATTATTCTGCTTTTAACACTTTTAGTTTTGTGTTATAAATTTTTTTTGGTGTTTGTGTACTTGGTACTAATACTTAGAACTTTTGGCTACCAAGATAAATTATTGTAAATAAAGAAAGGATTTGTGGAGTAACCAAAGTTGAAATAAGGGTAGGCTTCGTCTTCTTTTTCAGGCTAGGCTGGGTATGAAGACTGAAGACAAGGAATTTTTCTGGGTAGAGTCAGTAGATAGTCAAATCATTTTCTTTCACACTAAATGTGATAAAATAGATCATTGTTAAAATAAATTCATTGGGGGAGGGTATGAAGGTGTAGATGACTTCTTTTTTTTTTTCAAATACAAAAAGAAAGTAAAAGAGATTTATTTGAGGTGATTTTTATTTTTTAATTTATTTTTTGTTTGCTAAGTTTTTTATTTTCTTTCTCATAAATGACATCTTTTCTTTACAAAAAGAAAATATTTAGAAGCTGAGAATTAATAAAAGGTAACATTTTAGAATTGATTAAAAATATAGAATTTAAACTTTAAATGATATAAAGGCAAGAAGAACGGAAAGGCAATCCTCCTGTCAATATTCCATTCTTACAATAACAATACGTAAACGTCTTAAATGTAAAACATACACAAGCTCTGCATTTAAAGGTTGGTATATAAGTAAGTCGTGAGAGTGGGTGAGGAATTTATCGACAAGTAAAAAGGAGGGAGGGGGAACGTGAGAGAAGAGAGAATAAAGAAGAGGGGTTCAAAGAAGAAGAGAGTCGGGGTAGAGGGCTTCGTTTGCCTATCGAAAAACGAACAATTTCATCCCTCAACCGACAATAGAACAGACATGGATGGGCCTAGATACTCACCAAGGTTCCTGCGTCAGGGTGTACTAGCCAGGAAAGATTTTAGTGGCCGACTTATGGCCGTGCTGAGCAAATTTCGTTCAGCATGAAGCCGCCGATTTAAAGATGAGAGGCCATGCTAGGACGGCGAGGGAGATGGTAGGAGACATTTCAGGAAGGAAGTAGGAGGAGAGAATGAGGAGTAGCTACAGCTAAGCAACTTTACAATTTGAGAGAGAAGGAGGAGATATGCAGTTTTGGAATGACAGAGGGGGAGACCGGGAGACCGTGGTGTTAAGGTGAAAGTTTAGTTCAGAAGGGGAGGAAGATTTATTTTTTGAGAAGAATGAAGTCTAAAGAAAGAAAAAGAGGAAGAAGAATGGTTGAAGAGGAAGGAGGAAATAATTGATTGAAAAGATAATGGTAAAAGAATAGAAAAAATAATAAGAAAAAAGAATGAGAGTGGATAAATAAATAAAAACTATGGTAAAAGGTTCAGAAGATATAGAAGAAGGAAATAATTACATAGATAACTGTATAGTGTAGTTAGGATAAAGAAAGGATATGTTAAAAAAAAAGGAAAGAAAGTATAGGGTGGAATAAGAAAGAAACAAGTGGGGAATAAACGAATGAAATAAAGAAGAATGAAAACATTTGGGTTATGAATAAGAACATAAAAATGAGTTGCTAAATGGCAGTTGTGAGAAATAATGAAGGCAGAGAAAAGGACCAGAAAAGAAGAATAGTGTGAGAAAAAGAGAAGGAAAAAAGGAAAGAATGAGAAAGGAATTTAAACTAAAGGGGAGAAAGAACGAAGATCTGAATAAAAGTTGATGTAAGAAGAGAAAGGTATTTAGAAGAAAATTGGTACATTGTGTATATGTGAAAAAAGAAAGGTAGGGAAGAAAAGGTGAATAGACTGGAAGAAATGAATGAAAAAAGCAAAAGAGAAAAGAAAAGTAAAGAAAAAGAAAAATTAAGCTGATACCGACAAGAAAAAAAACTGAAAAATTGAAAGAGAAGTAAGGGAAATATATGAGTGAAAGAAAGCATGATGAGAAAATGGTGAAAAAAGTTGAAAGTATATTTAAGAAAGGGTAAAAAAAAAAATTTGGATATAAGTGAGAGAAATGGATGGTTAAAAAAAGTAGATACAGTTCTGGATAGATGAATGAATACAAATGAAAAGGAATAATGAAAGAGGTGTGTAAATTGTGCAGATGAGAAATGGAAGATGAGAGTATGAAGATAAGAAAATAAAGTAGAATGAATACTTACAAAAATAAATAAAAGTATTAAACTTTCAGAGATATTGAAGAGCAATGAATGGATGCAGAGGCATAACTGTTGGAGGGGACAATTTGAAAATGTTCCCCAGGGCCTCCAATGGAGGGTTTCCCCCCAAAAGCTTTATAAATAGTAGTTCACCTACTGCATTTCTACTGACATTATACAATAACAAATCTCACTAAATGTTGAATGGGGCCCCTCAGGGAGCCAAGCCCCCCCCCCCGCCAATATCTAGCCACGCCCCTGAATGGATGCTTGAATGAATGTCAGTGGTTGATGAAAAGAGAAGGAAAGGGGAGAAGAAGAACTGAAATATAAAAAGATTGGGAAATGAACAATAAAGAGAAAATGGAGGGGAGTAAATGAATGAAAAAAAGAAAGGGTAGGTGGAAAGTGCAATTTGAAAGATGAGAAAAAAAGAACACTAATAATCAGAAGAAAAATAAAATTTAATAAAAAAGTGAATGAGAAAGATAGAAAATAATTAGTTTAACTGAATAAAAAGAAGAAAATAACACAAAAAAAGACAGTGAAGTGAAAGAAAAGGTATGAATAACACAAAAAAGAGGCAAAAAAGAATTAACTGAATGAGAAAATGAGTAAAAAAAAAGAAATATAAGTAAATTTAGCGAATGAATAAAATAAGAAAGAAAAATGGGAAAGAGAGAAAGAAAGGAGAAATGTCTGGTAAAATGGATGAAAGAAAAAAAGGAAAGAGAAAAGGTGAAAAGAATTAACTAACGAAGAATGAGGATAGAATGGATGTGAATGGAGATAAAGTAGGAAAAAAAATGTAATGAATGGACTTAATAAATGGTTAAAAGAAGATGGATGGGCAAAAGCAAAAGACTGAAAGAACAAGAGACAAAGAGAGAGAGATAAAGCATACAAGATAGAAGGAACAAGAACTGAATGAATGTGGAGAAGAAGAAAGGAAAGATTGATTAAGAAAAGAAAGAATGAAGAGAGGAAAAAAGAAGATATAAAGGAAGATAAAGAAAGAAAATGAAAACTGCAGGCAAAGGGAGAGAAGTAACAAAACTAGAAGCAAGTGCAGTTGAAGGAAGAAAATGAATGAGTAAACTGGAAGAGAATGAGTCAAAATAAAATGAACAATTAGAAGTATAAAGATATGTAGTGAAAGAAGAGACAGAAGAGAAGAAAGAAAACAAGATGAGACATGAAAACAAAGGATGATAAGAAAGAAGAAATAGAAGCCTAAGCTGAAGCATCACCATGACCACAGCCAACATTTTTTTACTGAATATTTTATCTCATTATTTTCTATTGTTTATTTATAAAACTATTTATGTATATATATATGTGTGTGTGAGTTTTTCTCCAAAAGAGC
This sequence comes from Architeuthis dux, assembly GCA_006491835.1. Taxonomy (NCBI): domain Eukaryota; kingdom Metazoa; phylum Mollusca; class Cephalopoda; order Oegopsida; family Architeuthidae; genus Architeuthis; species Architeuthis dux. Next base: position 11,725,020 of record VCCN01003854.1, read on the forward strand.
ATGGGTCAGAATATGCTTTCTAGTTTATCCTGTTAAAGACTGTTGTTAATCATTATAAACAAAAAAAACTCTTTGACTCTACATGACCTTATAAAAGAGTTGGTATGTCATAAAAGCACTTTCATTGATGCACACAGGAGGCATATTAAACTATAAGAAGATATTTATTCAAAATGTGAAACTTTTATCATTGTCAAACAGATTATTTACAGGAACTAAATTTTGAGATTAGCTACAGAAAAAAAGACAACATTTATGAAGCATCTGATAAGGCCTGAATTCACAATGAATGATTTGCAAGACAGCCATGCAGTAAGGTGAATATGTAATCAAAAAGAGAATGAACCCTGAGAAAATACTTTTTCATTTCATTTTGTTTCTTTATTTTAACATGAATAAGTATCTCACTCACATTGCTTAAGCAGCTATTGACTTAAAGGTGACCCAGAAATGAGATTGGTAACCCAGGACAATAGGTAATGTACATATAAAAACATTTCTAACAGGCAAGCACATGACTTCACTCTAACAGGTCAGATTGTTGTTAGGAATCAAAATTTTATTCAGAATATTATGATATATAAAGTAATATAATGCAAAAATCTATAATAATTCTGCTTGTCACAATCTACAACCATTATGTTCTGATTAGTCAATTGGTCAAAAACTGATCAATCATGAGAGAGAATTTTGCAATTCTGAAATTTGAATAAAGCAGATGACAGAGGCATCAAGACTGTTTTGTGAAACAGATTTTTTTTTTTTTCATTTCTTTGTTACATTACAGAATTACAAGATTCAGTTTAGCAAACCAGAGTCATTTTTTTTATGATAATGAATTACTTTTGTTTTTATTATGAATTAAATACATAAAAATATTACTTATTTTATTCAGAAAGAAAGAGGGGAGTAAAGGAGGTTAGGTATTATACTCAAGGGGTAGGAAGAAAGAGGAGAGATGGGAAGTTAGGTAGTTTAATAAGAGTGTAAAAAGAGCGGGGAGAAAAGAAATTTAGGTAGCTTACTGAGGTGATAGGAAGAGAGAGAGGGGAGAAAAGAAAGGTAGTTTAATAAGAGGGTGGAAAGGGAGAGGACAGAAAAGAATTTAGTGATGGGGTAGGAAATCTTTTGCATATGAAACTAATTCATGTTTGTATAACATTTAGATAAAATCATGAAGCGACAATGAAGGGATAAATGAGAGAATGAGAAGATACAGGCATAGATCGAGAGAAGAGCAGAGGCATGAGATAATGGATAATCTTAGTTGTCAACACACATGGAATTTCCACGTGTCCAGCTAGTACAGTATTATCATATCAAGACTTTTGTAGCAATATATGTAACACACAGACATTCAATATTTGTAAAATGCTGTTACTATCAACATTTGTTTTAATTAGAATGTATCTATGCACTAACTGGAGTAAGTTGAGAATAATGCAGTAACTTTTATTAATGTAAGTTAAAAAGAAGTGCCAATCAATAAATGTTTTCACTAAATAAAACTTAATCTAAATTATCCAGATAATAGGCCAAAATTATAAAAGAGAAAATTCACGTTTGTTTACCTCTGTCAACGAAGTTCGTTTGTGGGTTTGTTGGTTTATTTGTTCATCTGTCCACACAATATCTCCCAAAGTACTAATGGAATTTTCTGGAAGGCTGGACAATGGGATCTTTTTGGATTGAGAGATATTTTTCCGTTTTTTTTCATACATTCATGTATACGCTCATGACAGAGGGGAGATAATTGAGCATGGATCTGATCAGTTCTTCTGTAACCCATTGTTCACCCTTCCACAAAATTTCATTGAAATTCATTGAGAACTTTTGGAGATATTTTGCAGACAACCACAAACTTTTAGCGATAATATGCGTGGACATATAAATACGAGGGGATCGATCCACCCCAAAATTTGGTCATTCCTCCCATAGCCTATCGCCAACCCTTCCACAAATTTTGTTGAAATTCACTGAGAACTGTCGTGTGGACAGGTATCTCCAAATGTTCTTGTGTCTGTCCACATAATATCTCCAAAAGTTCAAATTTTGTGGAAGGGTGGACAATAGGCTACAGAAGAAGTGATTAAATCTTTGGGCGGATTCATGTACAATTACTTATCCTGACAATGGCGTTGGAAGAGGTATGCGCTCTCTGAGTGCTTTCTAGCTTAGAATGTATTTGTGTGCACACCACTGAAAATAATGTGATAAGATATATATATTTCTGTTTTTGTAATATATATAAAACTCCCAAAATAACATAAAAAGAAACAATCTGATACATTTTATGCCCTTTAGTGAAAATAATTATTTTTATAATAATTGCACTTCTTTGTTTTAAAATTGTTTACATAATGTTATTGATATTGAGCCCTTGCCTGATCAATCTACATGCTTACCAAGATACATAAAAAATGAAAAGGTCATAGGATCATCAAAATCAATGTGTCTTCTTTTTGAAAACTGAGATGGATGCCTTATTTCTTTAATGACATTGAAAGAAAAAGAAAATTAAGAATGTCAATAAAAAGAACAAATGAGAGAGAAAGGTTAAAGGAAAATGCAAAGGCAAGCCATTCTGTCAGAACCAATGTTCCTTCTAATTTTTAGTAGTCAGTGTATGCACAAATCTTATGCTGTGCTGAATGCTTGTGCAAATGTAAACTTGAAATTGTTTCAAGATAATTTTGGCACAGCCTCTCATCTCTCATGGCTAATAAAACTCTATTGGCATCGTTTAATATAATACAAGTATGATTGCATTCTACAAAATAATGTATTTAGTTAAGTTGAACTACTTTGTTCAGTTTGTTGTTCCATTAAATAAAACATCTATGAGTATTTCTTATTGCTATATGATGCAATGTCGAAATAAATTAATAACAATAACACCCATCACAAATAAGAATTTGAAAAACCGACTAACTAGTTAACAGAAACAGTAAGCTAAGAGATTATTTTCAATAATTATATTTATAATATATTATCATGCTTATAATTATAATTATTCACCACTACATTATTTCAGGTTACTAATCTTTTGTACACACATTGATTTCCTTTGTGTGCTGGTTGCAAAACATGTGTGCACACGTACAGCTTTGAGGGAACTATGGTCAGAAACCTATTTTTTCCAAAAGGTACAAAGCCAGTTATCTTTATCTATGTACAATAAATGTTGAGTTTTGTGAAAACTGGAGCATATTTGTTGGAAGAGTTCGGAAATCTGTAATTTCAAGAACATTAAAAATGGAGTAAAATCTTTCCAAATGAAAAATATGTTCAGCATATCTGAAGGAAATCTGGTGAAAAGATGTTTGCTCTAATAATAAGCAGTAAAGAAATTGTGACTCTGAAATGAGATTTTTTCTTGAATATGACCCAATTATCTCTCAAATTTAATCATGTAATCTCAAGATTATTGCTCACTTTTTGCTGCAAGTTACATGGTCATTATGTGAGACTGTATTAATCATCGTTACCTACAACACTGGTTTATTGCTGGGTTAAGGTTATTCGTGTGTTCTGACATTTATATGTATGAAATCAATTGATGGATAAGTGTATATCCGACAGAATATGACATTTATTCGTTTCTTTATTCACATTTACGATATAGGCCATTCATTATGAGTTGCTCACACCAGCACCAGGCAAATATAGGTTCTCAACTAATAAATGTCATTATAATTATCATATTCTGTCGGATATAAAATTATCCATTAATTGATTTCATACTGTTGACATCGATTATTATCCATTAATTGATTTCATACTGTTGACATCGAGAGCCACATTATATTCGTGCCTAAAATATGAACGTGAGAGTAGAGAAGCCAATTTGGGGTGGGGGCATTAAAAAAAAAAAAAAAATCACTTCTTTCTAGACATAATAAGGAGTAAATGTTTAAATTTTTCAGCCCTCTAGCTCCATTGGTGCAGCCTGTACATATGATACATAGATAGCCAGCCAACAGCCAGTCAGTCAGACCAACTTATAAACTGAAGAAATGTTGACAGTTTTGGTTGACTGTTTCTAATAAGAAAAAGAAAAGGCATTAAAAGTAATGAGAGGAGTAGACGAGAGGGACGAGAGGAGTAGACGAGAAGAATGAGAGGAGTAGACGAAAGTAATGAGAGGATTAGATGAGAGGAGTAGACGAGAGGAATGAGAGGAGTAGACAAAAGTAATGAGAGGAGTGAGAGGAGTAGACAAAAGTAATGAGAGGAGTGAGAGGAGTAGACGAGAGGAAAGTAATGAGAGGAGTAGATGAGAGGAGTAGACGAGAGGAAAGTAATGAGAGGAGTAGACAAGAGGAGTAGACGAGAGGAGTAGACAAGAGGAGTAGACGAGAGGAATGGAATGAGAGGAGTAGACGAGAGGAATGAGAGGAGTAGACGAGAGGAGTAGACGAGAGGAAAGGAATGAGAGGAGTAGACAAGAGGAATGAGACGAGAGGAATGAGAGGAGTAGACGAAAGTAATGAGAGGAATAGACGAAAGTAATATGTCATATTGAATTTTAAGGTTCAATGTAGGATCTGATAAATGATAAGTGACATGTAATGGGAATGATGGTTGCAGGGAGAGCAAGGTTTCAGATTTGAATGAAGAATGGTTTAGAGAAGTAGGATGATTAGTAGATAGTCTGGTAGGAAAAGAAATAGAGTGAAAGAAGTAGAAAAGAAGAAGGAATGATCAATGAACAAACAGAGACTGGGTCAATGACTGATGAAATAGAGAATGAAGGAAATCAGAAAGAACACTTAGGGTGAGAAAGAAAGAGAGAGAGAAATATATATAAATAGACTAATAGGTGTATATGAATAGACTGAAATGAATGATAGATAAAAAAGATAACCATGAACAGAGAGAGAGAGAGAGAGAGAGAGAGAAATCAAATGATGGATAATTTTATATCCAATCGACAGAATATGATAATTATAATGACATTTATTAGTGAGAGCCTATATTTGCCCAGTGTCGGTGTGAGCGACTGCTAAACGAGCGACCTAAATCGTAAATGTGAATAAAGAAATGAACTTTGTGCGTGCCTAAAATCAGAACGTGAGAATGGAGAAGCCAACAAAGTGTAGGATAAAAGACTCCTTTCTACCATCTGATCTTCGTTAGTTCAGTCGGTAGAACAGCACCGTGTATAGGTGGCTTCCAAGGTGGACACGGGTTCGATCCCCACACAAAGTCTGTTTCTTTATTCACATTTACGCTTTAGGCCGCTCGTTTAGCAGTCGCTCACACCGACGTCAGGCAAATATAGGCTCTCACTAATAAATGTCATTATAATTATGATTTAAGAATATGTACATAATAGATAAAAAGAAGGATGTGAATAGGATGAGATAGATATTGATAGTGGTAGATTTTGACAAAAAATAGGATAAATATAAGTTGACAAGCAACAGGAGAGAGAGAGAGTCCAGTTAAAAAAAGGGAAATCTGAACTGAATTGAATTTAACAACCTACAGCTAATACTTGTCTTTATACAGAGAGAGTTATAGGTACAGATAAATCATTATGGCTAGATAGCTCTCTTAGCAATCACAGATTTTACAAGTATTTAAATGTATTGATGGCTCAAGGATTAAGAGGTTTATTAAGTCAGTTTGGAAGTTGCATACTCATCTTATGAAACTATGATTGTTGGTTCTTCATAGACAAATAAAGGTAAATAGGCTTTGATGAGAGACAGAATGTTATAGATTCACATGAGCACAGAAATGATAGAACTAGAAAGATAAAAATAATTATATATAGGAAACCATTTCAATTCTAAGAAAGTGATCATCTTACACTATGTTTCATCATCCTTAGTCACTTTATATTGATTCTCTCTTGTCACAATAGCTGCAGACATGTTGAAATATAATATTTCTGGAAATGAGACATGTTGTTCTAGTAAAAATATACCTATTTCCGGGTTTTCTATAAAGATCAATCATTTTATATATGCACATTTGGGTGTGTGTGTGTATATATATATATATATATATATATAT
>VCCN01003854.1:11732450-11749707 GCA_006491835.1 Architeuthis dux
TATTCATACACAAGGTCTGCCAGCCATTTAATATATAAGTGGAAAAAAATAGCCTACCTAGGGCAATGGTGCCATAATCCAATTCAAAGTACTCCTGCTTGGAGCTCACACACAATTCCTCTTTTAGGATCACATAATATATATATATACTAGCTGGGGTACATAGTGTAGCCCGGGGGAAAAGTAATCTAAACTGAAAGGTCACATAGTAAATTCTAACACAGAGCTTTTCAAAATAGGGATCGCAACCCTTCAGGTGAGTCGAAAATGCCAAAATTGACCTTTGTTGAAAATGCTCAAATTGATCTGACCTTGACTTGACCGTTACAGGTCACCAGAGTGCATTGCCACCTATCCTGGGGTCAAGTTACACATATACACAATTTATCTCCCCATCTCCCTTAGGTTTGAAAATGCCTAAAATGACGTGACCCTAAATTGACATTTAGAGATCACCAGAGGTCATTGTAACCTATCCTATGTTCATCAAGGGGTCAAATTACCCTAGTACACTAATTTTTAGCCTGTAGGGTACAGCTGTCTCTGTTAGATTTGAAAATGCTAAATTGACCTGACACTAAATTAACCTTTATGGACCACCAGAGGTCATTGCCACCCATCCTATGTTCATCATGTACACAAGATCTGAAAATGCCAAAATTGACCTGACATAACCAAAATTGACCTGACCTTAAATGGACCGATAGAGGTCACCATGGGTCAGCACATCCTATCATATGTTCATTCTGGGGTCAAGTTACTTTGTGTTGTGATATAGTGCCACAGGAGGTCATTTCCGGGCTAACACCTGGGCGGAAGTGGAAGACCTAAAAAAAAAATGCATATGCGTGGGTGTGGGAAAACAGGAACTCCAAACAACATGATATTGGATTCAGACACAGCAGGTGTTGGGGGTCAAAGTAAAACATGATGATGACAGGACCCCAAAAGCTGCTGGTGTCAAAAACCGGTAATAACAAACCGCGTGGGCATGTCGAAGCCATAAAAGGACAGACGGTGTGGTCGAAAACAAACAGAACCAAGCTGAGTCCAGACAGAGTTTTCCCTGTTGCCACGGACTGTGTGCCCTGCATCATCTCTCGTTATCTCTCTTCGACTCTGCGCATTTCATCAGTGGTGTATTTAACGGAATAAAAATATGATATTTTTATAAACACCCTGTGAGGTTGACCTTCGGAGGTCAAATTGAAGTCACCAAAGTCATTTCTATCCAATTTTCAGAGTTGTTGGTCACCATTTTACACCAAGGATGATGAAATTTACCATACAGGTACAGTGAAGATCTCAATCTATGTTACATTGACCTCTGAGGTCATTCAAGGTCACCAGAGGTCATTTTTGGTAATTTTCTGGTCGAAGTTTTGCACCTATGAAACTAAAATTAGACATCAGAGTAAATCTTTCCATGGCAAAGCTCATATATGCATTATGATTTTGACCTTGAGCTCACAAGAGTTAATTTCTAGCCAATTTTCAAACTTGAGGGTAACAATTTCGCACCAACAGTCTAGGCAAGGTTCACCTTGGAGGTTATTCTAGGTCACTAGAGGTCATTCTGGTCATTTCTACTCAATTTTCTCAGTTTTTGGTAATACCTATGGAACTGAAATTTGGCATAGGGGTAAGGTTATAGGCAATGCAAATTTGACCTCAGTATTCATTCAAGGTCACCTGAGGTCATTTGTAGACATTTCTAGCCAATTTTCCAAGTTGTTGACCCCAATTTTGCACCTATGAAACTGAAATTTGGCAAAGTGGTTAATTTATTCATGTCCAAAGTATTTGGCAATGTGATTTTGCCATCAGAGATCATTCGAGGTCATCATATGTAATTTCTGGTTATTTTTCTAAGTTGTTGGCCACAATTTTGCTCTTAGGATGCAGAAATTTGGCATAGGGGTTCATCTTTACACAGCAAAAATTATAGGCAAAGTGAGGTCATTTGAGGTCATCTGAGGTCTTTTCTGGTAATTTCTAGCCAACTAAAACAATTTATAGCATAATATTGAGTTTGTTATGAAGTACAAACTTTTTTTTTAAGGTCAAATTCAATTGGGTAGTTGGTAAATTTCAACCATTCCTTTATGCAAAATCATCACAGAGGTCAGTTTGGGATTAAATGAACTTTTTGGGGTCATTTTGCAGCCAAACAATTACATTCTTGGAGGTAATTTAGTAAGTGGGGTTAACCTGGACAGAAAAAATATGATAGGAAAGGTGGTGCTGACCCCTAAGATCATTGGAGACCAGCACAGGTTAATTTTGGATTAAAATAGCTTTTGGAATCAGAACAAAATAATTTAGAGGATGAAAAGATTGATTTGATGAACAACTTTATATTAGTTGTTCTAGGGTTGGATCCTCGGACAACCTTTTCATACTGGCACCCAATGGGAGAAGCACTTATGTAGTCTATCCAGATGCCCTGTCAAACTAAGGGATGACATCATTTGTTCTTTTTTGTGAATCAGAATATTTCTTCTTTTACATGTGTAAATAGTATAATAATTGTTTTTGTTTTTTTTCATTGGTTGTGTAAGAAGAAATTAATCAAAGAACATACTTTTCCTGTTTGGTTATATTTTCAGTTATTTTCCCCACCAGGCAACACCGGGTATCCCTGCTAGTATATATCTTATGAAAGAAAGAATACGGAACTTGACCACGTTCAGTGACAGGCTGTTTCACGTTTAATACAATTTTTCAAACTGGTTTGACACAACTACAAGAATCTGTATATATACCTTCCCCTGTGATGTTTTTGGGTGACCACTGGAATTTTGTCCCTTCTCATAGCTGTTACTACCATTTCCCTGTAATCCTTTTAGAGGAAGGGGGATGGTGATGAGGATTTCTCTATGCAGCTTGGCATTGCCTTCCACTTTGGGTATCTATGTGCCTTCCCCTGTGTTTTGGGTGGGTGCTGGAATTCTGGCATTTTCTTTAACTTTTCGGCTTTTTCAATCCTCATACTCAATCCCTTCTTAAATGCTGTTCACGATTTGATGAATATTATCAACAACATCACATTCTCAGACAAAAGGGACAGTTTTCAGGAAAAACTCAGGATGTATGCAGGTCGAAAGATATCATAGTACAAGCTGATAAATCCAGGAACATATATAAATTTACCCAGAACTATGTAACAAACGGAAAACGTAACATTGACATACCGATCAGACCCAGTAAACACAGAAAAAATTAGAAATAATGAAGCCAATCACACAAGAACTCAACATAAATGACAGGGTTAGATCGATACATACCAGAGAGGCATACATCTTAATGAATGACCACAAACAGGATTTTCAGAACAAACTCCAAGCTAGGTTAATCAACCCGACCAAAATGGAAATAGGAAAGATTTCCAAAAATATATTAGAAAAAATAAACCTGGACATAAAGAACAAGATGAAGTACAACCAGTGGGACAGCTCCATGGATGTCAAAAGGTGGTTCTGAAACCTGACGGTTAATGAACATATGACCTTCATCCAATTCGACATCACCCCTTTTGACGTGGCTATTGGAACGTTCGATTCCGTCCAGGTATTGGACTTAATAGGGCTATACATATTACATATACTCAATAGATTTAGTGATATGGGGGAGATGGGGCTATATAGAGATGACGGGTTAATGGTTGTTAGAAGTAGTAATGGTCTGAAAACTAGTAAAATACACAAACGCATAGTTAGGGTTTTAAAAAGTGTAGGCTTTAGATTCGATATAAAATCCAATATAAGGATAGTTAATTATTTAGATCTCACCTTTAACCTAAACAATATATACATACAAACTATTCGTAAAAGAAAATCAAACCCAACTATATATTAACACCAAGTCTAACCATCCTCAAAATATAATAAAACAAATACCTAGATCTGTAAACAAGAGAATAGCTAGTTTAGCGACTTGTATGTTGGTCGGCTAGTTTATGTACGTAGGGATGCTGAATGGATGTACTGGTGTGTTGAATGAAGAGGATGAGGAGACTTTCTTTAGCCCTAGCCATGGGCTGGTGTGCATATTATAGTTTGGAGAGAGGGCCGTGTTTGCATATTTGACCGGTGTAGCATGAAAAGACTTTGAGTCCTAAAAAGGACTATTGATATGCTGGAACAAGTGGCCACACATATTTGCTGCTTAAGGAGTCTGTGAGGGTTGCTGTTGCCCTGGTGTTGAGGTCATGTGATGCAAACAGAGAGCGGGGATTGGCCAGTCAGTCGAGAGCTATCTGAGGAAGAAAGGGTTATGCCGCCATGTTGGTTTTATGGCACGGAAATATAAATGTGGACACGAGGGGTCATTTACGAAGGAAAACAAACTAGGTAGATTTAGTGGTTACAAATGAATGTTCATTTAATAACGAAAGAAAAGACATGTCGAATAAAATGGGTAGAAAGGAGAAGGTTGTTCTGTAGTAGTAGAAAAGAGGTTGGTCACAAAGAGATTTGAGCTGGCAGACGTGTTTGTCGTTTGAGGCGAGGGATGTGAGTGATCTGCTTTGCACGGTGGACAGAACAACGTTTACGCTCGGCGCGTGAGAGAGAGGTATAATGAGGAAGGTTAGAAGTTATATTAAAGTGAAGTACTCATTATATATATTAAAAGTATCTGACACTGTTGAATGTTAGTTTAGGATATGTAAACAAATGAGTGTAGCGTAAGCTCTTAGTAGCAGTAGTAATAATAGCACTAATAGTAGTGGTCAGGCTGCTGTAAGTAAGCTAGACTGCTGATGATACTAGAATGGAAGAAAGGGTAATGTTAGCAATATCTGCTGGAGAAGATTCGATGTATCTTTCTTTCTCTGTGTGTTCCTGCAGTAGTAAAAGGAATAAATGCCTGTATGATGCAAAGAGTGCACAGTGAAAATATGCAATGGAAATAAAGATGCAGACAAGGATATAACAATAATAAGAAGCATATTTATTACAGAGGGCATAACAATAAGGTAGTTCTCAGCTGTAGCGAAGAAAATAGAATGCAAGTAAAAAGTTTGGTTTACTACTTAGTAAGTGTTAAAGAGTCCTTTGTTGTTATAGTGTGTGTATGTATGTGTACGTATGTAAATGAAGATGAGAGGCAATGTGGAACAGATCATAGTTTTGTTAGACAACAAAACTACGACTGAATAAAGAAGGAAATAAGTTTGTCTTCTTATAGGAAGAGGTGAGTGGAGGATGTGCGGTTAGTCGAAATGTCATTTGTTGGAATGGATCTTGTCAAAGGTGAAATGGGTATAGACAAGATACATGACTTTATTAGACTTTTGGTCTGCAATGGGTGCTATATTTCCATATTCAGAAACTTGGTTATCTAAGAGTTGTACTTGGAAAGATTAACTTTGGTTCTTGGAATAAAACCTGGATGTTCTGAAGGAAAATATATGTGGGTCAAGTGATTTCACTCAAATGACCTGATTGCAAAAATACATATGTATCCATTACAGAGGGATGTAGATATTATTCTTTTATCAATATCTTTTTGGTCTCTCTTTTTACTCTGATTTGTGAATTTCGTTAGTTGTCTTATCAATACCAGTTAAGATCTTTATTTCTATTTAAATTTTTCCAGATCTGTCAACATCAGTCAGTTTAGACTAGAGCATCTGTCAAATTACAGTGGTTAATGTTGTGATCTCACAGGCCATTGATAGTGTTTGATCCTTAGTAATTGATCTATAAATGTGGTTTCATGTCAGTCTAAAGTATATTTAATAAGTATCCCTGTTTAGAACTCTCTTCAGTTAAGCTCCTAAATTTCAAATGCTGATTTGAAAGGTAGCCAGGCTTTCCCTGTTTACTGTCTAATAATTAGTACATTTAAGTTCTTGCTAAATATGTGATACTCATGTGGTGTCTATATCAACATGTTCAAACTTTTTTATTTCAAATATTGGAATTCAGACACTACACTCCTGTGTTTTCTCAATGGCTAGAAGTCAAATATTCTCCCACAGGCTTATTGCCAATTTTCCACCTTCACACATACTTTGCCAAATAATTTGAGAGCAGATGTGACAAATGTTGGTCCAGATTATTGCTCTCTCAATTAGATGAGTTCTTAGGGTGGAGCTTTTTGGGTTGACAAAGTTGTTTAAATACCTGTGTATCCAATGCTACATTGTTAGCACTGATTCCTGGTGCTTAAATTTTAAGTTATCTTGATGTGTGTGTGTGTGGGGGGGGCATGCAAATTTGTGAATCATTTTAAGAGTAAAACAGAAAGATATTCATTGCAAATTAATGAAGCTTGAAGTGAAAAATTAGGAAATGTAAACCAAGAAAGTATTCCATGGTAAAGGATCTTATCTGGATATTATTTTGCTTAGAAACTTTAGAAACCTCATATCTTAGTCTATGCATATCTAGACAGTTAAGTAACTACCTAAGCAAGCCCAAGCATATCTTCATGTATTTTTTTATATACATGTCCCAATCTGTTTTTGTACACTTACCTTTTTCTTTATATATCTATCTTTAAAGCTTTCAACCTACCAATCTAGTTGTTAATACTAGTCTCTGTACATGATTCTTTATCTATCTTACTATATTTATTTTAGTGCATGCATATCTATTGCTCTATATACATAAAAAATACCTTTCCCACCAGAACATTTTAATACATTAAAGTGAAAGTAATACTGAAAAACATACTCATAGATAATCAATATTTGATTAACAAATCAGACATTATGGTTGGTTTAGTCATAGTTAAAAAAAGCTGTAATTCTTGGATAATTATATGATCAATTAACCTTATAGAACTGCCAGGTCGATATATCAGACTCAATAACATAGCCAAAAACACTACATGGGTGATATATCAGCTTAAAAACTGAAGAAACCTTTGATGACAGTTCTGGTTGGCGGTTGTGTTTTTGCTATATGGTCAAAAAGGCCATAGCGCTAAAAGGGTTAATCATCTTGAGGTTGGGGAACTGAAAACATGAGAAATAGCCAGAAATTGATATCAATACATTGATTCATTACTTTCACTAAGTTGATTTGACACAGACTATGACAAGCAGGACTTGACAATGTCAAGTAAACCTTGATTTCAATTTAATGCTGCTTGCTATTGCTAATCTAATGGAACATGTTTTATGAATGCTGATACCGCAGGCCACACTTACAATTAATCACATCTATTTGGTGGTCATTTCCTTAATTATTGAATGGAATCTACAGAAACTGGATGAGATCTGTAAACAAGTTTGAAATATATATGGCTCTCCTGCTATTAATGAAAAGAAAATCAAAACTAAACACTAAAAGGTGAATTTTAATATTTATATTCCCAACTCATAATACAATTTAAGCAATAAAAGTGAATTATTTTTATTTCTTCTCATGGGCATTAAAGCTGCAAAATTTTTTGACTTCTTCTGTTTCAAAGCAAATCTTATGAAATATTAACAAAAACACTTACAAAGTGCTGCATTTAAAAAGGCAACATACGGTCTTCATTTATCCTGGATACTATCATTATCAAGAAAAATAGAGATAGAAGTATATACTACTGAGTTGATGCAAAAGTTTCCAGAGCCATTCTTGCACAGTGTTAAAGAAATATTAAAAGTGTCTTTGAAGGTTACTCATTTATTTATTGCTTTTGTAATCAGTCAAATGTAGAATGTCATTTACATGCCTTGGGAAAATGGGTTCCACATGAACTTACAGAAAGGAACATCAGTCAACATTTAAACACTTATCTCACTCATGGACAAGATAGTCACTGGTGATGAAAAATGGATTTATTAAATGAAGAAAATCGTGGCTAGATCCAAGACAGTCTTCAGCATCTCGACCTAAGCTGTATTTACTGGGGGGAAAAGTTCTTCTCTGTATTTGGTGGGATTCAAAGAGAATTCTTTATTACAAATTTCTGGAACCCGAAACTGTTACTGAGCAACATTACAGTGAACAATTGGCTCATTTGAATGATGCATTGGAAGAGAAAAGATCTTTTTCTTGGAAAGGAAGTCGACTTGTTTTGCTCCATGCAATACTCGTTGTCTGGTTGGCAGTTCCAACAAGTTGAAATCTCAATCTACTCAAATTTAAGTATTAACCCCAGGTTAGAGTGATCACAACATTCTCGAGTTATCATTCATAAACACTAACAAAGAATGGATTACTATAAATAGTCAGCTTTTGTTGTGCTATGCTGGCATGCAGAGTAATGAAAATATTAAGAACCATAGTAATAGTAGTAGCAGTAACAGTAGTAACAGTCAACAAGACATATAAATATAAACAAGATATAAACTTGAAGAAAGAAAATCAAAAATGGTTAATTATATATGGTCTAACATCAAATAATACAATAAAGAAATGGTCTGAAAAGATTAGTAAGTACATTAACTTTGTAAATGAGATTAAACAAAGGCAGCACTTAAACGCAAATTACAATAATAATAGGTTTAACTCATTTATCATTCATCACTTTGCTAATGAAAGCAGCCCAAATTGATTTCGTGATTTCAAGTACGAATCTAAATTTTGCCTTTGTAAGAGGAGAAACATTTTTTAAAATTTGAAATTTCCATATCGACTTTAATACTTATAAAAACAAAAGTTTTGAATGTTTATATTGATACACTATATATATTTATATTATGTACAAAGACCTTACCCAGCTACTTCCATGCCGACCATGACTCTGCTAAACTCTACCATGTCTTACCAGCAAACCTTTCTATTTCATCTCTCCATCTTATGTCTGGTCTTCTCCTACTTCATTTGTTATCCATTGGGCACCAATTGACTAACCTTTGGCACCATTTCTTATCCTCCTTTCTTGCTATGTGTCCTGTCCACTTCCATTTTTGTCGCTTAATCACTTCTATGATATCTTTTACTTAGGTCTGCTCTCGGATCCATGTTGATCTTTTTCTATCTTGCAGTTATTAGAAACTGTCAACCAAAACTGTCAACATAGGTTTCCTTAGTTTTTAAGTGGGTCTGGCTGGGTCTGGCTGGCTATCTATCTATGTATGTGTCACATGTTTTATTTTTTAAAAATTCCCCCTAAATTGTTTTTTAGCGAGAGTTCAATTTGCAATGTAATATTTATGCTAAATTGATCCCTTCGATTGTCTGGCAACATTCATTGAAAATTTAGACTTTTCTAGTGATCACTGCCCAACAAAAGGCTAGAGAAGTAACTTATTCCTTGATCACCCCTTTTCCCTATTTTTTTTACTGATCACCCCCAACATGGCATGTTGCCAAAAGATGTTGGTCACGTGACAATTTCTATAGAGTGACTAACCAGACCTGTTTCTAACATTGTTCTTTCTATGGATCTTTGTGTGACTCTGAGTTTGTTTTCAATTGATTTTGTTAGTTTCCATGTTTCACACCCATATGTGACTGTCATAGCTGGTATAATACATCCATTGTAAACTTTACATAGCAAGCTACTTGTCAATATGTCTCTATATTTACTAAATGCTGTCCAACCAATAGTTATATTTCGTTTTATTTCACTTTCATGTCTAACTTTATCAACTGTTCTAAGTAGATGTATTTCTCAACCTCTTCCAAATCGTCATCCTGTATTCTTATGGTCGGTCTCGGCAAGAATGGGACCCGCGTGTGAGACGGGATATTCCGATTCACATGCGGACCTGTCTCAAGGCTAAATAATAACATGGTAATACAACAGGTAAGGAAAATGACTTTTTATTCAGTTAACCAAACAAGGAAAATACATAATCTGTTATATGTCTTTACGTGTAATTATCCTTATGTTTGAAGGCTATCCTTGATCTAGCCACAATTTTCTTCATTTTTGATTATTGTTATAAATCCGTTTTCACACACCTCTTCCAGAACTTGCCCTCTTCCCACAATATCTAGAATTTTGGTGATCTTTTTGTACTAATATTATTTGTAATTCATCATGATTCTCCCATATTGTTGAATGTGATGGTATAAGCCTACATTTATTAACAATTTTCTTCTTCTTTATTTTTCAATTTTTCAGTTCTGACTTTGTGAAATATTAGAAGAAAATAAGTATGGGTACCATGAAAATGTTTTTATTCAGTATTTTTAAAACAAACTATACAATAAAACTATAAAGAACTCAGAGAGCACATACCTTTGGCACGTCATTGTCAGGAGAAATAATTGTGCATGGATCTGCCCCAAAATGTAATCACTTCTTCTGTAGCCCATTGCCCACCCTTCCACAAAATTCCAATGAAATTCATTGAGAACCTTTGGAGATATCATGTAGACAGACATGAACTTTTGCCGATATTATGTGGTGTGGACATATAATTACGACATAGGGGAGATAATTGTGCATGGATCCTCCCAAAAATATAATCACTTCTTTCATTGAAACCCATTGAGAACTTTTGGAGATATCGTGTAGACAGTCATAAATGTAAGAAAAAAAACCGGAAAAATATCTCTCAATCAAAAAGAATTCCTGGAATTGCCCCAAAATTTAACCAACTCTTCCTTTTACCCCATTTCCCACCTTTTCACAAAATTTCATTGAAATCCATTGAGTACTTTCCAAGATATCGTGTGGACAGACAGATCTTTAATTAGAAAAAAGAATTACCACAAAACTATATGAAATTTTTTTTTTGATCTTGGTGTCACCCAAGGCAGGCTGCCCCCTCCTTCTACACCTTAGTATGCCACTGGGGAGCTCTATTCAATAGCAGTCAAATAAAAATAAACATGCTTTCTCAATTTGGGATAATAAGCTTAATATATCTTTATAAGAAAGTAATTAAAATGAGTTCAAAATATTTTTTAAAGTGCAACTGTTGAAAAACGAACCTGGTTAGTAAGAAAAATGTATATGCTCATTTCAACTATCAATATTTTTTATAAATTTGTCTGAGGTAATCTAGATTTTAAAGAATAGCATTTGATAAAAAATATACTAATTAAAAATGCATGACAAAATAAAAATATGTTAATATTTTATGTTTCAAGTTTCACAACTGTACATTGGAAAAAATAGATGTTTATTAGTTTTTAGTCATTCTTTAACAAGAATATTAGCAAGCGTAGCAATGTCTAAAATGTTAAAACTGTACTACTTTTATGTGTAATGCTAATGTATTTCTAGACAAAAAGTATGAAATGTTTAATGAAAAAGTGATTAAACTTAGCAATTGTTCAAGCAAGGAAACGGATATTGTTACTTTGAGAACTCATTGTTTATTATTGTTCATTCTGATCAAATGTACAAGATTCATTTTTCTCATAGCATTTTGCCAAACAGTTAAGCTTTAAGTCAACTGTTCTTGCAGAGAAATATAAATGAATGGATGCTACTTATCCTTGAAATTAGTATTTACTATAGATTTAGAACTTGTGTATTATTCAGACCTTACTTATAGTAGCAGCAAACTTTTCTCAATATATGCAAGTGGGAAGAGAGTTGAAATTCTCAACTACTAACCAACAACTTGGTGATCATGACAGGTTTGGACTAAATCTAGGATATCCTATTTAATATAGGTTCTGGACTATTGGTTTTGTTACATATATTTAGGTACCTAAAAGAATATTACGTCATCTTTCTTGGCTTAATATAAATATAAATACTATCATAGACCAGTCACTCAGCCATTAGCAACATTTTCATAACATACTATGTATATATAAAATCAATAAACAGAAAACTAGCGATAACATTTTCTTCATTCTCTAAACCCAATATACCAAACAAATCCCATGAATTGCATAGTAAGTTCTATTAAATCATTGAAATTTTATTCAACATAAGTGTTTTTATAAAATTTAATCTGCTTAGTTTGCAATTGAAAGTGCTCATTGGGTATAATGGGTTAAAGAGAGGCACTTTACCTTTTAGATAGCAATTCATCATCACTAGTAGTTAGCATCTTTAAAGAATATTTGTCCATTTTATTGACAAAATCTCTGAAACATCAGCCCTTCAAAGTATCTAAGGTATCTTTTTGATATCAAATACTTCCAAGTGCCTCTGCAAGGAATGCCAATTTTCTGATGTCATTTTGCTATATTGATTGAAAACAATGCTACTTAGCATTAATCCTTATCTAAAATATGTATTAAAACAGTAAATCTCATTAAAGTTTTTCTTGCCAATATGCTTCATGGCATGTAAGATGAAAAGTAGCAGACAAAAGTATATTCAAATTTTCCTGTATTGAAATATTGAAAAACATATTCACAAACAAATAGTTTAATCCAGTAAATTCACAGTACGAATGTTTCTCACCTTTATGTTAACAAGGGTTTAGTCTAGTAAAAGCTCCTCTTCTATGTTTTTGTGTGCTGTTTGAGATGTGAACTCTGGGAAAATTATTTTTACAAATCTTACACTCAAAATATTTCTCTTCAGGTTTGCACGTTTTTGGAGATTTTTTTCCATGTGTGTTCCTAAATGATTCCTTAGAATTGAACTTTCAGAAAGTTTTACACCACAAAAATCACAATGGGAAGATATTTCTCCAGTATGTGTTCGCATATATTGTTTGACCTTTGAACTCTCAGAGAAATTTAAACCATAGACCTCACAATGGAAAGATTTCTCTCCAGTATGAACTCTTGTATGTATTTTTATACTTGAAATCTGGGGAAACTTTGCTCCACAAATCTAACAATGAAACAGTTTTTCTCCACTGTGAGTTCATAAGTGACTCCTTAGGTTTGAACTCCAGGAAAATTTGGTTTGACACACATCACATGAGAATGGCTTTTCTCAAGTGTGTGCTCGCATGTAATTTTTGATATATAAACTGGAGGAAAACTTTGCACTACAAATCTTACAATGAAAGGTTTCTCTCCAGTGTGTGTTCTCATATGTATTTTGACATCTGAACTGCAGGAAAATGTAACTCCACAAACCTCACAAGGAAAAGGTTTCTCTTCAGTGTGTACTCTTATATGCATCCTTAAAGCTGAACTCCATTTAAAGTTTACATCTCAAATTTCTAAAAATCTTTAATGTGGTTTTTGAGATATGAACTGCTGTAAGATTTTGCTTCACATACCTCGCAATGGAAACTTTTGTCTATAGTCTGGGTTGAATCCTAAATTTCCCAATATGCCTAAAACATACTGTTTATTCAGAATTGCAATGCTAAATAAATTCAATGCAATTTAAGGTTTTACAAGTCTCTTTCAAATGCTGTAAAAATGTTGTTACTTTAGTCTTTAGCTGTGATCTGTTCCCATTAAGAACAATCTTTTTTATAGATTACAGAAAATGATCTTTATAGGATTCCTAATTGAGGAACAACACATAAAGCAATTATATTAAACAGTTTGAGAAATCATATATACAATAGGAATACATTTCTAAAAAATAAACATAATTATTTCAAAATGAGTGATTTCAAAAACAATATCAAAGTAAAGTAATTTTTTGTGTGCATTTCATTCAAATTTTACCCTAGAATCCTTTAAAAATGAGTTTTTCTGTAATACTGCTCTGCACTTTCTACAGAACTGAGGTTTTATGGGTTAGGATTACAAGTGACAGAGATCGCCAGCTTCTTGAACATGGCCAGGTCATTCATGTTCAAGGTCATGAATGAGCTTGTGGCCAATGGCAGGGATGTGTCATGGCCAAGAGAAAGAAACATTCTCAGCGGTCAGACATTGTCAGGAAGGCCAAGTTCGTCCAGGACATCATAAATGATGACCCCAGCAAGTCTATGAAGGCCCTCACCGAGCCACTCAAGGTGGCGGACTCCACTATCAAATGTGTGGTGCACAAGAACATCAGGTACAAGTCCTATGTGATGAGGAGAGGGCAATTCATGTCTGACAAGACATGGTAGAATAAGCTCAAGCACCCGAGGAGCTCAGTATGCTCTTGTTCCTGTTGTCTATGATGGTCCTGGGGGTTGTGAGCAACAAGAGCCATGTCATGCCACTCTACTTCTTCCCACAGGACCTCAGGATCAATGCCACCGCCTACATCGATGTGTTGGATACAGTGGTCAAGCCCTGTATCTAGGGGGTAGCCCAGGGAAGGTTGTATGTGTTCCAGCTGGACTCTGCTCCCTCCCACATGGCCCAAGAGTGGCTGGCCCAGAATTTTCACGATCATGTGATCCCAAACATGTGGTCTCCTAGCTCTCATAATTTGAATCCCCATGACTACTATGACTGGGATGCCGTTGGGAGGGAGACCAACCAGCAATCCCACAATATCAATTTTTATGAAAATGGCACACCATGTAAACTTGGCCGTGTGTTAAAAACAAATTATTTTAAAGAGGCAATATGTTTTGATACTATACTGAGTGAATTTTATATGCCACTATTGCCAGTTGCCACATGTCTTTGTATATCGTAACTTGAAGAAAAAAAAATTCAATACCTGCTGAAACAAGTGGCTATAAAAAAGATATGAACATTTTGATTCACACATTAAGAAAATATCTGCTTAATTACAATATATTTTTTGACTGAATTGTAAATATAATTATTTTAAGACTATCAAAAATTAATGCATTTAGACATTTAAAATGAATATGTAGATATTTATAGGCTACAGTATTTTATGATACAGTCAATTACACGGAAAAGTGTTTTGAGGTGATATAAGTTTTTGGGTATCTTGTATTTTAGCGTCCGAAACAAAATTTCGGGTCCAGGAAATAATTCCACCCTAGAATTAATTCCGAAAGACAAAGGGAGATAATTCTATTAATTGTATGGACAGAGTAGCTTCCCCTGTTAGAAGCGATTTCAAAAAAGAAAAAATTAAGTAATACAAGATCTTTAATAGGCATTCGAAAAAACAAGATATTTTCTCAGTCTGGCTCATTTCGCTCTGTATTGTATGGTTTTTATTTTTTAAAATGTTTTAGGATTAAGTTTGTAGTCTCAAAAAATGTCTTTAATCAAACAGCAAAAAATAAAATTGTAATAGGATATAACGAGAAAATATATATTTAAAAAAAGTTTTTGAGAAAATATTAGATTTTGCAACAGCAACCTCAAAGTTTTTGAAGAAAATCTTTGGCTATTTAAATGACCCAAATGAATGCTAATTGTTTGATATTCTCAAATAGAAAAATACATAAAAAACATTCAGTCTTCAACTAAAACCAATTAAAACATGTTTCAGCTATACATTTAGCCTGAGCAACGGATTTTAGTTGCTAAAATGCATGCCAGGAATTTGTTTTTACTAGATTCCTTTTTCTTTCACACATAAATTACTTTGATCCCTTTCTGAGACCTTCTGTGTATAAGTACATTCATGTTCAGCATTAACCAGATGTTGGCCTATAAAAAAAAAATATATTTTAATATTTATTGTCAATATTGACATTTACAGTTTACATCTTCTTAACAATTTAATGACAATTTGAGAGACTATTTTAATAGGATATAAATATTTATTAAAATATCAGATATATTTATTCTGAAAGAACAATCCTTGATAAATAAGCGGAACACATAAATGTATATACTAAGAATAATCAAAATATGCACCATTGTGAAAGGTAGTACACTTCAAACAAGACAAAACTTTATTTGTTGCTAAACTAAACTAAAATGTTAAGTGCTAAATGTCTAGAATTTCATTTTGTAATGAAACCAAAGGTTTAAAACGTTGCAAGTAATAAATTCATCCCAGAAATACTGAATATGTACTAAGATTATGCAAATATCCTCAATAGTTAAATGGTAACAATATAATATCTAAGAATAAAAAAAAATAATATCTCTGGGTATCTTTAAAAAAAATGTTTTATTGGTATCTTTAAAAGAATGTTTTATTTTATTAATTCTGCAATTTCCAGTCTTAACAAAATAAAATATAAGAATTTAAAA
Organism: Architeuthis dux; assembly: GCA_006491835.1. Lineage (NCBI taxonomy): Eukaryota > Metazoa > Mollusca > Cephalopoda > Oegopsida > Architeuthidae > Architeuthis > Architeuthis dux. The sequence continues at coordinate 11,748,299 of VCCN01003854.1, forward strand.
AATTATCCCTGGGTATTTCCATTTAAAAAAAGACTAAAATAGTCATAAGAACAAAAATCCGAAAAAAATAATTACTAGCATATATATTTAATTTATAAAATACAACTACCATAAATTTCTCCATATTAACATAGTTATCTCCCTTTAAATTTCACATCTCCAGTGAGTTAGTTACTTCCCTTTGATTTGAAAAATCTTGCTATGCCCTCGACCAAGAAATCGAACTCCAACGTACTGTACTAATTTCAGAAATAAAATTAGCGCTTTTAATTTTTAATATTTAATTTACGTTCTTAGATTTTAAATAAATGAATTTCACAGTTAATCCTTAAAACAACTTTTTACCTCCTGCAAAACAAAAAAGAAGAAAGGATCAAGTTTATCTTGCTTGACCCTATAGACATGCAAAAAAAGCCACAGAAGTAATTAATAAAGAGACAGGTCTGATTAGTCACATAATAGAAAACGTCACGTGATCAACATCTTTTGCCAGCATGCCTTGTGGTGATCAATTAAAATATTGGAAAAAGTGGTGATCAATGAATAAGTTACTTCTCTCGCTTTTTGTTGAGTAGTGATCACTAAGATGTCCGAATTTTCAAAAAGCAAGCATGAACGTTGCCGGACACAAACTAAGGGACCAATTTAGCATAAACTTACATTGTAAATTGACCCCCCCCCACTTATTTTGGGGGCGGGGGTCCAAAAAACAAACAAAAAAGTCATAATCTTAATAAGGAGTAAATGTTTAAATTTTCAGCCCTCTAGCTCCATTGGTGCGGCCTGTACGCGCAACATAGATAGATCAACAGAAATCTATGTTGACAGTTTTGGTTTTACGCTTTCTAATTAAGAGAGGCCCCAAATACAGTTATAAGATGTTAACAAAAAATAAGACGTCATGTGACCAACGTCCTTTGGCAGCATTGACATTTGCTTCTTTTAAAAAATTTTTTAGATGAGTTTCCTTAATTCTTTTAAATGAAGAAGCATCTAATTCTGCCAAATTATGGACTGTGTAAACTTTTTAAAATATCACTTCTATGTATGACAATATGATTTGTTTCTAAAATACGTCAGGTGTTTTTTAAACTGTCTTTTCAAGTTCTTTTCTTTTTGATTTCTTCGCGGGTAATTGCTTTCAGATCCAGAAAGGTTACCGGGTTGTTATTTAAAAAACATTAATTTATATTTGCTATAAATTCGTTTCTTCTTTCATTTGAACAAGGGAATAAATATTTCAATTATACTCAATTCCAAATATTTTAGTAACATCCAATGCATTATCGTGTAAGGGGAATAACTTTTGAAGAATTTTGAGTTACTTCCCTAAAATCAATAAACCTTTTATTAATGCAAAATGTATGTAGAATACTATTCCCCTTGATGCATGTAATTTTTGGCGGTGT
>VCCN01003854.1:11803911-11824382 GCA_006491835.1 Architeuthis dux
AGGTATATGTATATATATATTTTCTAATCTACAGATTCACATCATCTAACTTTTTTCTTTCACAATGAAACTTAACTACTAATACTCTCATACTAAAGAACTCAATTGGCTGCATGAGATGTATTGGAATTTTAAGTTAGTTGCTTTTTCAAATCTAGTTATCAGTTTGATTGATTTATTGTAAACTTATACCTCAAAATTTCCTGCTCATAAAATGTGATAACTCTATTCATGAGTAAGTGGATTTATATCAAGAGAAAACTTAATTCAAATTCAATCAGATATGTTCTATTCTCATATATCATCATTCATATTTCATTTTGCCTTGTTACTAGCTATTGATAGAACATAGAGTAGGTTAGTCTGTAAAATTCTCTCTATCCATAATTACTGACCAGACAGTAGCAGCAAGAAGTGTTATATCCCTTGTTATATCCCTTGTCAGATATGACAGATGGATGTCATTCCATTCCTCTCAACTCATTTATGAGGATATGTATATACTTGTGTCCTATGTGGCTCTATTTGTACTCTCATTCCCTGGATATCTATTCATGGGTGCCTAATAAGATCATTAAGGATTAACCTTAATCTGTCCAGCATTTCAAAATCATGTCTATTCCTCACCTAAAAATTGTGTAAATTTCCTGCCTACTGCCTCCTATTAATATTTCTAAGATTGGTCTTGTTATTTGCATGTGGTCATTGCATTATCCTCAAGTGTCAAACAAAGATAAGATTATCCTTGAAAACAGATTACCTGACTTTTTGCATTTCCACTTATAATCTTCAAGGGTAGCGCTGACACGAATCAGCTGATAAAACATTTTGGATTGGTTCCAATCAATTCCTTTGTCCACTTAAATGTTTCATTTTAGTATTTCATGGCCTTGACAATAAACTTTTTGTATTTTCTATACTTCTACATATATTTCTATCTGGACAAAAAGTTTAAGCAACAATCTTTTAACGGTTCATATAACTTATGGATGTTTTTTATTGCTTTCTTCTTGAAATAGTAAAAGATTTTGCAGATGAATGCAATTCTTCGAGGAAATGCTAAGAGACTTTTGTATAGGGAGATGAAGTCTTGAAACATTTTCTTGAAAAAGTAGCAAAAGTTATTATTTCTTTTTATTCTGGAAATAGTTTATTTGTGTATTTAATGAATCACTGTAGTAAAGGGTTATGTAAACTTCTACTCATTCCATGGTGAGTAGATTCTTCTCTCTCTTGTTTTCTTGAGAACCTTTATATTCACAATAGTCAGATTATGTGAATAGGATGGTTAACTTTCAAAAGATAAGAAAGAATTAACACTAAAATTGGTTTATTTTTTGTGTTGCATTTTATTTTAATTGGTTTTGCAAACTGCATTCAATCTCTTTGCCATCATCATTTTATCATCAAAAGGGAACATGGAGAATATTGATGACTGAAGTAAGATTAGATGAATTCTTTTGTTGAAAACCTCAGAAAGAACCAAGTTACAAATAAAGTTGACTAGCTCTCCCATTATATCTTGTTGGCTTTGTACCAAATTTATCATTCTAGCCACAAACTATATCATTTATTGACCACTTCTCTTCTACTCATTTCATAGTGAGTAGATACTTCTCTCTCTTACTTCTTTTCACATCATCTAACTGATTTTATTTGTAATGAAGCTTAACAACTAATACTCTCAAACTAAAGCTTGCTTTTGCTGATTATTGATACCTGTGCATGCAGGTGTCAAAAACTGATCTTTGGTGTCATGTTGGGGGAGGTGGCAGGGTCTTTAAAACCATGAACTTGAAGTTTGCATTGATTACCATTGATTAAAAAATGTACTAACTACTTTTGCAGTTCTGTGAATCTTTAGAGCATAACAGATTACCAACATAACCAACTACAGCTACTTTGCTGCATAACTAGTTGACTGAGTATGCCTACACAATGGCACATCTTATAAAAAAGTATTCTCCTCATACCATACACTAACAATACAAGATTTTTGTATTATCAAAAAGGTCAGAAAAAACCTATCAGAAGGTCAGAATTCATTAGCACCTTTTATGTGATATTTAACTGAAATATTTACTTCTGATTTTGTTTTTAACATGCTTTCTTACAAGCAATTTATTTGCAGGTTCATATGCTACAGTTCAATACATAGTCACATATATGGATTTATGACTTAATCTTTTTAATCTTTGGAGCTTGCTTTTGCTGATTATTGATACCTGTGCACACAGGTGTCAAAAATTGATCTTTGTTGGCATGTTGGGGGACGGGTGGGGACTTTACTACTATGAACTTGACCTTTCTGTTGATTTCCATTGATTAAAAGAATTGATGGCTACTTTTGCAGTTCTGTGAATCTAATGTGCATTTGCTTCATAACCAACTACAGCTACTTTGTTGACTGAGTATTTTGCACATTTTTCATTCTATGATTTATAGGTTGGGCATATGTCCTTTCTTCATAAATTCTTTGCGAAAATGTGCAGTACTAGAAAAAGATAATACAGCAAGAAAGGTCATACTCTTCAGATTGTGAATCTAAATTAGCATCACTCAGGTTAACTGTAGTGGTATATTTAATGAATGAAATAAATCTATTCTAACAAAAATATTTTCCTATTTCTAGTTTATAATAAAATTACTAAAGCAGTTTTTTTCAGTCCCAGTTTTCTAAAACATTCAACTTTTACCAATCAAAACACAATTGCGGCAAACAGAAAAATGTATTTCCTTTCATCAGTGATATAGTTTAGAAGTCCTTTTCCTTATAGACATATATTATCGACTGAATACTTATTTGCTTAAATGATTATACTGTGGGCTTGCTGTGATGGCTGAGATAGTTATGAGTTTCTTGCTGGTGCCAGTGATTGTGCTTAATTCCTTATAAAGCCAGGATTTTGAATGCTGATTTTTAAGGCAAGAAGGCCATCCCTATTTATAATCTTCCCATCCTTAATTCCCACTCATTTTTGGTCTTGTGCCAGACTAAACTATGCTTAGTAAATATCTATATATTATCCTTTTGTACACTTATGATTTTATGTATGTATATACATATATATATGCACATGTGTATGTACATATATGTGTAAATATGTATAATTATTATGTATTGTACATGTGTGTTAATAGCCAGCTGACTGAATTGTGCTCAATAAGTAGAAAAAGGCATACATTTGAAAGGTTTTCTTAGGATATTATATTTGAATTTCTTGCTCAGGCAGTCACCATCATTTAGCATGAAACTCAAGTATAATGACATAACAGCATTCCATATTTAAAATTTACTTTCAGAAACATGTGCTCTGCAACCAGATACCCTTTCTTATGCAAAATTTACAAACTTAAAACCCTGACGTTATGAAATCTTCAGAAAACCACTAGGGATTAAAACTTGTGGGATATTAAAGTGTTTAAAACAAATTCAGGTTTGTGAGATTTCAATGATTTTGGACTGTGCATATGTAATGAATGAGAGGAGAAAAATACAGATTAAACCACTAGGGATTAAAACTTGTGGGATATTAAAGTGTTTAAAACAAATTCAGGTTTGTGAGATTTCAATGATTTTGGACTGTGCGTAATGAATGAGAGGAGAAAAATACAGAATCCAAGATCCTATTTTACAACTAATCTTATTTACAAATATGGTAGATTTTATTGATAAATAACATTAAAAATAATAAAATGCACTCATGATTATGACTTCTCCTCAACCAACCCATTTAATCATCTATGTATCAACCTACTTACTAACTCATGTGAACATGCATCAATGCAAATCATTATAATCCTCTGTTGATAATCCAGAAGTAGTAGATTTTAGGTGTCACAATTTGGGATTATCTGTTAGACTTGAGATGCCCCTATCATTTTTATTACTTCCTCTTTCTCTCCATTCACTCCCCCCCCTCTCAATTCTTACCATCCTTCCTTCTTACTCAAACTGACAGTATTCTGTGATTTGAAGATGTGGCAGGTCAACATGTTTTATGACAATCCAAACCTCATTTATTTCTACCTTTGACTTGATGAAATCTTTTGTTTTAAAAATAACTCAATCATTTAATTCAAGAAATGAAGTTTCTACCTTACTGCTATGGAAACTGTAACCAACATAGAAAGTTAATGAATATGGACAGACATTACCATGAACAGAGGACAACAATGGTAAACTATTGAAAATGGCCTAATGGTGCCCAAGGTCAAAATGCATTGGAATCTTTAATTCTTTGGAGAGAATCAGTATTGTTTTGTGTGCAATGTATTTCCATCTAATGTGATTACACAATCTATTGTTATTCACCAAGGAGAGAAAAAAGGGCAAGAAAAAAAAAATCCTCAATTGTTATTTGAGAAGAAAAATTAATTTTTTTAAATAACGAACAAAACATCTTATGTAAAATCGGTTCCTTTTACATCAATTTTCATCTAAAAACTTCTCTATTTAATTTTTATGAAATGAACAAGCTACATATTGGATATTTTCAAACTGGTATTACCCTTTTTTATTGATCTAAAAAAAAGTATTAGAAAGAAAGCAGATAAGTCTTAAAAGAAAAGTACTATTTTATTCTTTTAGAAACTATTCAATTTCACTTGTATGATGGTCTTCATTTTCTATCCAGCTTCATGTGGATTTAATTTTTCTGTTGTGAAAAAAAATCTCTGGAATAAAATAAATAAATAAGACAGAATCAAAAGATTTAAAATTATCTGCTTAAGTTGACAGATTCTTCTCACTAACAGAAAATACAAATACTTATTTACACACATAACCTCAATAGGATTACTTGTCAATATTGATCCGATTCTTGACACAAGAATAAGGAAAGATCAAACTATGGGTTCGGGGATTTTATCTGACTGATTTTATTTAGTCACCCATAATTATCTTATGTATCATCTGTTTGTAGACAAAACAGTGTGAGATTTTTTTAAATGGTTCTAGAAAGATAATTGTTTTTCTGATAGATTCCCTATTTGTCTGAAACAACTTAAAAGCATATTTTTGATCACTGAACATACTTGAAAACAAACTTGCAAACAGTTAAGAACAATGTATCAGAAAAGCCAAAAGTCTTCTGAAACCAGGCGGAAACGTCATCGAATCCGTCAGAAACGCAACACTTCCTTCCAATCCCACAAGACGTCACGAAAGACAAGAGAATTTGCCAAAAATCGTTGTAATAACCACCGTAATACCCATCGTAATACCCATCAGCGCCATGGCAAAATGGCCCATGTCTTTTGGGAAATTTTTCGCAAGACCATCTCGGTGACCAAACAATATAAATCAATAAATCCTGTCCGTCGGATGCACCTGTTTGCAAGAAGGACTAGAATCACTTACAAAATTACCTTAGAGAGATTGGATCGTACAGACCGAAATGCAGCTGTACAGATTTTCAAGTCTATTGCTGTCTCAACTGGCTGCCAAGTTCGACAGGTGTGTCATCAGTGGAAAAAAGTGCGGAAGGTACAGCGGTTTGTTTGTTTTATTCACCATTGTCACTCATTTGAGTGGAATGCCACAAGTGCCAGTCGGAAAGGTTGTTACCATTTTTGTCCAGATGATTGTTGCCATGGTAGCAGTAAGGCCTGTAAACATGGATGGATAAGGTGGGTGTTAATATCAACCAGTTTGTTGTGTGTATAATGAATTATTTATTTTTGCTGAATCAAGAAACCAGTTCTTCAATCACCTTCTCTTTCCTTCTACCTGCTTTTTCTATGTTGGTGCTTTGTTAAACTGAAATTTATCCTGCATGCTCATAGACACGCCTTTTATGTAAAAAGGCATTGAAATGTTTTGTTCTATTCAGGGTTTATAAGAAAGTACAAACTTGACTGTTCTTTTCACTAACTTTCTTTCCCCACACTCACTAACATTCACTAACACTCACTCTATCCTTTTGGATGGACATCAGTGTGGAGTGAATTCAGTATTGATGACCAGTCAGAATAGCACACTATCCATTGCACGTGGTGATCAAAATCATTAATATTGTGAAGGCAGTTTTTTACCTCTTTTCTTTCTGCATTGAACAGACACTTTGAGAAACATTAGATTTAAACACATATTAATTACATATTTTCCATAGTCATTCCTTCATGTATGTATGTATATATGTATGTTTAAGTTTTTATTTTACTTTTTAAGAACTTTTACTTTATCCATCTGGCTGATTTCAACTGATATTTTTTCAAAAGCCTGTCAACTGAATTATATTTTGTGCCTGTATATATTATACACATTTTTCATAATCATGTATTTATGTAATTTTGTATAAGAGTACATCTATTATATAAATACTTTTATATAATAATTTTGTGTCAGAAACATTCAATTGTGTGAAAAAGCTTTTTGCTTTCTTTCTCCTTGCCAAAGATCAAAGTAAAGCATCTGTTCTTTTTCAGTTAAAGTAAATATGTTATTTTCTCTTTGTTGAAATATTTCTCTGCATGCAACTCTTGCTGAGCACAGCATTATCATTAAAAATTAATTAAAAACATAAAAGCAGATTTACTAACAAGTTCTTTTTAATCATGTGTGATTCATATGTATTATATATATATATATATACATACATATACACACACACACTCATACTCCATGTCTATAAAGTAGCAACCTTGAAATATTTTAACCTTTGTTCAGTTATATTGTAAGTAAAAAGCATTTTCTGTGTTCATGTCATCTGTAGCAGAAATAACTATATTTCATGAGATTTAACAGATTTTTTAGACATTTTATTAAAAATGGGCAAATGTTTGAACTTTTGGTGTCTTGAAATCATCACAGGAAATTTCCCTCTCTTAATTGAACTAGAACTGTGAAGATTTGCATTTTTCTTTGCTAAATTAATAAAATATCACAATTTGGCAGTGATAAAAAGCCACAAGAATATGCTGCACTTAAAACTTTGATTTGTTATGTAAAATAAGGATTAGAGAAATAAGATTAGCCCAAAAATGTAATAATGATTTATGAAGCTATTATGTATATGAAAATATTAGTTAAACCCTGGTTTATATGTTTGTGTGTGTGTATTTGTTCTTTTGTGTGTGTACAAAATGTTTTGTTTTTTTTTGCATTTTCTGAATAAGATTAATTAATTACTAAATAATTTATGAATAATCTAATTATAATTTAATTATAAATTCTCATATTCATAAGTAAACAACAAATTAAACATTATATCTTAAATTTCAAATTAGGAGCTTCTTGATTTTGACCTTCATATATGATTAAACCTTTAACAGAAATGTACTGGGATTCTAAGAGGGAAGAGAGTAAGGAGTGATTGATATTAAATTCATGGCTGTTTGGAATAGTTATATGAATTTTCTGTAGTTTGTGGGCATATGTGTGAATTGTATATTTTATATATTATCCTGTATAGTATTTGTGATGAAACTATTTCTTTACTTACAGGTACACTTATATATATTTGTATGTTTTTTTTTTTCATTTTACGTAATCTTTATCTTTCCTTATAGCACTACAAAGTGTCGACCACAGTCAAAAGAATAAATTATAAGAGAAAAAAATGTCTACATCACTTTATTTATCATTCACCCCCACCTGAACGATCCCTTGAATAACAACAACCGAAAATATTTTTTATTAATGGGCAAAAAATTTAAAAAACTTATATAAAATACTTTTTTTACTCTATTTACTTGTATTAATTTGGAAAAAAGCATTTTCTGAAATATGGCGTACCAATTGGGAGTTTTTGGGGGGAGGGCAAATCACCCAAAGCTCTTTCTGTCAGTGAATCTCTTCCCTTCTTCAGCTTGCACGCCCATTTCATTGTCAAATTATATGCCTGCATGCCCACTTAATTGGTAAATTAGAGGCCTTGCATGTCCACTTTGTCGGAAAATTAGAGGCCTGCACCCCCAAATAAAAATCATTAGGTACGCTTCTGCCAGGAACTCTTTTTTTTTTTTTTAAATTTACTCTCTAAAAACTATTTTGATAAAGTTGTCAGCTGAGTATAATACTTATTGAATCAAATTCTACATAATAAAACTATTGTTACTGGATGTTTTGGGAAGGTATTAAAGAATAGAAGATATATGAATCAACATTGGAGCAACATTTTTTCGTAGTTGAGATGTATTTGCATGAATGCTTAATGGATTTGTTACTTACAAAGAAGATTTAGCTTTTACTGCCTTACCAGTTTGCATGTGCAAATGAGCAATTGAACAGTAGAAATAGCAACAAAGAATTTTAAAGTCAATGCAAATAATTTTTTAATTAATTAAATAATTTTGAAAAATTATTTTTTATTAAAATAATCCATAATTATAAGTTAGTGGTGACAACATTTTCTATGTTCTTTATTTTTATTTTGCTTATTTCTATTTGATAGAGTTCTTTTATGCTTGTAACTCAGCTTTGGTCAGGATATTTTGAAGTCAGAAGAGACAAATATAAGAAGAAATTAAAAAAATGTATAAATAATAATTTTCTTTTTGGTATAGCCACGGAATATTCAATCTTGGAATGATGCACAGTGCCCTGGATATCTTCCCACAAATATTGCACCGGTTCCCCAAATCCACTTTTCCTCCCTGGTTCAACTTCCAGATGCCACATTTTACCTCATTGTAAGCCACTTCATTCCTTGTGTTATAACAGATTTCAGATGGGCTGTTGTAGTTCAACCCTTTTTATTCTTTTCTTAACCACACATTGAGTGGAACACTGGAACAACTTTTGTGAAACCCATTGTAACTTGCAGCAGTTTTCTTCTTTGAAAGCTATCAAATTTTGTATTACATCACTGGTTGCACTTCCTTGTTTTAAATAGTTTTCACATACCCAATCTGAATTATATTAACCTATTGTGTTTGAAAATGTGTGATGTTAAGAAAAATTATACAAGTTTATTATTTATAATGAAGATTCTACTTAGCACCAAAATGAAAACATAAGTGAGATAGATGAATAAAAACTCAGATTTCAAAAATCTATAAATTATTCTGCTTAATTTGCTTTTTATTTTAAGAAAATTAAACCAACTTAATCCCATTTGAATTTCACTGCAAATGATTTTTCCCCAACAAATCCTAGAAATACTAAACAAAATTAGGTACTCTTAGTGTTAGAGTATTCAGCTTGCTTTTCATCTTTTCTGACAGTAAGTATAGTGGATAGGTACAATAGGTTGGGGTATAGTTTGTTTTTTCTTTTTCAAATTTTTTACCACTTTGAAAAGAAGTGATTAATATCAAATTAACCACTTCTGTCATTTTGGCATCAAATGATTAGTGGCATTATATATATATAACAAAGAGTAGAAATTCTGGTTGGAAATGGTCAGCATTTAAATTCCAGAACCAGCTTGGAGAACTAAATCTGAATGAACTTCTTCCTCAAATCTTTTTCAACATCTCCAATGGACTCCAAGCCCTCAACATACTGCAGTAATGCTGTCTGTGTCAGACCAGAGATGCAGCACAATTTTCCATATTACTTGTCTTTATTTCATTTATTCTTGTTTCTCTTTCAGAAAGAAACCTGGAGAGACCAAAATTTCGAAACCCAAGCTCCTTGAACAGTATGAAGCAATCTTTGACTATCAGAAGCAAGCAAAAGATCAAGTAGACCTGAAAGTGGGCCAGAGCGTGCAAGTCATCGAGAAATATGAAACTGGTGAGTTATGCCCCCCTTTTAACCTACAGGGACTCTTTAAAAAAATGTTATTCAAAAAAGTTTTATTTGTCTATCTTTATGTAATACAAGAAATTATTCCATTGTTACTTCCTTCTTTTTCTGCATCTGAGAAGCAAATGTTGTACAATGTAATTCACTTCTGCTTGATTTTTCTACTTTATGACCTGTATCACATTTGACTGAACCACAAAAATATATATATAATAATGTAATAATTATAATTTCGAATAATCATTTTAAAAGAATTTAATTTCAATGGTAGACAGGTAATGTTGTAACCAGAATACTCTTAGAAAAGCTGCTGATTTTTCCCTCTTTTACAAAATGCTCGTACAGATGAATCTTATTTTTGATTTAAACAACAGTGATGAGTTTTGGGAACTAGGTACATGGTAATGTCTCCATTAGTAGACATTGAACATGAGAAGTAGGTATATGCCATATCCCTGCATACCTCCTCATTTCCATCACTGGATTTAACTCAATTGTAAACTTAATTTTATAGAATTGCACAAAATAGGCCATTAATGAAATTTGTCATGAGAAGTAGGTATATGCCATATCCCTGCATACCCCCTCATTTCCATCACTGGATTTTGAATGAAATTGTAAACTTAATTTTATAGAATTGCACAAAATAGGCCATTAATGAAATTTGTCATGAGAGCTGTTTGAATGAAATTGCCAAATAAGTAACATTGATAATTCCTCCATATTATCCTGTACTTGCTTTTTTAATTGTTCTGCATATTTTAATGTAAAACATGCTAAAAGTTGATATTTAAACATAACCAAAATTCTTACATTAGATGAACTCTACGTGATTTTAATGTATACATTAAATTGTGTGACAATACACCCAAAAAGATTTCAGTGACACCATACATAACAGAAGACAATAAAAAATACTACCATTTTATAAAAAAACATGCTGGAGAGATTGTACTTAAATATTCTTATTTAACATGAAAATGTATCCCATTGAACAAAACTTTTCAAACACATTCACTGTTAATTGAATTGTGTAATTAAGTTTGTAATTATACATTATGGTAATACTCTTTTATTCCATTATACAACTTTTCTCTTATTAAATTCTTTTTTTAAAAGTAGGTTTTAAGTATTTCTAGAATGTAACATCTGGTTCTCAAACCAAGAGTTGGCTATGTAACAGGCACATATGTTTATCTTGTTTAAATTGACAGTCTAAATAAAACAGTGATGGTAGCTCAGTGGTTAGGTCACTGGATTAGAGACCAAGAGATTTATAAGTGCAACTTCTCTCATATCTGAATATGAATTCCACGACACAAGGTGAATTTTAAGCTGTAAATTAAGCAAATAATTTCCTTATTCTAAGTGTAAGTAACAATTGTAAAATCTGCATAGACAACATCATCATTTTACTTCTTCAGACAAAGATGTCTATATGCACAAATTTTATCATTTGTAATCATGCCTCAGCTGAGTATAGATACACACCTCTACATATAACAAAAATACACTATAAAAAGATCAAACTTCTGTATATAAACAGTAATAATGTGTATCGATTAAAATGGTTAAATATGTACATTTGTCTGTTCATATACATATAAGTTTGAATATTAACATTTGTGTGTGTAAAGAAGTGATTATATAGGGTAAAACAATTCTAGATAGTATCCAAAAATAAAACATATTTTAGACCATTGTGCTAAGAGATACAAAAAATCTAATTCAAGTTATACACCTATCTTTAGGCTTTTACACATCAGAAAAATAAAAATAATGCCTCTATCTAATGAAATATATCCTTTTATATAAGACTATTACCTTTACTTACTCTTATCACTTCCTTTTACCCACATTAATTATAGCTGTGGAAGTGATCATCTGATATAATAAAAATAACTTAACCAACAATCTAATGTTACATGCACAAGAAATGACATGAGTTGTGTTTTTTCTTGGCATTAATCTTTGGCTAAGTTCTTTATTTATTTGTATAATTACCTCATTAGAGTTAATCGGCAGATGACTCACTTAACCTTGACTGGCTCTGTCAGTTAGTACAGCAGCTTTTAGATTTATGTTGTGTAGACAAGTAAATCTTAGTAAGTTTCTGTCTTGTTAATTACGTTGTTAATTTGCAGTTTTCAGTTTACTATTCGTGCTTCTTTCTAATTCTATAGCTTATTGCTTTACCCTTTGACACTCCTGTGGACACATCAGTGACAAGTTTGCCTTTAGAAAAAGCATTTAGTTTGTGTCTGTTCAAAGACCAGATTTGGTTGCCAAATATTATGGCAATTGCTCATATCTGCTTTTTCTTGAAAAAAAAAAAATCTATAGCCTTGTGCCAGACATCTCTGGACCAAGTAAATCCATTACTGTTTTGTACTGTTTACTGTTCTGCACTTTATAATGAAAGCAATAAAGAACTAGAATGCTCTCAGCAAGTGCATACCTCTGCTAACGCCATGGTCACTAAAAACTGAATGAAAATCAGTTCATATATAGCTACGATGATGGGGCGGTAACTGTACAAATTTAAGAATTAATCAATTCTTCCTTAGCCTATGGCCCATCCTTCCACAAAATGTCATTGAAATTCATTGAAAACTTTTGGAGATATTGTGTGGCAAAACCTGAGTGAATACATAAATGTATGAAAAAAATGTAAAAATATCTCTCAATCCAAAGAATTCCTGGATCCACCCCAAAATTCAACCAATTCTTCCTTACCTCATGGCCTACCCTTCCAGAAAATGTCATTGGAATTCATAGAGAACCTTTAGAGATATTGTGTGTACAGACATATAGCTACAATGCAGGGGAGGTAACAGTTAAAATTCCTGGAGTGGCCCCAAATGTTAATCAATTCTTCCATAGCCCCCCCTTGACAAAAGTTAATCAATTTTTCCATACCTTGACAAAAGTTAATCAATTCTTCCATAGCCCCCCTTGAAAAAGTTAATCAATTCTTCCATACCCCCCCCCCTTGACAAATGTTAATCAATTCTTCCATAGCCCCCCCTTGACAAATGTTAATCAATTCTTCCATACCCCCCCTTGACAAAAGTTAATCAATAGCTGCCCTTTTGCAAATTCATTGAAAACTTGTGTGGACAAACAGACAGAAAGACATTGGTGAATGTACCTCTTCCAACTTTCTTGGCAGAGGGAAACAATACATCTGGCAGGTATCTTGATTTGAAATTGTCATGTGAGTGTTGGGAGAAGAGTGGATTGATCCTTTGTTGGGTTTTGAATTACAGCAGCACATAAAATTGGAATTGTTTTAAGATCAAAAAAATAAAACTTGAACAATTTAGATATCAAGGAACTGAGTAACCTAAAATATATGATTTTAATTTCACCTCATGCGTATGAAGGAATTTAAATGGGCAGCCACAATAAAAAGAAATTTAGGGACAAATATCTTCAGATGCTTTCTGTACTGTGGAACAAAGAAAACAAAATTGACTTTTCTATATGCATTTTCAATTCCTTTTTCAGGTTGGTGGTTGGTAAACACAGAATATGAGGAAGGTTATGCGCCAGGGACCTTCCTTAAAAAGACTGATGGTCAAGAGGAAGAACAGATGTTCACTTGTAATGGTAAAATATTCTTTTATGTACAAAAATTAAATTGGCATTTCAAGGGAAATTATGTATCACCACCACCCATATATGCTTCTTTTTACCTCATAAATTAAGTAGTGGTGGTGGTAAAATTAAGTTACCTTGATGAAAATGCTACCAGTAAGGTTTGAATCATTAATTCATGATTTAAAAAAAAACAAGCGTGAATGTGGCTGGACACAAACTAAGGGATCTATTTATGAAAAACTTACATTGAAAAAGAAACATTTTCCCTATTCATTGAAGGGAGTGTGTGTTCAAAATTTCAAGTTTCTACTATGAACGGTTAGAGCTGGGCAAAGTCTGGATACATAGATACATATAAATGTCAGAACACATAAATGACCTAAACCTAGCAACAGTGTTCAAACCTGTCTGTTGTAGTTAGCAGTGATTAATAAACCCTGCGATGCACCCCCTCCCCCCATTCCATACCAGCAGTTCCCAACTTGGGGGCTGTGGACCTCTTTAGGTCTGCTGTTCCCAACCTAGGGGCTGCAGACCCTGGGAGAGTTCCACAAACGTATTACTGGGGGTCTGTGAGCTTGTTGAGTAGGCAGACTTTTCAATAGTTGTTTTCAGTTCCCACTTTAAAAAAATATATCTAATTATATATATGTTCTTTTAGTCAAACTCTAAAAAGGGGGGACAAATTAACATCTGGCCCCAGTTGGTGTCAGACATAGGACAGAGTGCTCAAAAGCTGGACTGGATACACTTTGCAACATAAGTATCAGAACCATATTTAAGTATGTTTGGCTGGGTTTTTTTTGTTTTTATGTGGCGAATATTTCTTTCTTTCATTTCTGCTTTCTATATTATGACTGAATTGTCATTATCAAAATCAAAGTTCTGGTGCACCCCAAAGCCTACCCCCACCCTTGCGGGCATGGTTGAATGAGGGGTTAATTCTGCCACTGGATAGTAGCATTTTCCAAATACAAATGGGAAAATGAATAAATTAAACAGAATAAAAACAGTCAAAATAAGAAAATTCTCTGATGTGAAGTCAGATTTTTTTTGAATATCTGACAGTTAGGGTGCTGAAGTTCAGCTTGCCCAGGGCACCAGCATTCCCTATAGGGTTTTTTTCCTTCAAATACATCTACAGCCTTTGTGTACATCATTTGATTTTAGCCTCCTACAATTGCCTATAACAACAAGATTTTTGAATACTTAGAACTCATAAGCAGGTTGCATATCAGACTTTGGAGTTATTAGTTAAATAAATTACTTATTGTTTCTGTCTATTCCAGGTGAGAAGTACACTTGTACCCAGAACTACACAGCTGAGGGACCAGATGATCACACCCTTAATGCTGGGGCTGAAGTAGAAGTACTCCAGAAGAGTTTGGATGGATGGTGGTGGGTTCGGTAAGTGATATATTCTCCTTTTTGTTTCTATCCTCTGTAACGTATGTAGTTTTTTTTTTCTTAAACATATAAATAGACTGTGAATATAAACCTATTTTTGCATTATAGAGACATGTTTTAATCATCTGAGAAAAGCTACAAAAAGGTCCCTCTGTCTTAATAGCATCAAGCATGAGGACTTTTCACTGTTAAAGAGTATAATCAAACTGTTTCATTTAACAAGACAGACATGAAGAATCAAGTTAGAAAATGATAACAGAAACAATAGAATTTTTTATACTTGCTTATTATAAACTCTGTGTCTCATGAAACAATTCAGATTACTAAATGATCTTAGCTTAAATGTTGTTTAAAGCACCCAGTTTTTTGATAATGTAGTTTTATGGAAGAACAATTAAGGTGTTTTTAAAAAGTAAAAACAACTGCATTCTTTTCCATATTGGTAAAACAAAACAGAACAATTTACAGGCAATGTTTTTTGGGGAAAGCCCAGTCCAGCACTGCCAGTCCAGCATCGCTGTTAAAGCCACGCTGTTCCAGCACTATGACTGGTTCAGCATGGCCATTCCAGCACAGCTGTTCCAGCGCCGCTATCAAATCTAAGGACCATGACGATAATCTTTTACACTAATCTGTTTGTGTTATTTATTATATAAAATGTTATTACACTGTTTTCACAATATTCTTCTTAATGCCCGTTTGAAATAAACAACAACTCTTTCCCCCTTCAACTTACACTGATATATGTATCAGTATAAAACGAAGGGGGGAAAGAGTGGTTGAACAAAATCCTCTCTTCTTCACCTGCCTAATACTATTTATACTACTATTACATTCATTCATTCATAAACAAAACAATAATTTTTCTTAGAGATTTTCAAAATAATGTTTAAACTACAGAAATTAAAATTGTAAATTTTGTATAGCTAAATTTTAGGACAATTTGACTTTTCTACTTAATTTTGTTATAGATTTTTAATCTTACAGTGATTTTCTTATTTAATCATATTTGAAAGATTTTTACTACAGAAATTCAATTTTTAAAGCTACATTTTAGGACAATGTCGTGTTTGTTTAATATTCAAATGAATAGCATTCTTTATAAAGTTAAAAACAATTTTTCTATCGATTCTGTTAATTAAAAACTTTTAGCAAACAAACATTGCATATAGCACGATTTGCTCACATTCACAGTGTATTCAAAGGGTGGACCGATAATGTTTTGGCTAGCTTTACTGTTAGTCTTGTGAAACTATATACCTGCAGCGCTGGAATGGTCTGTGCTGAATAATCTGGCACTGGCATGGCCTGTGCTGAAATGGCGTGGCTTTATCGGCAATGCTGAACCGGCGGCGATGAAACATACCTAACCCATGTTTCTTTAGAGGTTTCAAATCAACTGCTGATTCCAAAGAAGATCTTTTGACTGATTTAAAGAAACCAGTAGATTTCAAGTTCACTACAATGTAGCAAATATTCTACTTTCATAGTTGACTTTGACATGAGCATTTTTTAAACATCTATTAGATAATTAAATAGTTTGATTTGTATTGAAGGATTTGGGAGTGATTAGTTTGGGAATTTCTAAAATTGTTATTATTTTTGTGTTCCTGCCGAATTATTCAAATTTGAATTTTTGTTTGATAATTAGAAACCATCAACCAAAGCTGTCAACAAAGGTTTCTTCAATTTTTAAGTTGGTCTGGCTGGCTGGCTATGTATGTATCATGCATACAGGCTGTGCCAATGGAACTAGAGGGCTGAAAATTTAAACATTTACTCCTTATTATGTCTAGAAAAAGATTTATTTTGCAATATATATACTTTTTAGAGGGGGGGGGTTCAGTTTGCAATGTAAGTTTATGCTAAATTGATCACTAGTTTGTGTCAGCTTGTTTTTTGAAAATTCAGACTTTTTTAATGATCACTGCCCAACAAAACGGCTTCTACTGAGTGACTAAACAGGCCTGTTTTTTTTAAAATCCAATATGTGTTTTTATTTGAAAACTAATGAATCCCAATCCCAAATACAATTTTTTAAAACTTCAAGTATAAAATTAGTAATCTTTTTCTAACTAGTGAAAAATGACAATGATGAAATCTTGGATTCTAAAATTCCTGATTCAATTCTACATCTCTATTCAGTGTAGAGCAACAAAAGGCAGGACTTGTATCCCTTTATTGGATATTTAACCATTTATGCATTGTTGATTTTGAAATTTATTGGATTTTTTCTTGTTTTCCAGCTATAACGGGAAAATAGCATGGGCCCCAGCAACCTGTCTGAAGGAAGCAAACTCTACATCACCTTACTCCGCAAAGCCTGAAGCTCATGCAAATATTCCAGTCGAAATTGTTAGTAATCTGTCCGATGTGAGCAAGTTGCTCAAAGGAAAGAATACGCCTGCAATCTCAATGATGACAAACCCACAGGCAATTCCTCGGAGACCCCACTCCATAGCAGAAACCGATACAGATTCCAACTATGTCAGTGTCTACGAGAGTAGTGACTATGACGAAGATGAGGAGAGCCATTATTCACTTATAAATTCTGTTTATGGCAAGACAACCCATTCTGTGCTCCCGCCACCTCGTCAGAATACAGTGCGTATTTTTGTTTTTTAATCACTGCTACCCACAACAACAATTGCTGGGTTTAGGTTATTCATGTGTTCTGACATTTATATGTATCTATGTATCTATCTATCTATGTATCTATCTATGTATCTATCTATGTATCTATCTATGTATCTATCTATGTAGCTATCTATGTAGCTATCTATGTATCTATGTATCTATCTATCCAGACTTCCAGCCCTAACTGTTCATAGTACAAACTTCAAATTCTGCACACACACTCCTCTCAATGAGTAGAGAAAATTCTTTTTGAGAATTTCCCCCACTAAGTAGATTTTTAGAGGGGGGTTCAATATGAAATGTAAGTTTATGCTATATTGGTCACCAGTTTGTGCCCGCTTGTTTTTTGAAAATTCAGACCGTATTTTAGTGATCACAGCCCAACAAAAGGCAAGAGAAGTAACTTATTCATTGATCACTCCTTTTTCCAACTTTTTAATTGATCACCCCAGCACAGCATATATGGGTGGTGGTGATTCATAATTTCCCTTGGAATGCTAGTTTTTAAATATTACTTACCAAACCTACTTCCTACCTACTTGTAAAAAAAAATCTTGATAACAAAAACTAAAGCTACATATATGTCTGCTTATATCTAATCTTCCTGATGATGTCCATTGATGAGCAGGCAAAATAGGGAAAGAAAAAAATCTTTATATAAAATTGCACTGTTTTCATTTCTGGTTGATGGAGAAGATATTTGCATAATAATCGCCAAATAATTGAAGGGTTTTCTTAAGCAAAAGAAAGCAATGCTATAGCATTTAACCACACTTAGAAATTAAATTTTTTAATGGAAAATATTTGACTTTCATTCAGTTGGGTATGAAAAAATGAAAAAGTTGTCAAATTAGGAAAGGTTGGTTAAACAGATTTAAAAGATTGACTGTTTTGAAATTCTTTGACCATTCTTAAAACATAAATTACAAAAAGTACTTTTAGAGCTGTGTAAACCATATTAGCTGTTTTTATCTCTTCCACTTTAATATAATTCAGTATTTTATTTGTTATAGTTTTATTTCTTCTTCATCATCATAGTAATAAACTTAAAATTTCAATAGAAACTGTCATGTGAACAATGTCTTTTGGCAGCATGTCATGTAGGGGGTGATCAATTAAAAAAATTGAAAAGGGTGATTGATGATTAAATTACTCCTCTCGCCTTTTGTTGGGCTGAAAAAGTTTGAATTTTCAAAAAACAAGCGTGAACCAATTTAACATAATCTTATATTGTAAATTGAACCCTCATTAAAAACCTATTTGGAGAGGGGTTTTAAAAAAACAAATGTGAATACTGGGGAGTAGTCGTAATTTCTTTTGCAGATTTGCTGGCCTTAGTCTTTTAGTAGGCAAACAAAACTGACAGTAAATCTGAAACCATGGTTAATAACCGTTACAAGACAGACATGATAAGTTGAGCACTAAAAAAAATAAAATAATGAACGAGTTATTTCCTTTTCTGAAGATTGTCATAAACTTGGCTCCATGGAAGATTATTATACTCTCTGTACTAAGATAATGTGATCTGTCACTAAAAGCAGTGAAACACTTAATCTACCACTACTAAAAGTAGTCAGCAAATAAGTGGCATATGTTATATAGTCCTATTAACACTCATACTAACTAATAAAGTTATGAGGATTGAATGGTTTGTATGACTAGCTTGTAACCATTGCTCTATATCAGCCATTCTTGATACTGTTTTGTGTGTGTGTGTGTGATCTAGAGATGCATAAAAACAATCTATCAAGCATATACTTGAGTTGCAATTGGTGAGGATCTGTTACTGATGATTTTGTGTTATCTTTTATAGATAGAAAACCTTCCAGCTCAAATAGATGCAGAGGAGAAAAGGACAAAGTTTCTCACCTGTGCTGAGTATGTAGACAGTGTTGGTGATGGCATCAGCTTCTCTGCAGGACAAGAAGTGGAGGTACGTATAACTATTTTCAAAGCTCAATGGACCTAAGTGTTTCACTGATTAATTTCATTAATCTAAATAACAAAATTGCAGGTACTCTACCATATACATAGATACATCAATAAGTCTGTAACCTAATGATGAAAAAAGCATTTATTTTACAAAACAAATATTTATTTTTCAATTTCCTTGCAAATCCACTTAATTTAGCAGTGAATATTAACCGTATAGATCAAACATTATACAGTGAAAATTTCAGCTTAAAATTCATCTAATAATACAGTTGAGAGATCCTTAATCAATGGCTTAGAGAATATAAAACCTATTCCCTATGATGGTACAGCAAGATGCTGTCTGTAAAAATATTTACCAACTAATATTCAAGAATTGTTTCAAGAATATTCTTTATTTTTTAAGCTCTTTCATTGGAAATCATTAACTTATGAAAAGTTCAAATTCTAAAAAATTCCTGATGGATCTTGTCCTAACAAGTAGCTTAAAAGTCTTGGATTGTTAATGATCACTTTAAACTCTAAGATAAAATGAAAATATTTATTCTTTCCTGTTCTTTATTTATCATGTATTTGTTTCCTTCCCCAGGTACAGCAAAAGACTGACAGTGGTTGGTATTACATCAAAATAGGCAATGAATTTGGATGGGCACCTTCATCTTATCTTGAAGAAATTTCATTGGTAAGGATTTTCCCAAAACAATTCCTGTTAGTCATTTCTTTCAACAGACACAAAATTTATAGAATTAATGATTTTATATTTATGTTAAATATTTATAAGAAACTTTACAAATCATTGAATTTATATTTGTGATTAAGACAATCTGAGAAGTTCTAAAGCTTAAATATATTTTTTCAGAGAGTGGTCTATCATTCATATATTAATTCTTATTTAGTATAATTATAAAAATTTTAATTCTAACATATTATAATTAACTTGATTAATATTTGTATGATTATCATACAATATTTTCTACTTATAAAATTGAAATAAATAAAATTTAGAATCTTTTCTAATATTGATTCCAGATTTGATAATTTTACAGAAGAATGCTGACACTTTAAAAATGTTTGCATTTATTGTAAATACTACATTTTTATGTATAAGTAAGATGTGTGACAAATTAAAAAAAAAAAGAAGCATATACATATGTTTTTCTTTTTCTTTGTAAATTATTTATTGAACAGAAAATAAGGG
>VCCN01003854.1:11861056-11875122 GCA_006491835.1 Architeuthis dux
AGGGACTGATCGATCACAAAATGTCCCTAACAGACCTCCTACTATATGCGAGAACAACACAATTATCAGACACATGGCCGATTTCCACCAAGCTGACTACAGGGCCATTCGCCAAGTCGCGAACAAGCCACACCACAATCATCACGACCGATCAAAGCAACAATGCCGAAACTGTGGCGGGTCATGGCCGCATCCCCAAGGCCGACAGAGCTGCCCAGCGCACAACCACCAGTGCAACAACTGCAAGAGACTACATCACTTCGCCGCTGTCTGTCGCTCGCAACCTCAAACACAAGCCCCACCGCCTCGATTTTCAAACGAACGGGTGAACCACATGGAGAGAAGGCGACCAGACAACCCTAATTCTGGTAGCAATGATATCAATTACGTCTTCGCAGTGAACCACATAGAGGAAAGGCAATCAGACAACCCCGATTCTGACAGCGATGATGTCAACTACGTCTTCAGAGGCGATGTAACACCCAAACAAGACAACCTGAGCTGGCTACACTCACTATTCTACGAAGACCACAGACAGCTGAAAGACTTAATTCACGGGCAACGGAACAGAATGGATGAGTTGGAGGAACGCCTTACCGAGACTGAACAGAAGTTAGCTGCAGCTCTCGAAAACAAAACACAAAAAAGGAAGAATGCAATGTCAAGCAACGAGAAAACGAGATCACACACACGGGAAAAACCAAAAGGATTGTAAAAAAAACGAAAGAAGAGGAAGAAACGGAAGAGTATGATTGAAATATCGCACATGCAAACAAACACCTATTTACACACACACACCAGTCACATAGAACGATTAGTCCCACGTGCTAGTCCCATTTCTGAGAACAAACATGAATACCACCCCCTTCTTATACACCAACCGCGATTAATTACACACACACCAGTCACATAGAACGATTAGTCCCACATATTGGCCACACTTCTGAGAACAAACATGAATACCTCCTCCCTTCTTCGATACCAACCGCGATGACACCATTTAGCGACGACGATGACCTTGAAATATTCTAGCAAGCTCACTCAAAAAAAAAAAATCAACAAACCATTTCGTTTCAAAAAATACAAAGCAAAATGCTAAAAAAAAAGAAGAATTTTAAACGCAAAACGCTCAGATCGCTCAACTGATAAAGCAACACTACAACACAGTACAGACGAACGAACACTTGCAGTAAGCGAAACATAAACAATTATACGAACAGAAATAAATTTAAAAAAGAAAGGTGAGTGGTGTAATGTTTATATAAATGTATGTGTATCAATAAACATGCCGAAGCAAGCTCCCAGCAACCCCCATTCCATTTCCGGTCCCAGAAAGCGCGTACCGGAAGTGCGAACGGGGAAGGCTCAGTTCTTACCAGGTTAAACAACCCTATCACACGTGTTATCTTGTTCCGTCTTCTTTTCTTAACACGCTCAAGCAGATTACGAATCAAAACGCATTCTAATTTCACACAGCTACCACAGAATGAACAACAAGAACATTACAGTTAACACTTTCAAAATATTTTATTATCCCTTTATCTGTCTCTATAAAAGAATATCTATTGCTAATCAGCTTCTTCTTTTCCTTTTCAGATTCTATGAATGCATGTGGTAATCCAAAGATTTGAACGGTTTTTAAAATTAAATAAATTCAAAAAATGAGACACATGCGCATTCATAAAAATGTGACCGGTAGTTTCATTGGTGACTTTTTAAATTCCAAAGTATATAAAAGTGATAAAATATTTGTTGCTTTTTAAAAAACATTTATCCATAAACTAAGCTTTTTAAATATATCCTATTTTAAAAACAGCAACGACAAAGTTCCCAAACAAAAAATCACTAGTTTTATTGAATTTTATTTTATTTTTTCTATATGCATTGTTTACACTGGAAACAAGTTTTTCAAGGACAAACATCTCCGTTTCTAAACATGAAAAATATAATTTGTAGATTGAAAAGTTATCTATTCATTTTTTTACGAATAATGGGATAAATATTTCTTACAATAAAAATAATTCTTATACAAATTTTTAACCTTTTTCTCGTCACGTATCGCTTTTTCGATAAATGTCGGTAACTTGTTGTCGGTGAATTGTTGTAGGTGAATATGCCGCGACCAAGGCGTAGCATAAATAAGGCCTCTCAGCCATGTGAGTGATTCTATCAACTGGATGCGACTGAAATCACTTACAGACAAGCAGTACCTCGTTCTCGGTCCAGTTTGTTTTTTTAAAAAGCAAATTTAACCCAGAACATTTTAGTTTATTCAATATTTCTGGGTTTTAAAGTATTTTAAACTTCTTTTGGATGGTCTTAAGTAAGTAAGTATTTTTTAATTATTTAAAACATCCAAAATTATTTCTTTTCATCCATTCGAGCTTATTTAGTAAGTACACGTGTTTATCAGGCATTCTTTTTTTCTAAGTTATGTTTTCAGTTGCTAATAACTCACAATATTGTCCTAGGATCTTATTATTTAAAACACATTTAAAAAAAAATGTCCTTAAGAAACAGTACACCATTGTTTGATTTTTATTTAAAATACAACTTATTTTACACTGTAATGAATCAAATTGAGAAATTCTAATAACTTTCTCCGATTTTTCTTCATAACTACGACAACAGATTGTCGAAAAAATTATTTCTTTTCATCTTTTACAGCTTATTTTTATAAACTTTTGTTCAGATTATTTACTAAGTACAAGTCATTTTTTCAGCTGCTAATAACTCACAAAATTGTCCTAGGATTTTAACTTATTCTTAAAATTATTTAAAACATCCACTTTTTCTTTTATTTGTTCTTAAGGAAGAAACTGTACATCATTGTTTGATTTTTATTTAAAATACAACTTCTTTTTACACTGTCATACTATATTTAACGGTCGTACTCAAAAATCTATATAAAATGGTCAGAAAGTGCTGTGTAACGGCCAACCGTGGCATGACGAGCAAAATAAGGTTCGGGTATTTCGTCTCCCCCAAAATCAGGATGAGAGAGTACGGTGGTTAAAGGTGTAACAACCTTACAGCCTACTTGCTCCATAATGGCTCCATGCCATGAAATACGAAACTAAGGACTTCTATTTTTCGGCTGATGTCACGGCTGGCTGCTGCTGGTCGTGGCTACTATAAATACCAGGCACTAACACCCCAACTGTACCTCACTTTTCGGCGACTCCTCTCGTCGTAGATCCGTGTGTTAAGCGTACATACGTTAAACCTTTTCTTTCAGCTTACTTCTTTGTACCAGTTTCTCACTATCCCCTTCCGACGACCACTTTCTTCTTGTAGCACTACATGTCTGCCTCAACTACGCCTCAATTGATGGCTTGGTTATCTTCTAAGACAAACCTCTCGTCTAGCTTCCTTTCCACTCCCCTTTCTCCGCAAGCTAATTCTCCTGCATTTTGTTCGTCATATGTGCCGAGAGCAAGTTGTGTTCTGTCAACCGCGCGATCAAAATCAAGCACATTTCTCGCCTCAACCGACAAACACGCTTGTAAACTCCATCCGAACCTTAGTCACCTAGGGATCAGATCTTTGTCTCTACCAACTAGTACATACCTATCTCCTCATTCTTACTAAGCTTAACTCTCCTCACTCTACGATCGTTTCAACACGTATGCTTTTTGAAAATCTTTATTTTTGGCCTTTTCCCAATCTTTATGTTCGAGCTTGTTCCTTTAATCGACATGTCTCTGTATCTCCCCTTTTTATTAAATGAATCTTTCATTTGTTATCTACAAATGTATGTCGTTGTTGGCTTTCTTTACTGACACGACTCTCGTGTCTTTGTTTGTATTTCTGCGCCAAAACCAACATAGCGGCGTAAGATTTGTTCCCCAATAGCTCCTGGAAATGATCGATCAACCAACACGCTCCATTTGCGTCACGTGACTTGCAACGTGCCAGTGAATCTATCTACAATGGCGGACGATCCCAAAACTCCTTTTCAAGCAGCAACACGTGTGCCTACACGTTCCAGAATACAACAGTCCATCTCAGGACTATATCTCTCCTTCTACACTGTGGTCTATTAATATATGACGGCCATTTTTAGGACCAAACAACAAAGCCTATCCTTCTACATTAATACAACCAGCCCTTTTAAGGGTTAAACAACAGAATCTTACCTCTACACACGAAAGCAACCTACCCAGTAACGGCCACTTTCATTCTGTGATCTATTAATGTTAACGGCCCTTCTCAGGGCCAGAAAGTCTCATATCCTACATCCAGCAACCATCACACCAGCGTACCAACCCGTCTTTTAAAAAGGTAATATCAAGAGACAACACCCCATATCACCAAAACACTGTCGTTTGTGAAAGGCATTTTCCATTTGATTATGCAACTTTGGTTTTTAGGGGGAAAGCACGGCCCAAAGATCCACCATCAGTATCCAATAATTTGCCGTTAAGTGTATTACCAAGTCCTCCACCAAAACCAAGATCAACGAAAAAAAACCCCTGCTTCTGTACGAACAGTGCAAAACGATGAGTTTGCACACTTTCTAGAAAAGGATAGAATTGAAAGTGTGTGTGCCAATATTGAGCATCATGATTTTGTGTCAGCAGTTGCATGCTATAAATCGAACAATCAGCTGTTCGTCCACTCTGTTGATTTCTTCACTGGAGGTATTCCAGTTGTTTTAAAACATTGAAGTTTGAATGCTACCATGGAGGTATACGCACATCAATTTCTTCACTTTCGAAAAACAGGATAATAAATCGTCTGCACTGGTCACAGATTGATGAAGCGACACGTTACCTTAGTAAATTGACAATTGTTCAAAAGATAAAGGTTTTGAAAGAACATATTGAAGTTATGTCACCCCAAATAATTGGCAAAAAAGGTTATGATTCAGACATTCTTATTCGGGCATTTGAATATTTTGTAACATCTAGGTCTCTGTATAACAGACTTCGAGATGATTACAAGCTACCCAGCGTGAACACACTAACAGCTTTGACATCAACTGTATCTAAATTAGATGATTTGAATTTTCTTGGTGATATGTTTAGCAACATCTTAGAAAATCAGAAAAAGTGCATCATTATAGTTGATGAAGTTTACATCAAAGTAAGTTTACAATACCATGGAGGAGACTTATTTGGTTTTGCTGAAAATTCTGAGAAATTATCAAAAACAGTATCGGGTATCATGATAAAATGTTTATATGGTGGACCCATGATCCCAGTTGCCAAACTAAACTCAGTATTTTTATATGAAAAGGTTACAAATATTGTTAATCTAATCAACCATTTAAATGGGCAATTGCAGTTATGTGTGACAATAATCGTACAAATCAATCTTTTTTTCAAGAAATTTGATACTGTTGCAATTTGGGTAACTAAAATGGTTTATACTTGCTTTTTACTATGTCTAAATATTTAAAAAATGCTCGCAATAATTGGATAACTGAAGCTTGTTCAGAATTACTGTTTTATTCTGAAGGTAAGGAAATGACAGCAAAATGGGAAATTGTGAAACGACTTTTCGAGAATGAAAAAACTCAATTTGTTAAGCTATCAAAACAAACAGAAGTAGCGGTTCACCCAACCAGTTGAGAGACAAAGAGTTTCTCACTGTTTGAAAGTAGTTTGTGATCAGACTGTAGCTGCACTTAAAACTCACCCATTATTAAATGGTGATGATACAAGAGAAACTGTTACTTTCAGTGAGGAAATTTTAAAGTTTTGGAAAATTGTCATCGTGAAAGAAATTTACGGAGATTTTTAAAAAATGATCCTCTGAAAAAAGTGGTATCAAATCTAAATGATCGAAATTGGACATTCCTAGCTAATTTTGGAAAAATGGCAAAACAAATGAGGGGGAAGCAAGGAAAAAGAATTAAATCATTCACAAGGGACACTAGTATAACCATTGAGCATACAGGCAATGGTTTGATTGATCTTTGTATATATTTACATAACAGTGGTTTTAATTTTGTTATGCTTGGAGAATTTACCACAGACTATCTTGAAAATCAATTTGCTAAATTAAGACATGGTCCCGGCGGTGCATATTTTATAAGGATACAAAATGTTATTGTGAAATTTCATATTGAAAAAACTAAATTACTTCTTCAGTTGAAAGTTGATGTTAAAGAATATAACATTAATCAAGGACATACATGCTCAAAATGTGGATATTTGTTGGATGAAATAGCATGCCAAACATTTGATCACTTACCAGATCTAGAAACTAATATCCCCAAAGGTATTGAAATGTCACTTTTTTATGTAGCAGGCTATGTTACACGAAATGATTGTCCCAGAGAGGAGGAATATTTAATGATAAATCGTTTTATTGTCAAGAGTATGGAGATTTTTTGAATGAAATAGATCGTGTTGATTTAAAAACTCCACTGGATACACAGTTCAGTGGGTGTTTTTCTGTTTTCTGATGTTTAATGTTGTGAAATTAAAGGCTTGCAGAAGTTCTTTAACAAATATCTTTATATTAGTTTCTGAAATGCATCATTTCAATTTGAAAAGAGAGCATGGAATTATATTGTCAAATATATTTTTCAAGAATTATTGTTTGTTTGAGTCCCCTAGGGCAACTAAAGAACCAACACTAAAGGTTTTGAAGTTGTCTTAAAATTTTAGCATGGCAAAATAAGTATTTTCTTCATATTCCGTGTAATGTCACTTTTTATTTTATTAATCAGGATATTTAATGATACAGCTTTTTATTTCAGTGAATCTCTGTAGAAATAGATTTGCTAAGTTTGCTAAGTTAGGATGGATCTCATAAACGAAAATAAGCATAACTAATTACAAAAATTAATTTATTAACAACTAATTGCTTACAGTGTATAATAGTGCCCAATCTACTAAATGAAACGCATTACCATTATTTTGTGACAATTTGTTAAAAAGGTTGGTACACTTCTGAAAGTGTTTGTTTTGAAAATCCGCAAAGGTTAACAAATAAAACAGACAACTGATGAAGGCAGTAGGACACCACAACCGAAACGTTGTGGTCAAAAGAACCAAAATGAGGATAGTAGTCCGAAAAAACTTTTAGTATTGTTATGAGTTCAGGTTAAAGAGATTAATTATATTGTTCTGACACCATTGGAAGTTAGTTTAGGAAATATTAACAAATGAGTGTAGCGTAGTAATCTCTAGATGGCCGTAGTAGTAATAGTAGCAGCGGTAGTAACAGTAGTAATAGCCTTAAAGGTCAGACTGCTGTAAGTAAGCTAGAGTGATGATGATAGCGTGTTGATACCAGAGAGGTAGAAAGGGTAATGTTAGCGATATGCGCTTTCTTTCTGTGCCTGCAGCAAAAGTAATAATGCATGGAGAAGATGTAAGATGGACATGGTAATGTTGCATGCAAATAATAAATACTTTATAACAATAATAAGTATATTTATTACAGAAGGCATAACAATGGGGAAGTTCTCAGCTGTAGGGAAGAAAATAGAATTCATTTGAAGAGTTCTGTTTACTACTTACTAAGTAGTAGTTTGTTGAAGATGTTATGGAAAATAGTGGGTGTGTGTGTGTGTGTGTGTGTGTGTGTGTGTGTGTGTGCGCGTACGTAAATGAAGATGAGAGGCGCGTCTCTGAAGTAAATGTGAAAAAGGTAGAACCGTCATGGATTTGTCAGGCGACAAATCCAGGCTGAACAAAGAATGAAAATTAGTTCGTCTTCTTATAGGTAGAGGTGAGTGGATGATGAGTGGCTGGTCGAAATGTGGTGTGTTGGAATGGATTTGATCAAAGTTAAGGTGACAAGATACAAGGTTTTTCCTAGGCTTGTGTCTACAATGGGTATTGTATTTCGAATCAAGTGCCGTATTTCCATGTTCTGAAAAGTTGGTTATCTGAGAGTTGTACTCGGAAAGATTAACTTTAGTTCTCGGAATAAAACCTTGGTGTTCTGATGGAAAATATATATGTCAACTGCAGCACCCCCTATTTATTTTCATCCGATATAATCTTCTCATTTCTAGAAAACAACAAAAATCCCCGTGGAACTGTCTACTGTACACTTCCTATGAAGGTTGCTTTGTCGCGCGACTGGGCACATATCATAGACAAACTATCAAGCTAGTTAAGGCAATGTGGCTCACACAGTGCTGATTGTGGAAAGCAGTGATAAGAGAGAGAGAGAGAGAGAGAGAGAGAGAGAGAGAGAGAGAGAGAGAGAGAGAAAATAGACTCGTTAGATAAATCTGGCCTTTTTAAAAATATAGTATTTGTTTTAATGAATTCCTATTTTTTCAATATTGCAATGTTTTATAAGCAATCATTATTATTAAACTTTTGATACTACTATTCATCTTCATCTTAATTTTTCAGTTGCTTTTTTTATCGAAAATTTTAACTTTTATGGTCATCATCAGCCTGAGTTGTGATGAAAAACATCAACTGAAAAATTAAGATGAAGGTAAATTGTAGTATTAAAAGATTTAAAATAAAATGTATAATGATGATTTAAATACTTCATCAATAAAATAAATTATAAAATAATTGCTTTTATAAACAATTTTGGCCATTTCTGCATGTTTTGGGCCAGAAACGTCTCCAGAGCGACGTTTATTTTAAACAACAGAAAATAAATTTAATTTAAACAGTAACAAAATAATTTACTTCCAATTAAATCTAAGTCACAAAGCAACATTTAGTTCACCATTGAATAATTATAATATTGTATTTCTCATCTGCAAAAGTTTAATGGGTTGGGGGTAGACAAAATTAGGCCCAACATTCACTAATTCCAGTCCATGGTGCGCTTCTAGTGTTCATGTGGTTGTCACCGTAGTGTCATCACCTCATCATTCTTAGTTCCGTTCCGAATAAATGAAGGGGTCCATTTACTTTTAGTTACAAAGTCTGAAGTTTTTGGTGAATTTTGGACTCCATTTCTTCAGGATCTGCTCATTTCATTTATTTACGTTCTCGGATCAACTTCGCTGACAACAACGTCCGTGTTTGGTACAACTACCCAATTTTTCTTTCAATACGTCTTTTCGGCAACTTATTCCCGACTGAGCTATAACTTAATGAATCTAGGACAAATCGGCAGCAGACTACTCGGCCGACAATATTTCAAACGCGGACATTTCGGCCGCGTTTCGTTTTTAAAGGCGAAAATGACCATCTAAACGGGATTTAAAACGAAATTGAATCAAAATATATAAATCTAATGCAATTTACAATAATAAGTTAATTCATGTTTGTTGCTTAATATTACTGTTTTATATATCTTTTTTCAACTTTTTATAGCTAGTTTTTGTTTATTTTCTCGAGTAATGTTATTTAATTTTTTATGCACAAAATAGATAAGAGTTGATTGTAAAATAAAGTTGGTGCAGCACGAAAGTTTTCACGGCGGAGCAATTAAATTGCTGCAAAGTGATGAAAGTTTCCACAGAAAATGGTGTTAAAACCAATTTATACTAATATTTAAGCTTTCTGTTTATTTGTTGCAATCAACTATGTTCTCTTGCGTTTGTTTTTGCCTATTTTGTGTAGCCGTAGTCGATTTCTTAGTGGTTTCACTTGATGTTATTGTTATCAAAAAGTCGGTTATCTACCTATTTAACAAAATCTTTTTCTATTTTTTATCAAATATTCGATCAGTAAGATCGTCAATGTAAAACATTTTAATTAAACAAAACAAAAATTAAATAATATTACTCGAGAAAATAAACAAAAACTTTCTACAGTTGTGTCTTCATGAGAAAGTTACTATTAAGACAAGTGGCCGTCCCTCACCTGATATTAAAATATCTCAGGAATAAGTAACAATTAGCTTTAATTCAGAATGGTCCCAAAGGAAAAGTTGGCTGAGTAGTTGTGAAGTAACAAATGCATTATTTTGTTTTCCGTGTTTGTTGTTTGGAGGTGATGTAACATGGACAATAGGCGGCCTTACACATATAAATAAAAGAAAAGAAAAAACTGAAAAACATGAAACGTCAAAGAAGCATATTAATAATATGGTTTCAATATCGCTTTTAGGAAGCGTAGATATTAATGAAAAACTTAGTAAGGCCTATAGACTTTCGATCAATGAGCTTAACAGGAAGATTACTAAGAACCGTGAAATTGTATTCAAGATAATAGACTGCATTACATTTTGTGGACACTTTGAAATTCCATTACGTGGATATGATGAAAAAGATGATTCAGTAAATCCAGGTGTATTTAGGGGATTAATACATTTTACATCTAAATTAGATCCGGATTTGAAGAACCATTTAGAAACCAGTACAGTCTTCAAAGGTCTTTCTAAGACTATTCAGAATGAGATACTTGACTGCCTGCTGCAAATATACCAGGATGAGATAAAGAAAGAGATTGGAGAAGCTTCATTTGTAGCTGTCATGGCTGATGACATAACAGATGTTTCAGAACACACTCAAATGGTAATAGTTCTACGGTAGGTGCTGAATGAATAAATATTTTGGAGGATTCTTTATTCTAGAAAATCAAACTGCAGATGACTTATCAAAATGTATTCTAGAGCAGTTAGATATACTCCTTAAAGGAAATAGACAAAAACCGATAGCTCAGACATTTGATGGTGCAAATGCCATGAAAGGCAAAAAGGGGGCGTTCAGGCAAAAATAAAAGCAGTTTATAATAATGCACATTTCATTCACTGTTATGCGCACCAACTGAATCTGATAATGAGAAATGCAGCAAGTATTACGCGGGACTCAAGAATATTTTCTCTAACATTTTGGCTATAGCAACATTTTTCTCAAGATCGCTACAACGTGTATCCATTCTCTATAAGTATTTGAACGTCAGTATTCCGCGCCTATCCTCTATCCTTCCAAGGTGGAATCAAAATTTGCAACCTTTAAAAGGCTGCCTTGCTAGTCAACGTCAAATGCAGATGAAACCATTTCAGCAGCAACAGGAATTTTGTACTACCTGAATAATGAAAAATTGGTTGTAGCTTTTTCATCAGATTATGCCTCACGTTGAAGTAATTTACTTAAGTCTCGAGAAATTGGTGTATTTAAAGTACATGCATATGTAACACATTTCAAAACTGCTAATTTAGAAATAAGAAACTCAAAGTACTGTGAGAATCCTTCAAAGACGCTCATGGCTGAAGCAAAGAAAGTATGTGACTGCGTATGTGTTGATGTCGTGGAGAGATATTATTTCACAAAACAATTAGTAGCTGCTAAATTATTCAACAAGAACAGCTTTACAGGTTTTAAGTAAAAAAAACTACCCACAGAACAAATAGGGTAGACCACAGAAGCATATCCCATGATTGACAAAGAAAAACTTGAAACTGAACTTAGAGTATTCTACAATAGATCCGATATACATGAATATTGCAGGTTAATTGACCTGTTGAAATTTATCTTGGAAAATAATTTAGATGGTGTTCTTAGTGAAATTACGAAACTGATAAAAATCCTTTTGACAATTCCTATCACTACATCAGAGCCTAAACGCTGCTTTTCAACATTAAAAAGAATAAAAACTTTTCTGAGAAGCACTATAAATCAGGAAAGACTGAATGCACTTTCAATGATTTCAACGGAATGTGTGTGTGTGTGTGTGTGTGTGTGTGACACAATATTAAAACAATTCTTAAAAGTTCTCTGAAGCAGCACCCCCACAACCTAAAGTCACGAGACGCTACTGGTCAAGTGGTTTCACTTGATAGAGTGCGTGAGTGCAAAAATACATATGTATCCGTTACAGTAATAATAACAGCTTCTATTATCACATTTCAATAATTGAAAATCTTCTTGTACTTGATATCATCAATTGGTGCGGATCCTTTTTTTTCTTTTTTACCTTGACAATTTAGCGCTGAGAGTCGACGGATTAAGGAAAGCAGAGAGAAAAAAATCACTGTAAATTTCTTGCTAAAATGTTTCGCATTTGAAAGGACAAAGAATGTTTTATGTCATCATTGTTTTCAATAAAGCGCAAATGAGAGAGAAAAAAACTAGAAAATGTCCGAACATAGGTATGGGCGGTAAAAACCACTTGAAAATCGTCTGGTTACTTTTGTTCACCTAAAAAGTAAGCAGACACTGAAACGGCTGAGGATTGGCTATACCGAAGCTGCACACACAAAAACATATATCTGTATCTTTCTCATAGCCTCGAGATATTCCAAAGAAATGAAGGAAAAGAGATACGATGGCAGTCTAAATATCATAATTATAATAATTATTTCTTACTAAATCAATATGTGGGGTTTTCTGTTTCTATATCTATGTGTTTTACAACAATATGAGTTCAAGCTCCAGTTTTGAATTGTTTGCTTACACCAGTTACACCCTACTAAAATAATTAGCAAACAAGGAAAAACAATACGCTGCGTGCTTAAAGAAAAGGAAAAAGGCTTGACAGTAGGTATTTCTGCGCAGTTCGTGACCCACTTACGGAAAATTGACACTTTGATAAAATAAACGTCAAAATCATATAAAACTTAATTTTTTCGTTGCAAAATGTTATTGTCATTAGTAAGTTGAAAGATTGGCGAAATATATGAGATACAAATTATTTGTGTGCACCTTATAAAACGGGAGATATTATTGAATCAAAATAGTGTAAATCTCCGCGCAAATGTAAACAAAATGTTTTTTCCGTAGTAATTAGTAGTAAACTTTCTCACCTAGATTTTAAAAATTTATTATACATCAATTACTGATCCGATCTTAATAAAATTTCCAATACTTATCGAATAAAAGGATGAATTTGAAAAAAAATCAGTTTGTATTCCAAATTTGGGGAAACAAATATTTTATCATTGTGATTAAAAAAAACTCCCCTTAAAAATTTGATTTATTTTCAATGGATCTGTCCGATCTTTTTACATTATTAAGTCAATCCTATGAACATATAAATTCTGCTTCTGTTTTTGAAAAAACTATATATGATTTTCCGTATAAAAATTTTAATTTAAATTATTTAAAACTGCGAAAAAAAAGAAGAAATACTGTTCTAATTACCAATATTTTTCATTCATTTGGTAAAATATGATTTATCGCTATTTTCCATAAAAAGCGAAATAATCTTAGCATTAAAATCTTTTTTACTGTTTTTAAAAAATTAATTTTTTACTCTGTTTCTGTTCTAATCAGTTAAAATCTGTTCTCACGTGATGAACTGTGAAAGGGTAAGTAAAGATATGTAAAAAATGAAAACTGAAAACATGGGATTTTTTAAAAATTACTTTTTTTTGTTGTGATTTAATTGGCCGATATTTTTCTACGGATGGACGTAAATTTTCTATAATTTTCATGTCAACAAAGAGTCAGCCCCTGCTTATTGACAAATACCGACTTCCGTAATAGCTTCTTATGCGCTAATTGATTCTGAACAGGCGCGTATTTATAGCGGTAAGAAGAAGATGTTAGCAGATAGTTTAAAACTTTAAATTGACTTTTAAGAGCACAATTCTACGTTGAAGTTTTTTTTTCTTTTTTCCGGACACATATTTGGACTTTATTCTTTCTAACAAAAACAAGAAAAAACTTACAAATAGTTTTTAAATTTTAATTTACGTTTTAAAATGGGGTGTCCAAAGTGCGCAGAAAACCTACTTGAAAGAAATGATGAGAATGTGAAAGTTAGCATGCAAATACACATACTTTTACACATCCCCGAAGAAAGAATAATTCAAGTATTGGCATTTCATTCGCAATGGGTCCAGCTCTAACAATATTACTCAGACAAACTGATAAGCCGGGACAGGTTTGTATTTTTAAGATTTTAAGATAGGTTTTGCAGGGCGCAAACGTCCCTAATTATTAGAAATGCTTTTATTTTATTAATTACACGCAAAATTGCTCTCATAAAAAAGGTCTCTTGTTATTATCACTTATTTATTTTACACGTTTGTTTCGATTGGTTCATATTTAAAGAGTAAATTAATTAAAACAAAGGAAAGATTTGACATCAGCAGTAAAAAAGCAGCAATTCATGAACTCTCTGTTTGAGTCATAAGACGTAATTCTAGGAAGCCTTTTAACTTTTGAACCACCAAGATAAATAAGTACGTTATCATATAGTCCGGGGTCCAGCAGGGCCTACCGTGCACCCCCCCCC
>VCCN01003854.1:11915711-11946330 GCA_006491835.1 Architeuthis dux
ATTCAGCATATTTTATTAGTGAAGGGATATTTTTTCTGTAATCTTGACAAGTTTTTAAAAATACACAGAAATTCACTGCAAAATATTTAATCCAATTTGAGTTAAATTGAAATTGAAATTGAATTCTGCAATTTCTATTTTACAATGGCTCATTTTTACAGCAAAAACAAAACAAAAAAAAAAATCAACAAACAAGGATTGGAGAAAACTAATTGACTACAAAAATACAGAATATGACAAAATGAATGACAACAATTATTTACAAACATTCCACTTTTTGTTTCCAGTAACATGGTTGACTGACTTGGTTATTATGTCTTTTTGCTATTATATTGAAAAGCCAATCAATCCAAAAGCGATACAAAGATTAATTCTTCTTCAGGAGAGGCAACAGACAGGTTAGACTCTGAAATAATGTTTAGGTAAAGATCAAGAGTAAGCAAAGAGATAAGATACTCTAAACATAAATCATTCTGCATTAATCTAATTTATCCAAAAAGCACTTTCCAGTGATATATTCGGTTTTACAGTTACAACAATGAAAATTCAAGTGACTTTCTGAGTTAGCTAAGATTAAGGTAGCTAACTCAGAAAGTCACTAATTCTCAAACAAACAAAAAGGGATTCTCAAACTTTTTCTGTCAGCATACCCGTTCGTCTTGTCTGCAGTGTTGGCATACACCTTGTGGAGCATATAGTGTAAAATGTATGGATACCATAGAACAGACAATAGACATGTAGTATTTGTTAGTAATTTCATTAAATGTTACATTTTTAATGAGATGGATGAGCTTGTCTCTTTCCAACAAGTAGTTCAATTCTAGGAACAGTTTCAGAGAGACACACCTACATATCATTCTTAATTGACAGTCACAGATGAAATTTGTTTCTGGTTATAAAACATTGCTAAAAATACCTTGTTCACAACTGGCACAAGTTGCATTTAGTTGGTTGTAATTAATTCAAAATTCCAGTGTTTTTACAAACCTGGCGTACCCCTGTAATTTATCTTTTGTATCCCTATGCGTACCCCGGTTTGAGAACTGACTTAGTGAATCAAATGAGGCTCTATATGGTTTATGGGGAATAACTTGCTTTTTAAACAAGTGACTCATGCAGTACTGTTGGTTACATTGTTGGCTATTCTAAGCAGTCTCTTGATTACACTTAAATGCTTATACCACTTTTGTATTCACTGCTTATACCACTTTTGTATTCACTGCAAACATCAGTGAAAGTCCTGAGCATTTTTTCCCAACTACAACGAAAAGTGCTTGCTTGAATTTTGTTAGACAGGATGTTTTAATCATTGTATGTGTGATTTAGTCGGACTATTTTCCTCGTCTTTGTTGTTTATTTTTTCACATTTCAAAACGTTGTGAGAAAATGAACAACAAAGATGAGGAAAAGAGTCCAACAAAATCACATACAATGACAATGAAGAGTTGACTGGTGAGTTGATAGGTGAATTACTTACGACTCATGCATGAGAATGAGAATTAAATTCTATGACTTGAGTGACAAAAAACTATATAAACACTCTGCACTGAGAATAAAAACATTTTTTTAAAGTTTAATTTAAATAAAATTAATTTTTTTATAAGAAATCAAAACGTGGTCAACAAGGGATCAAAATTGATGTGGTCTACATAATCAGATTATCTATCTTCTTTCATTGCCTTTTCTTTTTTTTATATATCTTCCAGTTTTTGTCGCCTTCTTGTTCTTTACATTCTCTCTTTTTGTCAATCTTCATTTTTCATTCTTTCTTCCCTTTCAGTCTTCACTGTTTCACATTTTTTCCTTCTGCTTTCTTCCTTCAATTTCTCTTTCTTTTACTTCATTCCTTCAGCTTTTTCCATCATTTCTTAATCCTTGAATTCATTTTTTTCTTTTTCCTTCTTCATTCTCTTGAATGAAATTATTACATAAAATATCTTGCAATACTTTCTTCTCTTTTAATCCTTTTTTCTTCTCCTTTTCTCCTTCACTGATTTAAAGCACTAGGCTTTTGCAGAAGAGCGACTAATGTTCTCCATCAAATTCTGCTGCTGAATAAGCTTGTAAAATAATCCACGGTTCTCAAGAAGACTACTATGGTTTCCCAGCTGAAAGGAAAAAAAAAGAGTAAATATTTCAGTCAACCAAAGAAAAATCATACACTGTTTCTAACATCCAATAGACTAGCAATTGTAAGTTTTTTCCAGGCTATTAATGTGTTGTTTTCTCTAAAAACGAAGATAGTCATAACAATAATCATTATCATCTAACCTATCTATTTATTATCTTTGTTATTTTCATGATATCCAACCTTGAGGAAAATTGTCATCATTATCACCAGAAATATCTATCCCTTGCTTATGTATCTACCAATACTAATAAAATAATTACTTTTAAAATTGATCAATATTTTTTGTGTCTTTCTTAGGAGTAGCAGCTAAAACATTGTGTCTTTGTTAGGAGTAGCAGCTAAAACTTTCTTTTCCCATCACATTTTTGAAAGACGAAAATTCATTCCACTTGGCATGTAACAATTGTAAAAGCTAACTTCATTGCAAATCCTACTAGATCTAGTGGTTTGTTTTTTTTTTAACTAGAAAGATTTTTTCTATTTCATCCAATCTTAGAGATCATATAAATGAATAATTATCATCCATAAAATCTAATTAAGCCAGTTAGTTACTGACTCAACAGAAGAAAATGTATAATCCCCCATTTTCCAATGTCTTAAGTAAAAACATCTTTCTCTCAATACATCAAAAAATCTTGTTGCAGTAATTGATCTAAAATAAGATTATCAATGATATAACATTTATATGCCTGTGTAGATATCATCACAAGAATAAATAAATGTATTTCATTTAACTGAAAAAGAACAGGTTTAGCTATCTACAAAACATGCCCTAACATATATTTGAATAAACCGGTTTGTTTCAGGTACAAATATGCAGTTCTTTGAAAATGCAAATAGTCACCAAATCTCACAGTATAAATTAAAAACAACTAATATTAGGAAAACCTTTCAAATACCAATAACATTCATACAGAAGACAGTATTGACCATGGCAACATTCTCTAATCTTTAAATGAATGCTTTTGTGAATAAAAGTCCTTAGTAGACAATATTTTGTGCATAATTATATATATTATCAAAATGTACAAGTACATTCAATTAAAATACATCAACTAAAATGGAAAAATAGTGTAGTTTGTGATCTTAAATGATGTTATGCTGGGAGGGGGATACTGACTAGTTTTCCATTAAATCTAGTAATCAACTTTTACAATCTTAAATTTCAACTTCAATTTGCTTCTTCAAGAATAAAATATCACACATTGAAGAACATTTGATGCAGATAGAGAAAAAACAAACCCCATGAAGCTAAATAAACATAAAAGTTGGGTGCAAGGCTGGTTCTTAGAAATCTTTGTATTTTTTAAAATAATAATAAAAGAATGAACTTATATTTTAGGTCTTGTTATATAGATATTTACTAACTTTAGCCTAGTGTGAGGTACCCAGTTAGAGTAATAATAGTCTGCTAGGTTAGCTTGCTAACTATTGCTCCATGGATATACACAGAAACCTAATCTAAACTTACACCAAACTCCAACCACTTGACCAAGTTAATCCAAATGAATCCTAAACTAAAATTATATTTTTAGAGCCTACTGATTGGACCAACCCATTCACAGCAACATGTGTAACACAGGCAATTCCATATTGATCAGACCACCCATTCACAGCAATGCAATTAACACACGAGATTCCATTTTTTATATGCAAGTTTGCTCTCCAATCCTTTTTTTACTAATCAAAGAAATCCACATTGGCCTGACATACATTTGTCCACAAGTCTAATGTAAGCAGCTTCTTTTAATTTCACCATCTAGTGATTCTCTCTATTACTTTATGCCACCCTATCTGTTACTTGGACCGTATATGATTATTTCTCCCTTCAGATATGGTCTGCCAAACAAGACTTTTCTACTTCACCTTTAGATATTGTGACGTCCTGCCAGGCTGCGCAAGGGAGCAAATACCACAAGTTACCTCCCTTGCCACAAACCCCTAAAACGGAAGTGTGTCCCCGGTCATGTGCCAGGCAAACCGGGGAAAATAAAGAAGACCGCTCAGAAGCGAGAACACAACAGTGCTCTCGCTGACGGTGATCAGTAAACATCACATTTGTCTTTGTCCTTTGTTCCTTTGCTTCATCTTTCCCTTTCAGCGAGACTCCCACGAGCTGGGAGACACTGGGAGACATTACAGATATGGCTTGATAAGCTTAGGTTCACAGTAGAACATTTGTATTTCACTAATTGATTTTTCTTCAGATAAAAGTAAAATTTAATCATACAAATTTATTTCAAAAGATGATCAAGTTTATTAGAATCAAAACCCATGAAAATTATGCCTCATTGAAAAACTTATTTGTTCCCTGTATCCACTTTGTGAAAAACAAACAAAAATTTATTAACCTCAGTAATTCTTTTTTTCAGTCACAAGACAAATGAACTGCTACATACTGATCTTACCTCAACTATTTTCCCTTTGGCAATAACAGCAATGTTGTCTGCATCTTTAATTGTGCTCAGGCGATGAGCAATTACAATCACAGTCCGACCTGCCAAAAAAAGTAAAAAAGAATAAATTAATAAAAACTAAATTGTAAGTAAATCTACAAAAGAAAATATTGATGCATTGCAAAAATCGCTTCTGCAAACTTTCAAAACATTTATGGCAGAAATGTATTGTAAATAAATGCATTGGAAACCATTTCTTATAGAAATACATAGCGAGTGATTAACTATAGAAATGAATTGCAAATAATTTACAATTAAAACACATTGAAAATAATAATTTAGGAAGGTCTATGGTAAATAATTTATAGTAGAAATTCACTTAATGGGATTTTCTCACATGACAAATGATTCATCAAGAGTTTGGGAGGTAATAAAAATTCCATCATTCAAAATAAAATTAAAAGAAAAACTTTAAAAAAAACAAAAAACAATTAATCTTAATCCCTTAATCTAGACAATCTATTTAAACACAACATTAAGCTTAAGAGAAAAAACCCAGAAAACAACTGAATCAAACCATAAAAAATGTTATTCGATGGATCTTTTTTAGCTTGATTCAGTCAAAGGCATTCATTATGGTGGATTCATACCCAAAGAAAAAGATGGGGAAGAGTAAAAATCAGCCTATAAAAGAGACATTTTTAATCTGCACATAGCTATTCACAAACAACACGATTACAGCTTCCAGCAGTCGTTCCCAACTTTTTAACTTTCACAGAGTTTAAACTTTTTAAAATGAATAACATTTAAGCATGTCTGGTTAGTCACTCAATAGAAACTGTCATGTAACCAACGTCTTGGCAGTATGCATTATTGGGGGTGATCAATGAATAAGTTACTTCTCTCTCCTTTTGTTGGGCAATGATCACTAAAAAAGTCTGAATTTTCAAAAAACAAGCGTGAATGTTGCTGGACACAAACTAAGGGATCAATTTAGCATAAACTTAGATTGCAAATTGAACCTCCCACTAAAAACCTATTTAGGAGGGAATTTTCAACAAAAACAAAATGTTTAAATTTTCCGCCCTCTTATTCCATTGGTGCAGTCTGAGCGCATGATACATACATACATAGCCAGCCAGCCAAACCAACTTAAAAACTGAAGAAATCTATGTTGACAGTTTTGGTAACAGTTTTGGTTGACAGTTTCTAATAATGGATTTCATTTTTCAGTTAATATTAGGTTGAAGTTCATTTTGCTTGTGGCATTTTCATTAAGAATCAAATAACTCTGTCGGGCAAATTTATTTGCAGGACTTAACAGATGTTAATTCTTGTCTCCTGACTATTCAAATGATGACATAGCAAACTATAATTTACTTATGTCAAGAATGGACCCAAGAACTTAATGAGCACAACTCTGAAATAGGTGAAAAGCCTCTAAGTTTCTCTAATACTTGCTTTCTGAAACATTCTTTGTATTTCCCATTTAATTTATTTCAAGTGTGCTTGTCTTATTTGTCAACCAATTTTTATATCAGTGGATGTTGTTCACATCCCACTATCATTTATGCAGCTAGATTAGAATTCACAACACTGTATATAATTGGGAGATATGTGAAAAAGTCTTTGTAGGTATGTAACATGTAATGGACTTTTACTCACCATGACAAACTCTGTCCAGAGCTTCTTGGACAATTTTCTCAGATTCTGTGTCAAGGGCACTGTTGTCAAAATGTAAAGAATAAACCAATATGAAAATATATAAATAAATATGGATAGTGTGGTGAGCAGTCACTCATTCTTTTTTCAAATATTAAGATATATCTGTGCATTGGCTTCTGATTCCAGCATCTTCCTTACTCTCTTAATCCTGTTTACTATAAAGACAATCCATAAGTAAACCATTGTCAAATGACAACAAACAGCTGAATATTCAATTTCATTCTTTAAGTCACTAACAATTGCATTATTCACAACTCTTGCTTATTCTATACTAAAGCAATAAAAGACTAACAAAACATCTTTCTTCATATCAACACAAAAGACTATATACAAATACCTGACAATATCTCATTTTAGGATTTTCCAATTCTATAAGATGGATGTGTGCCAATTTAATGACTACATTACATAGCTACCAGGCCATAAAACGTTCAACAGTCAATAGTAGCCTGCGTATGGGATTAGGAGAGGCCCAGTGTTACTGATAGACTAGATGCCAACTAACACAATTTTTCTTACCCACCATCAACTAGTATGTGACATACACTCAGATATACATATATAAATGATGAAGAGTGCATAGTTATAGACGATCATACATTACACACTCACAATAACTTTTTGGTTGTGTCTTTTTCTTTTACACAAACTTATACAATAATAATGGCTCATAATATGTGTTTATGTATAACTCTAAAAGTTCAAAAATAGTTTTTTAAAATCTGAAAGCTGCTCTAGATTGAACAAAAATACCTTTGTTAAGACTCACAAACATAAACCCATCTACACTTAATGAGAGAAAAAAATGAACTGATAAACCACTTTGATCTTAGGCTGTTACAATTTGAAGGATTTTATTCTTATGATCTATTAACTAATATGCTAAATATTGACAGAATATATAAAATTAGCCAACATATTTTAACATGGTCAGTCCAAGTTAATTTTGCTGGATAACCTTAAAAACGTTTCTGGACATATTTAGAAATAAGATATAACATGAAGACAAGCTATGGATCTCACCTTGTGGCCTCATCAAGGATAAGAATGGGCGGATTTTTGACCAATGCTCGGGCAATGGCTATCCTTTGTTTCTGCCCACCAGACACAGTCACACCTCGTTCACCCAGGACAGTGTTATACCCTTCTGGGAAATCCTGAATGAAATTGTCAGCATTAGCAAGTTTAGCTGCATCTATAACCTGCAAGACAAAATATACAAGTATGTGAGTTAGGCTAAGATATTGT
This sequence comes from Architeuthis dux, assembly GCA_006491835.1. Taxonomy (NCBI): domain Eukaryota; kingdom Metazoa; phylum Mollusca; class Cephalopoda; order Oegopsida; family Architeuthidae; genus Architeuthis; species Architeuthis dux. Next base: position 11,923,212 of record VCCN01003854.1, read on the forward strand.
CATAGGTTTTAAATTGTGGGCTCATCAATCATGCATTTGCCTTCGGTGACAGCAGTGTTGTTAAAATTGATGTAAAGTTCTGGTACTAAAAAGCAATTTTCTTGTTGCTTTTTTTTATCATTTTATCAGGTGTCACTCGAAACTTCAGTAAAACAGAAAATGATCCTGATTTTATTTGAATATCATTTTTCAAGTAGACGCTTTTCATTAGACTTAGCCAACTTTAACCATAAATAAAAAGACCAGTAATCACACATTGAACACACTGATGATGGTTGGAGGTCGTGCCAATATTAACTCAAAACAACTACAATGAAACTGGTAAAAAAGTCACTGGATTTTAACAATGCCATCTCATGGGAAAATCTTTTATTTTAAATCTCATGCAAATTCTTTACCTGAGCATCTGTGGCATCTGGATTGCCATAACGTATATTTTCCATGACAGATGTAGCAAATAATATTGGCTCCTGAAAAGAAAAATACAAAGTTATAATTATTAGATTAATATGATGCATGTATATTGTTTAATATAATGTAGTGGATATATAGATTAATAACCTATAAACACGTTTTTAATACATAGACAAATTCAGAGGTTTAAAAGAAAATGTGCCTAATATATATAAAGATATATATTCAAAAACACAAAAAAGCATAGAAATAAGAAAACTGCACAACTATGTTATTTACTTAAACATTACATTTATAATTTGCATAGATAAAGAGGTACATTTCAAATTTTGTTTGTGTTAAGTTAAAATTCTACATCTGGATAACCATGAAATAAGTGACAATTCAGTTATGCTTGATATAATATTGTAAGCTATAGTATTAAGTTGTCCAAATTTCTTAGATGAAGCATTGTCATTATTATTAATTTTTGACTAGTTTTTCTTCCATCTTATTTTTGTTGCATTTTATTTTACATTTATTCTAGGACTGTTAAGAAAGCAACATAGATCAGACATAGTGAGCTTTTGGTGAGATCTGAACTCATATCCATTATCCTTGGAAGCCTATCAGATTGGGACAATGCTGATTTGGCTATGAAAGTTCAAGTTCAAATTTAGCCATATAGTTATATTCTTCCTCATCCGATTTTTACTTACACACCATAGTGTTTGGTTATACTAGTAGTATTAGACAAAATAGTATTAAGTTGTCTGAATTTCCAAGATGAAGTATTGTCATTTGGATAACTTGATACTATAGCAGTTGTAGAATAAATATAAAACAACCCAAGAGTTGCTATAAAAAGCAACAAAAAATAAGATGAAAGAAAAACTAATCGAAATATAATAATAATTGCAAGCTATGCATGTGTGTGTGTGTGTGCAGATAGAAATGCCCATGCATGCATACACATAAAAGTAAATGCATATAGAAGCACAGAATTCACACGTATAAAAACTCCAGACCTGGTTAATGAAGCCAATTGCTTTTCCTCGCAACCATGAAGGATCCAGAGATTGTACATTGTGTCCATCGACCAATATTTCCCCTGAATTGACATCATAGAAACGCTCCAAAAGCAAAACCACTGTTGATTTACCTAAAGAGAACAAAACATATACAAAATGCTGTTAAAATTGTTTTTCAGATATATAAAAATAGTGAATCTGTGCCCATTATTCTTTTGTTACTCAAGAGAATACACAAATATATTTTAACACAAATTTAAAATTCATTAATGCTCTTCTAAGGTAAGTTTTCAGCTGAAATCTCCATATTTTGACATATAAAAATACAATGTTGTATTGTTGTATAGCGGGGTGAATGTCCTGGACTTGGCGAGAAAGGAAACTCGAAGACTTGCTTGTAAAAATATCTGGACATATTTTTATTTCATAGCATACATCTTTGTCGGCCGGAGAGTGAAGAGTGGGAGAGAGATGTCTGTCTCTTCTGTCTCTCAGTTTTCTGTCCACCCTCACTCTCTGTTCGGGTCCGCTTTATAGGTTTCTTGAATGCCTACGCAGGTGTCATTTCTGCTTTCCACATCCTGTCTGTTTGACACCCACGCAATATACCTATTTCTTAAGGTGAGCAGGTCACCCACATTTCCGCACAGGTGCTCGACCCCAGAATAACCCCTTAAATATATGTGTAAATTTGCTACTACAAGCGCAAGACCCCTCTCTGTGCCCATACTAAAAAAAACTCCTAGATTTTCTTCCATGATCCATATCCCCACAGGACTTTCCTTTTGCCCTAAAATCCCATGTTATTCATTTTTAGGCTCTCCTAGCCTCAACACCAGGTAGTTCTACTATAATCTACAAGTGAATTCGCTCCCCACATTTCTTTGGGCTCTCTCGAACTTTGTGTCGGCGTATGACTTCAATTCATAAGTGAGATTACGCTCCCAGTATTTGACTGAACACCGAAAACTTTCAAAAATTCCACTAAAAACACAGAAAAAAACCTGCCTCTGCAGCAAACAAACACATCATATCACTTACTAATTGCATTACTTTAATACTTTAATAGTTTACTTTTCTCAGGATTCGATTTTATTTCTCTTAACATCGGTTTCTACAATTTTATTTTTAATTCAACTTATCTCCTCATACCATCTTTCAATATTCACATATAGCTCCGATATGTATATATCTATATATTTTTAAATCACCTTTAATTTAGAAACTCTCACCTCTGAAATGCAAACTGCAAAAACTCCACCTAGCACTCAATTAATTCCCCATATCCCAAACAGGGTCCTGCCTATTTTCACAAGACATCCTGGCCCCCAAACGAATTTCGTCATCATTTCTTTTTCAGGCTCCTTAGCCAAAATACCCCAAAACAATTACATTTCTTCACGCTAACAAGGGACATCCTAGTCCTCAGCGAATTTCAATTATTGCCTTCATGGACCAGTACTTGAATAATCAAAGAGAGAAATGCTCTCCTAGGTCTATGACCTAATACCAGAATAAAACTTATTTGGACCCTTGAATATGTAAACTTGAGTGCCCAGGGCAAACTGCACTGCAAAACCAGATTAATTCTTACGGTAAAAATCCATATAGTAATCTAACTTCATTTATAAAAACGTTACTCTAGACAAGTGACCCTTCAAGTCAATGTCGTCACAACATTCTTTTACTATCATTGACATCTAAATCTTTTTTTTTTTTTAAATTTTAAAGATGGAGACTTCTGCTCTTCTCTCTTTTTTCATATTGAAATTCGAAATCTACATTTCACCCACTCGTCCTGTGCATCAACTGTCCTGTATTTATAAACTAGTAAATTAATTTCATTTGCTTTTTGCTAAGTCTAAAAAAATATATATCATCTCACAATCTCATATCTATACATAAAATTCCAAATTCACAGAAGCCTGTAGCAGTTTTCATACATTCATCAGCAAAAATCTTCCAACAATATTTTACAGTACAAAATGACAATTATAACTGTCATAAATTCCGAAAATTGCAAGGTCTCATTGAAAAACATAACAGAGGCATTCCTCTTCAAAATAATGATACAATGAACAATGAACAAAACCACATCGGCATGATTCTGTCTCATGCTTAATTCTTGACAATTTCTGGGACTACCTGCCCGTTAACTGATTGTGGGCGCAGAGAGTTCATTCAGGACCTTTTTCACTTATTCGGTTCCATCGCTTCAAACTGATATCCGTCGTCGCCCCTACAAACGACTCCTTTCAGAAAGAAATTTCTCCAGCCGATAACCGCAGCGAAAACACCATTGAGTCAAGGTGCTATCATTATTTTCATTAAATTAGGGCCAGCATTCGATATGCTGAGCCCAAACAAAGGCACCAATTAAAAAACGTTTTTTAAAAAACACATTTTCCATCAATTAATACAAAACAATCTGTAGACCTTGCTCTTTTTCTCTTAGGGATCTCTTCCGCTGATAATAAAATGGTAAAAACATCATCGCTACAAGGTTAAATTATTGTTATAAAAATTTGCTGTCTAAAGTGAGAAAGTCTGAAAAATACAACAGAAAAGAATGTTCATCATCATCTTTCCATATTTCATTTTAACTTTAACTGATTTGTTTTCAACATTCCTATAATTAGTAAGCTCTCCTTATTAAATTTCAAATCGAAAGTCGAACTCAGTATTTCCAGAGCCACATCACCATTTGACATGAAGTGTAAAAACATGAGATACGATTTACAAGGTTTAAAAGAGAAAGCACTGTCATACTATGTCTGCCTGCTTGACAACTCAAAATTCAACAATATTCTGGGTGTGAACCTTTAACCTACAAACAATAGTCTTTGCAGTAACATGTCCCCCTACAGTTCAAATCCCTAGAGCAAATTCGGATAAAAAAACGTACAAAAGTATATTAACATGTTAATACATTTCCAACAATAGTACAGTTTTACCTAGGACAAAACGAGCATGAAATATATCAAAACAGAATAACAAATGTTCATGTTGTTAAAAATGTCTCTTTTTTTTCTCTTCCAATACTTTCGATTTTCTTTTGCTTCGTTTTTTTCCAATATTTTTAGAAAAAATCTTTTTTCGTTCCCTTCACAGGCACAAAACAAAAAGAGTCTTCAAACATAACTTGATTGTCCTTAATTGTCCTTTTTTTTTCAAATTAATCTTTCATTTATTCGTCTGGTGATTCGTTCCTTTTCTTCCTCTTCTCTATGGGACCCTCACATCATGTGTCCATGGCATATTTCTCTGGATGTGATTTTTCTCTCTGTTCCCCAGGTTGTTTCAAAATACGTCTTGTCGGCGTATCAGGTCAGCAAAGCACCAAATCAATGTATGTTGGATACTGGGATGAATGTCCTGGACTTGGCGAGAAAGGAAACTCGAAGACTTGCTTGTAAAAATATCTGGACATATTTTTATTTCATAGCATAAATCCGGAGAGTGAAGAGTGGGAGAGAGATAAGGAGAAGCGCCAGTCTGTCCCCAACAGGGACAGCGGTCTCATGCCTTTCGGCTCCGCTGATGTCTCTTCTGTTGAGTCCTCTCATTTTCTGTCCGCCCTTGCTCTCTGTTCAGGTCTGCTTTATAGGTTTCTTGAACGCCTACGCAGGTGTTATTTCTGCTTTCCACATCCTGTCTGTTTGACACCCATGCAATATACCTATTTCCCAAGGTGAGCGGGTCACTCACATTTCTGCACAGGTGCTCAACCCCGGAATAACCCCTTCATGGCAGCACATCATAACAGTATCTGCAAAGTACCAAACTCCATCTTCCTCAGATACAGCCAAATAACATATACAATAATTATCAGCAGTTATGAAATATAACTTTCCAGAAGAGTTTGGAGGTATGTATCTCTTTATATAATGATCAATGTGACTTTTACTGTTTGTTTCCCTGTCCGAAACAATGGACTTTTCCACTTAAAGGTAACAATTTCACTGATAAAAATATTTCCTACCCACCATTTGAAACAATAGACTCTTCCACTGAAACGAGTTCAATAGTTTCTTTTGTAAAAAACTCATCTCATAGAAATTCAAATATATCTGTGATTGTTTTCACGGGGATTAAGTCTTTCTATAATGAAGAGTGATTTTACAAGAATCTAATTAAATTGATATTTTCTGTTTCAGCTGATTCCAAACTGCATTCATTATTACTTACCTCCTCCAGAAGGTCCAACCAGAGCCAACGTTTTTCCAGTGGGGATCTTCAGAGAGAAGTCAGAGAGAATTTGCTAAACAAAAAGATACGAGAAAAAGAAATTAATAGTGTGCAGAATATAAGGAAAAGTTGTATTTTAGCATTGAATCAGAAGATATATAAAACGTGCCACTTTCTTTACATTCTGTGTTACATCAGTCTTTGATTAGAAAAACAAAATGCACAAATTGTTTATTCTTATTCTTTTCTATTGTTTTCTTACTGTATTCTAGAAGATCTTAAATTCTCTTTGTTGCCATTCTTGCAGCAAACCTTGAGGCTTCACTTGCAGAAAGAAATCAGGTCTTTTTAAACCACTGACTTTTTATGATTACCAATTTACATTCATTTGTTCTTGCTTCTTTTCCATGGAAACAATCTCAACAACTATTTTTTTAATAATTTTCTATTTCCATAATCTATAACTTATTAAATAAAAATTACATGGAATGAGTTGAATAAAACTTTTATGACAATTACAAATATGCATTAAACTTTTTACAATCAAGGAATGAAAAAGATGTCTATTTTAACTCCTTATTTAAAGCAAAAAGATGTAATAGAAATCATTTGAATAATTAATCCAAACAAAAATGATACATGATAAAACAGTACAAAGCAGAAATATTCTTCATTGTCTGTGTTGTATTACTGCCTTCATCAAATTCATACAGTATGAAATGGTGAACATACCACCCATTAAAGTCTTTGTCTCCTTGCTCCAGGTTAAATGTTATTATAAACAAGACATAGCCTAAGAGAACAGATATTGAACTAAGTCTTGCGCTTTACTATTTAACCTTGATTCCACCATTGGTTGGTTCCAAATTTGCATATTTTAAATGTGATATTACTCTCCGAACAACCTAATATTATATAAAGATATACTAATACACAGACCACAACATATAAGAAAAATATCTGTGCTTTCAAAATTTCTTAATCCTGAATGTCTCTTACTTGTTCTTTGCGAGTTGGATATGCAAAGTTGACATTATTGAAAGACACTTCCCCTTGAAGAGTATCAATTTCTAGTTTATCTCCTCCACTCAGTGGAATGCTGGGATTGGTATTGATGAACTGCAAAGAAAATGACTGATAAAATCTATACACATATACATATAGAGCCATTGGAACAAATAAACATTGGAAATCTCCTTTGTAATTATTATTAAATATGCTCAAAAATCGTTGTTTAAGAAACTGATGTCTGGAGTATTTGGGATGTTACATGATTACTAGTTGAATTTGAATCTTACCATGGACTTTACCTAAAAGAAATTATGATAGATTTGATTTTATTATCTTATTAACTTTTCTTTTTCTACACTTCAGAAGTGGAAATGAGAAAAGGGGAAAATTTGAGACCAAGAATTTAAATTTAAACAATTTCTATTATATTTTAGAATATGTTTTGTAAACTGTGGTTAGAATACATATATTTTTCATTTTATGTCTGCAAAAATATAAATGTGAACTGAATTTTTTTATCAAGGTTTACACTTCTTGGAATACTTTTTCTTCATTTCTTTTATTTCTTTTTATTGAAGAGCAAAAAATAAAGAAAATATGTGTAATAAGAAAACTCAAACATATACCTTTTAGTCAATGCCAATGAAAGCAAATTGAATAAATAAGATCTTACCTCGAAAACCCTGGCTCCTGCACTCATTCCTCTCACAGCTTGGCCAAACAACAGTGACATGTGTGCTAATGATCTGGTAGAGGAAAAGCAAACATTATATATGTATAAGAAATAATTCTGCATCTATTTTCTTTTTCTGGAGAATAGGAATAGCGGTTGTAGTAAAAATTAAACATAATAGATGTATGAGTAAGAAATGGTGAAGTGTCAAGAGATTGCCTCCTTTTTATGGTTCTGCACATTTTCTTTTATTCTTCAATCATATTATGCCATCTATAACACAAAAGTATTTTCCCCTTTTTAAATCTAATAAATAGTAAATTTAGGTTGTTGATCATTTGTCCAAACTTCCCTTTAATGTCAGTCATCTGTTACGAGTCTTGTTATGAGAAAATGAGAGTAACGATGCTTCTGTCTTCTTATTTATAATCTCATTCTATATGCATGCCGTGATTCCCCGCCCCCAACAAAAAAACAGTGAGGTCATACGTAGAGAGCTTAGCTGTATACTTGTTTCTATCTCACAGTGTTCATATCATTCTATAAGCATTCTATTAATCTGTTGGTGTCATATTCTCTTCTCAAATATGGATACTAACATCCACTCCAAAAATCCAATATCAATTGAACCACAGTTAAGAACCAGCACAATAAATGAAACCAAAACAAACCGTTCAATAGTTTGTGTGGCTACTAGGAATGACATCAGATCACCAGGAGTGAGTTGATTACAAGACATCATGTAACCTCCAGCAAACAGCACCCCAAGTATAACACCTAAAAGACAATGTAAACTATATTAATCATAATAGCTTAACATGGTTTTTAATTTCATTTCATTGAATAAATTATATGTATATACTCTACTGTGCTAACATATCAATGCATGTATATGTTTAAAAGGATATAAAGTTGGCAAGTGCCTAGGAGAGAAATGTCCTAAAGGTAAATTGCAAGGAACTGCTTCGACCCCAAAGATATGCCATAAGCATGCCAAATGGTTTGTGTTTACTTCTAAGTCAAATACATGGTCTAACATTGCAATAAGTATGTAACATGATAATATGTTATTACAAATAGAAAAGCCAACTGGATGGGGAAAGAAAGTGTTTTTGCTAAGGTAATACATGCTTAGTGCTACATGACTGGTTGAAATCTATACTTCCTGGTACTATAATTTTGATGGTCAGGTCTGTATCAATGTAATCAGTTGGTTATAGATATTAGGTAATTACACTAATATGTATAAGAATACATACTCAGAGAATCTCACTTACCATTCAGAGCAATATTTGAGAGTCCCTGAAAAACTGCAATACCACTGCCAAGTTTTGAGGTCATCTCACGAGACTTGTCCACCTCATTTTCATATAACCTGAAAAAGAAAGGTCAATTTATGATTAGATAGTCAAACTTTGATGACAAGAATAGTCAGATTTACTTGGTTAGTTTCTTTGTGTTATATAAAACTAATATTAGAACATTTCTGGATGGATATCAAAATTTTGTTATTGAACAATTATATCAGTCAGACCAAAACCATGTGTCACGGAAGAGCTCAAAATGTTAGAACTGCTCATTTTGAAATTACATTGAAATTTAAATATAAAATCTAGAAAAAACAATAAAGAAAATATGTCTATAGGTTGTGTGAATATTCCCCAATATTTGTATATATCTATTCAATGAATTTCTAGCTAGCAGAGAAAATAAAAAAGAGCACACCAGAAACAGAGACAGAAACAAATATTAAAAATAATTTAAAGGTCGGATAGAAAAAAAAACTGTTTTTTCCTCTCCAAGCCTCCAAGATATACATTTTTTTTTTTATTGGAAAACAATATTTTCTGCACTGGAAAAAATTGTAGAACATTTTCAGCAAGAAAATATAGGTGAAAAGAGAATAAAAAAACTACACCTGATTAATATAGTGGTTAAAAATATCAATTTTGATTATTGGGATGAATACGTTATATTTGAAAAACTCTTACTTTGCATCTATTATAGCCTCTAATTTTTTGTTTGACAGATCATTTATCAGATTCAAATCAGATGGGAGAGAAATATCTGAGAAAAGGAAATGATTTTGATTTGTTTTAAAAATTCCTATATAGTCAAGTGCATTTATGGCTTTACCCTCCCCCCCCAAATTGCAACAAAAGGTTTCTCAACGTTTGTGGTATATGGTGTGCTAAATAATATACTAAAAGTCTACCAAAGTCTGACCAATGGAAAGGTGTTTTTTTCAAGATGGCATCCAAAATGGTCGTCAAATCCTTAAAATGCCTATTACTCCTTCATTATTCATCCTAGACAGGTTTTCTAACGTTTTTTTTGTAGTGTCAAGTGTGCTCAATAATATATCAAATTCTACCACGGTCTCACCACGGCAAAGGTGTAATTTTCAAGAGGGCGTCCAAGATAGTCACCAAATCCTTAAAATGCCCATTTAGTCGAGTGCATTTGTGGTTTGACTCCCCCCCAAATTGCTACAAAAGATTTCTCAACATTTTTTTTGCACTATCCCTGTAGTATACTTTTAAATATAGTAAGAATAGTTCACCACGCCATGCATCGGCCTAGAAACAAAGACAGAATAACGGACTACATGAGCGCACAACAGGCGAGGATAGAAGAGCTAGTAAAGACGTTAAAACTATCCGAGAAGCGCCTAGCCGCAATTGAAAAAAAATTAAACAAAGCACATAGCCAGTCAGACTCTATTATGAAAACAGACACAACAAATACACCGGCGGCGCAAACGGAAACCAAGGCAACAAGAAAGACACAAAAAGAAAAATACACGACAACACCGGTCGAAATAACACACACGCAAAACAATAACTACACACACGCAGAACTGTTGGACCCGGGTGATTACAAAACAAGAAAAAAAACGTTAGACCCGGGTGATTACAAAACAAGAAAAAAACCGTTAGAGCTGTGTGAATACAAAACAAAAAAATACAAAAAAAAGGGGGAAGGGGGTAAGCATCCACATGCACACATAGGACGTTTAGGCTCCTACAACAGCAAACCCCCAGCATGTCCTAAAATAAACGCGTCCCCCACAAAGACGTACCATCAACCTACACAAAACACACAACACAAAGAGAAGGACCTCACATCCTCCTTAATGAAGAGGGGAGTGGTGTGATGTCCTGCCATGCTGCGCAAGGGAGCAAATACCACGAGTTACCTCCCTTGCCACAAACCCCTAAAACGTGAGTCCCGGTCATGCGCGAGGCAGACCGGGGGAAAAATAAAGAGACCGTGCGGACGAAGGAACAGGCAATTCTTTCGCTGACGGCGGTCAGTCAACATCGCATTCGCCTTTGTCCTTTGTTCCTTTTTGCTTCATCTTTTTCCCTTTCAGTGAGAATCCCACTAGCTGGGAGGCGGCTGGAAGACACTACAACAGGGTAGATATACTTTTTAACAATAGCTGAATACACATATGCACACTCACATATGTAGATGCAACAAAATTATTGATAAAAATAGTCTCTATTCAATGACTAATCTAGCAGTGATTTATATCCTCTATTTATTGCTTCCTTGTAAAGACACACAATAAAAAAAATAATGAACAGAAACATTTGATTGGAAATTGATATCACTGAGCTCAATCAAAGGAGTTTTCTTACTTATAGCTTTATCAAATGGAATTGTTAATTTGTTATCAATATACTCACTCAATTTCTTTGTTTTCCATTGAGAAAGCCCTGACTGTTCTAATGTTTCCAATGGCTTCATCGGCAACAGCTGTGGATTTTGATAACTAAAAGGAAATAAAGAAAGTTTTCTTGAAAACTTAAAGATTTTCCTTATTTGCTTTCAAATATAGAGTGACTTCATCAAACATATTAATACCATTTATTGTGTGTTAGACTAACATTTTTGAGCACCTAATGAAGATTAAACTAACTGTAAATGGCTTGTGAGAACATCAGACATAACACTTTATTATCAACAAAGGGTCAACATAAAAATAAAGAAACATTCATGTGAATATTGTGAAAGACACATAAAATAAGAATGTACATATTAATCCATTGGGCATTAACTTCTATATTTACTCCAAATCATATCCCTGAACTTTGCATATTAAAACATATACAATATGGAATAACAAAATTCATGAACCAGCAAACAGCACACTACAATGATTTTACCTTCAAATTCAAAGTCTTCTCTCAAGATGATTTGCATTGAATCTGGTTTCTTCATCATCTAAAAAATGTAATTTATATAATACTTCCTGTTTTATGAACATTGAAGTTTTTCAGCTTCCAATATAATATTTCCTGAAGAAAATGTAATAATTTTCACAAAACAAACAATGCGACTTATTTTTGCACTTTTCTCAGTTGTGTGGTAAACATCAAAACAAAATAAAACTAGCATTCCAAGGGAAATTATGAATCACTGCTACCCATATATGCTGTGTTGGGGGTGATCAATTAAAAAGTTGGACAAAGGGGTGATCAATGAATAAGTTACTTCTCTTGCCTTTTGTTGATCTGTGATCACTAAAAAAAGGTCTGAATTTTCAAAAAAACAAGCGGGCACAAACTAGTGACCAATTTAGCTCACTTAAACTTACATTGCATATTGAACCCCCCTCTAAAAACCTATTTAGGAGGGAATTTAAAAAAAAACAAAAAACATTTTCCCTACTCATTGAAGAGAGTGTGTGTGTGCAAAATTTCAAGTTTCTACTATGAACGGTTAGGGCTGGGCAGTGTCCGGATACATAGATACATATGAAATCAAATGATGGATAATTTTTATATCTGACAGAATATGATAATTATTAGGCCGCTCGTTTAGCAGTCGCTCACACCGTCGCCGGGCAAATATAGGTTCTCAACTAATAAATGTCTTTATAATTATCATAGATACATATACATGCCAGAATATATGAATAACTAAACCCAGCAATAAACCAGTGTTGTGGGTAGCAGTGATTAAAAAGATCATGGCTTCATACTGACAGCATGGATGAAATAAGTTTAGTCACACCATTGAGCTTGAGTGAACTTGGCATCTTTCCTGTTATCAGTATATCTGCCCCTGCGCAATCAGCAGCAGCAGTTGTACCCAATACCTCTACAGACCCTTTCGACCACTAGGAGACAATTACCAGGGCATTTCTTTCAGTCTCTCATAGTTGCAATTCTATCCAACAGACATTCTTTGTCGGTCAAGTATTGCCTGTATACCTTTTCTTTCTTTTATCTCTCAGCTTATTTTTCATTGCTTCCTTTTTTTAAGGTACAGTTATCATCTTTTATCTTTACTTCTCTATCAGTTTTACCTTTGTTCTTCTGTATTAAACCTCTTGACTACATGGTGGTCTTCAGAGTCATGAGCATGAAATCGTCATTACAATGCAGTATCAATGGTACTTATCATAGAGTGATGGTTAGCAAGCTAGTCTAATAGATCATTGCTAGTGCTACTGATGTTGATCCTTTCTAGATGCCCCACTATTGTGGCCCTATGCCAGACTAAGCTTAGTAAATATCAATGCAGCATAAAAAAAGTTTTCCAAAAGAATTGTTCAATTGTTAACTCACCTGTGCCTGAACCTGACGAGACAGCTTTCGCAAGAACGAGCCCAGGAATGAACCAGCACAGATGAGGGTGGGGACTACTCCAAGAAGTACACCTGTAAGCTTGGGGGACAGTAAGAAGAGGGCACCAACGCAACCGGTTGTCTAGAAAAAACAGATGTAAGTATACATAAATATAAGCATAGATAAATATAAGCATAGATAATTATATACTTTAAGGATTTCCAAGAAATTTGCACCAAAATGTTATTTCTCAGAAATATTACTGGATATGTTTTTTTCTTTGTTCCTGCTGTTGAAATAGTTGATTTGCACAGAATAAGATGAAAATTCTAAATACTACGAAAGAATTCACATTTAGTAGCTCATCAGAGAAATCAAACCCACAGTTTCTTTAGAACAGACACATTAACATATTTTTCATAATGTAAAATTTAAAATATACAAAACATCCATTTACATCAGGGGTCTCCAAAGTTGTCGATATCATCTGCTGGGGTTGATAGGACTATCCAAGGGGTCAATAAATATCTGGGGGTCAAAAAGGGGTTAATAAATGCCAGGAAAGAGGGGGGGGGGGGGTTCTATTGAACTTTTTGGGTCGGAAGCTGACATTCATATAAATAAGAAATAAATATACATGAAATACAACTTGCTGATACACATTTCTGATTTATATATAATCATTTTTATTGATACAACAGCTCTGCAGAGAAACAACTGGAAGTTGCCACTTCAGTATCCAAAACCACACTAATGCATATGGAAAGTGCACATCTACTTAATTACGATTTATTTATTTTTTGTACATGCCTGGGGGTTGATGAAGGATCAAGGATTCCATGGAAGGGTCGATGGTCAAAAAGGTTTGAGGACCCCTGATTTACACGAATAAATATGGACACATAAGGTGTAAGATTATATAAAGGTATTGCCCTAGAAAATGTTATAAGCTCTACGACATAGTAAACATATTAGAAATATTTAAAATCATGAAATTATTTGTAACTGTCAAACTGCATAAATTAAATAAAAAGAAGCATAATCTACAGAAAAAGTCTTACTTGCGTGAATGATTTCAGGCCTTGAGCAACACATGCCTTAAAGGAACTTTTGAAGTCCTGAACATCAGATGTTAAACTATGGAATGAAGAAAAAGTATTAAAGACATTTTTTAATCTTAAAATACCTGAACTTCCAAGCTTCTCAAAATTACCTCATCAGTGTCAAATTCAATTGCTAATTCTTTTAGTACATTTAAATATGTATATTACATTTGTTATCAACCACTTGCTCACCATTAACATAATTTTTTTTCTTTTAATTCTTTTGCTTTTAACAAATACAGAAAAGATTTTTCAGCAATTTTCTTGGGACAGACAAAAAGGTGACATGCATGTGTACATATATATTCAGTACATATATATGTGTATTCTAATTGTGTTTGAATACATTTCTTATCCACTAGATAGCAAGAAAAAGTGGCTAAAAAATTAGATGAAAAGATGTTAAAGGAAAAGAGGGATAGAAGTAAATAAAGAGAATGAACTAAATTGGCTTTATTTTCAGGTACAGAAATAAATAAATGACTTTGGATTTCTCCTTCCTAAAGAATAAATTTATTTTAGGTGTGAGAGAAAGAGTAATCATATTCTACTATTTTGGAAAGTGTTTATTTTGTTTGCCTGTTCTCTTTTAATGTTATATTTGTATTCGTTTGTTATCCATGCAAAACATTAATAAATTTGAAAATATATTGTTGGACTCCTAACCCATACAGTACATAATTAATTGAAAATAGGATGATGCAATAATGGGGAGCAGAAAGTCTCAAATCACAGAGCTGCATGAGCTTACAGATTTCTTTGTGGTTAAACATGTTCAATAAGCTGCATTATCAATTAAATCAAAAATATTAATGAAATTTTAAGTCTATTTCAACACTTATTTACAAAAAATCACTTTAGAATAAATAATAATCTGCTTGTGATGTTGCTGTCCCTGGCGACACAAGGGAGTGAACTCCTCGAGTTACCTCGCTGGCCCAATCCATAAAACGGAAGTGTGTCCCCGGTCATGCGCCAGGCAAACCTGGTAAAATAAAGAAGATCGCCCAAAAGCGAGACGACGACAGTCCTCTCGCTGACGGCAATCAGTGTTTCATCTTTCCCTTTCAGTGAGATTCCTACGAGCTGGGAGACACTACACTGCTTACTTTGTTATTTTTACTATTAAAATAGATGATAATTAAAGTTGATGCACTTCTGTCTAATCTCCCTTAGATTTCACTAGATTAAATATTTCAGTTACTGTTGGACTAGCTCAGTGGTCTTCAAACTTTAACTACCCTATTTCAATAATTAAATTTTCCAGGGAACCCCTTCAAAAAACAACTTTACCCAGCAATCATGTAAGCAGGAAATTTGAAAATGCAAAAGGTTGGGATAATATGACTGACAAGCACCCCAAATTTTTGCAAATCTAAAAGGACAGTTTTTGCCTTTACACCAGTGACGTCACTGAAACGTCAGCAGCCATTAGTTACCAAGTTAAACAAAGTCTGCGTGTTGATATTGAAAATAGAGATTGAAAGTAGAATAATACTCGCCTGAACTGGTGTCGCTACTCTGTATTTGTTTCGAAGTTACTAATATATTTTCTCCCGTTAAAAACTATTTAATCAATGTTATTTCGAAGTTACTAAGATATTTTTTTCCGAAAACATTAAAAACTATTTATTCGATAAATCATTTAGATTGTTTATAGTTTTTTTCCTTTTTTTAAACTAACAAACTTTTGAAGTTATTAAGCGACATTCTTCCGAAAGTCGATGTTGTTTCCATTTAGATTGTTTATAGTTTTTTTCCCTTCTTTTTAACTAACAAACTTTCGAATTCTTCCGAAATTTGATGTTGTTTCGAAGTTACTAAGTTATTTTCTTCCGAAAACATAAAAACTATTTATTCGAAGTTACTAAGATATTTTCTTCCGAAAACATTAAAAACTGCTTATTCGATAAATCCTTTAGATTGTTTATAATTTTTTATATTCGATAGACAATACATTTTTTTCAAGTAATTTTTGTTCTCTCAATCCACAAGACTTTCGTTACCTCAGCTGTGAGAAAAAAACTAATTTCTAAAGGTCTTACTATTAATTTATTTACAATCTACTTATATAAATTCCAAAGCAATAAACACAAAAAATAGTTTTAAATTTTTTCAGAAGAAAATATCTGAATCTAAAAATAACTAATAAAGAATAGTTGGATTGAAAGCACAAACAGATAGGTTTTAATTTTTTCCGAACAAAAAAACAACACAGAAGATCTGACATGGATTGAACTCGCGTCATAGGAGTTGGCAGTCAGATACACTAACGATTACACTAAGAATACAACTACTGACTGATTGTAAAATTTAAACTCTAATAATCACAAATAAGCAATAAGCACAAAAAGATACTTGGATTGAATTTTGAAAGCACCAAAAAAAGTCTTATAAGTCGAAAGTTTGTTTAAAAACAAACTATAAACAACCTATTTTTTATCGAATAATAGTTTTTAGTTTTTAATTTTTTCGGAAGTTTGTTAGCAGAAAAAAAACTATAAACAATCTAAATGATTTATCGAATAAATAGTTTTTAATGTTTTCGGAAAAAAATATCTTAGTAACTTCGAAATAACATTGATTAAATAGTTTTTAACGGAAGAAAATATATTAGTAACTTTGAAACAAATACAGAGTAGCGACACCAGTTCAGGCGAGTATTTTCTACTTTCAATCTCTATTTTCAATATTAACACGCGGACTTTGTTTAACTTGGTAACTAACGGCTGCTAACGTTTCAGTGACGTCACCGTTGTAAAGGCAAAAACTGTCCTTTTAGATTTGCAAACATTATGGGTGCTTGTCAGTCATATGATCCAAATGTTGTTAATATTTTCTTATATGAAAAGTACTGTTCATGTTAAAGAAATAAAATAAAGACATGTAAAAGCAGTGAAGGAATCGTTTATGTTATAGAGAATTATTAAGTATATTGCGAAAATGTGACTTTGTTTCGCGGAAGCCCTGGAAAGGTTGCATGGAACCCTGGGATTCCGCGAACACAGTTTGAATACCGCTGGATTAGCTCATAGTTCTAATTGTTTTTTTATCCAACTTGTGACCTGTAAAGAATAATAGATTTAAATCTGAATCTATGAGCAGTTGCCCAATTTGCCCATTAGTAATGACTTACCGATCAATTAATTCTCCTGTTTTGTACTTATCAAAAAACTCAATGTCCTGAGAAATTAAAGACTGAAATAGTTTCTTTCGCAACCGAGAAGATACGTTTTCACCAAGACTGCTTAACAGAGAGATGTAGGTCATTGTTGATAAACCCTGTGAGGAAAAAAAAGAAGAGTTTTTAATATTCACAAAAAATAGCTTCCAAACCTATAATTCTATATTTGTGGATTATTCAGACCCAACGTTGGAGATTTGCAGTTTCCTACTAAGTTCCAGTTTCTTGCATGAACAGTTTTGGTCTTGTAACTCTAAAACTTCTTCCAACTGATGCTTTTAATGAACTAGAAAGTGTTCAGAGGGTGCATACCCCATAGCCAACCCCATTGTCACTAAAAACAATGAAAATCAGTTCATATACAGCTACGATGCAGGGGGAGTCACTGTAAAAAAAATACTTGGATCCACTCCAAAATTTAACCACTTCTTCATTAGCTTACCCTACAACAAAATGTCATTGGAATTCATTAAGAAATTTTGGAGATGGACAAACATGAGCAAATACATAAATATATGGAAAATAAATGAAAAAATCTCTCTCAATGGAAATAAATTTTCCTGGAAAAGAATCTAACTGATTCTCCCTTACCCAATGGCCTACCCTTCCAGAAAATTTAATTTAAATTCATTGAGAAATTTTGGAGATATTATGTGGACATAAAGCTACAATGCAGGTGTAAAAAATTTGTGGATCCGCACAAAAATTCAATCACTTCTTCCTTAGCTCATTGCCACCATTCCATAAAATTTCATTGAAATTCATTGGGAACTTTTGGAGATATTGTGTTGTGTCGACATATAGCTACAATGTAAGGGAGGTAACTGTACATGGATCCATCCCAAGATTTAATCACTTATTCCATAGCTGTGGCCCACCCTTCCACAAAATTTCACTGAGAACCTTTGGAGATATTGTGTGGACGGATAGATAAACAGACAGACATGGGTGAATACATATACCTCTCCCAACTTCATTGGCTGAGGTAAAAAAGAAAAAGGCAGTGAGATCTATGTTCCAGATATTGTCTAAGAGTTCAAATTCTAGTGATTCAATAAAAACCGTCATGTTACCAACATCTTTTGGCAGCATGCTATGTTGGGGGAGATCAATTAGAAAAAGGGGTGACAAATGAATAAGTTACTTCTCTCACCTTTTTTCAAATTTTCAAAAAACTTACATAAAACCTATTTGGGCAGTGTTAAAAAAAAACATAGATATAAGGAGTAAATGTTCAAATTTTCAGACCTCTAGCTCCATTGGTGTGGCCTGTATATGTGATACATACATAGCCAGCCAGACTGACTTGAAAACTGAAGAAACCTATTTTGACAGTTTTGGTTGACGGTTTCTAATACACAGTGAAAAATGACAGCTTCATGGAAGAAGGCAATTTTAATAGCATAAATATGTATAAATACCTGGATAATGTAAAATATACAGAGCTTTTGGGCAGGTACTCTAACCAGTTCCAGAAAGTTGCCAGCATTTTCTTGAGTAAAGTTTGAAATGACATTCACCAAGTCTCCAAGCATCAGAGGAATTTGGATGTTTACAAGAGCCACAACCACTGCACTCTGGATAGAAGAAACAGCAACAAAAAATAATTGACAAACATTCTTTTACTAGTTGAGTCAAATAATTCTTAACCTTAATTTGGGGTTGTAGGTAACAGCAGAAGTTACAGTGTGACTTCCATTTTTTGGTTTTCTCTTTATGTTCAATCTATTGTTGATCGGGAAAATGGTTCAGACCAGTCAATGGAACAAAAACTGGCAACAACCTAAGCAGAGGAAAGAACAATTTTTTTTTAGTTGAGGCACTGAATAGATCAGAAGAAATGAGCTGAGAAGTATGACGACAGTTTCTGATAACACAAATGTCTTCACTTCTCCCTCTTCCACACATACACACAGATTCTCTCTCCCCTAATTTTTCTCAGGTTTCACAAACAGTGAAACCTGAGAAAAATTATGTCACTAATGAGTTTTTATTTTTTGTGAAAAACGTTTTCATTACTACAACTTTTTGTTCTTACTATAAACTTTCATTGTTAACAAATATAACAATTATGAATCCACAAACCAGGAGTTGATGATATTGACTCAGAGAAATCTTAGTCTGGCACAATGGTGTAAAGAATATCCCCAAAATGCTTGGTAGCATGCTGGTCAGTACAGACATCATTACCCTAACACCCAATATTTGTACAATGAAGTGCAATATTTGTACAATGAAGCACAAAGGCAAAGTAAGATGATCTGAGGTTACAAAAAGCAATTAAATTTTCCACAAAATCTGTATATTGACATGCTTGTCTATAATTACCAACATATATATATGCTCGTTTATATTTACCTGTATATATACAATGTAATACTTTCAGTATTTCTATGGGAGAATTTTGTATCAATGCAGGCAAATAACTCCAGCTCCTTCTATAACTGTGCAGCCCAGTCATGGGATCATAGGCCTGGTAGAAGTTATTGCAGAGAAAGATAGATGTTTTTATATAAATGAATAAAATCAAAACTCACTTGCACACAAGGACAGAATGAAGAAATACTAGATATACTCACAGTGATAGCCCCAATTAAACTCCATATGTCAGGCCAAACCATCAAGAAAAACCCCTTCCAATCAAAATTTGGTTCAGGACCTTCTCTCTCCTCAAGTCCCACCAATCTGGAAGGTTTTGTTTGGCAGTGGGCTTGAACACACAGCCTGCTTAGTAAACCAGCTGATCCAACAGAAAGGGCAAAGATTTTGCAACATTTCACATTTGCGAGCAAGATCGGATTTGCTCCTTTTAGGAAGGAAGAAGCTGACTGCCAAATTGTTTGGTAATTTTTTGAGAGTCTAGAAATAGGAATCGAATGATGCTTCAAGGATGGAGTAGCATATCTGGAAGAGAAGTGCAAAATCTAATAGCTAAAAAATATAGAAAAATATACCAACAAAAATAGAAAGAAAATTGGGTTAGTTAAACCTTATTTAATGTCATCTCATTTGTAACATAGGTATTTCAGTATTTTAAACTATAAGTTTCATTCTAAATCTCTAAGTTAAATAGCTAATCATCTACATAATTTATCTTGAAATCTTCGGTAATTAGTCAATGTAACTTACAAATAATTTATTAATTTACATATTGAACTTGGTCTCTGTCATGAATAAGAACGAAATCGTCACCGGAATATCAACATGTAAACAGGTAAATTTATTGAGCAGACAACAGTGAAATCTGAATGTTCACAATAGGCTGCAGCAGGTCAATATAGAGAGCAATGCAACAATGGTGATGGACAAGTTGGAATATTAAAAAGATTGGCAAGCCTAGTCAGGGATGGTAGCTACTGCAATCTAAAAAAGCATCCAACATTGAATGCTGTCACAGATCCTGAACAGGAACAGAGATCACTTTACTTGCACTGAATGCAGACAGTTGAATCAACAATACTGTAAGCTACTAATATACAGTGTACCCAAAATTCACAAAGATAGTATTCCATTAGAGCAAATTGTTGGGGCACACTGAACAGATTCATGGTAGATATATTCAATCCACTAACAAGTAAGTCCCGGTCCTATGTAAAGAACTCTGCTCACTTTGTGGAGACAATTAGAGATGCTCCTATTCATTCCAACCAGATTCTGAGTTTAGACCTTATGAGCCTGTTTACCAAGGCTCACACAGATAAGGCTCTACCAATAGTTTGGGATAAACTCTAATCTGACCCTTCCTTCGGAGAATGTACCAGTGTCCCGATAGACAACCTAATAGAGATGTTGACATTCTGTGTACAAACAACATTTGGGTCTGACATAAAAGCAAGAAGAAGGCATGGCTATGGGATCACCATTATCTCCAGTGACCTCAAATATATACATGGAATACTTAGAGGAAATGACTTCAAGAATGACACTGTTGAAGCCAACCATTAGGATGAGATATGTGGATGACGCCTTCATACTCTGGCCTCATCAGGAAGATGTACAAGTACTAATGGACCATGTGAACTAAATAAGACCTTCAATACAGTTCACAATAGAAAAGGACATTAGTCTTAAGAATTCTTAAATAACTCATTATTTGCATGACATTTATCTTTATCAGTAAAAATGTAGCTGTTCATGAGGCAATACAAATAGTTCAATTCCATAGTCTAAAGTTGAATTGACAAACAAACCATCTTAACAGGGAGAATGATGAGCGATAAAAGTATGCATATTTATCTCCAAATAAAATTATCAGAACTTTAAGGTTTGGGTGTTTATACATTGAACCAGCATAAACTAGGTCATTATGTAAACCTAATACATTGAAGTGGCGTAAACTATTTTGACTATTTAAAACTGAATTTTTGACTATTAAAACACACATACATTTTAATACAAAGGATATAAGCCAATTACAGAACAAATGAAAGCAGAATACTTGACCATTTAAAACTGTTTTTATTAAATTTAACTACAAAGGATATAAATTAGGGTTAGGTTTACTGGTTAGTGTTAGAGTAGAGTAGAGTGAACAAATGAAAGCACTATTTTGACCATTTAAAACTGTATTTTTGAACATTAAAACACACATACATTTAAATACAAAGGATATTGTTTATGCCGGTCCTGGGTGCAATGTATAATAAACAAGGTTTGTTGTATCTTTTGCCAATTAACTTAAAAAATTATATTTTATAATTTAGTTCATCATTCTGAAGATGACTTTCAAACGTTTGACAACACTTTCAATATTTTAGATGTCTTAGGTATGAACAAAATAAAACTATTAATAATACTAATAATGAAAACAGCTTGAATACTGTATTAAGAGATTCAGAAAGGTTACAAGATAACAGAGTAACAACAAATTATGTGAAGTTTTAAGACATCATACTTTAGAGACATCAATTAAAAATGCAGGTTTTATTGAAGTCAATCCTTTTAGTTTTCTTTAATCACGTCTCCTCAGTTTTATTAACTAAAAAAAAAAAAAAACGCTCGAATACAATTATATTTACTAAAATTAAGTTTCCTCTGATGTACAGTACCTAAGAAATCGCTATATCAAATTTTAAGGAAAAAAAAGACTCTGAAAATCACTGTGCTTAAAGCTATTTATCACTATTATCCACGATTATTACGGTTTTCGACCAAAATATTTGATAATCCGTTGTTTATATTTTTTAATAACAAGCGATGAAATTGGATTTTGAATAAACGTGTTAACTGTTTACTGAATGTTTTTTTATGGGTCTGAAAAACAAATTTATAGAGCTAGGGAAATGAAAACTACAGCTGAATTATTTACACATTTTTGTCTCTTAAAAGTTCATTCGCTTAAAGTTTTTATTAATTCTGTAGAAATACACAATAATATGAAATGAATAAGATCAGCTAGTTTGGACATGAGAATATTTTAGTTGATCTTTAATTTGATCTCAGAAAATGAATGAAACAGGTCTAAACAATATTTCTATAGCAAAAAGAGAGGAGCATAAAAGGGTTTTTTTAAATCCTCAATCCCGTCAGTTTTGTCCCCGGCGGGGAAAAAAGGCCGCCGGGGGCTATCATTCGCTATGAGTGTCGTCGACGTGTCCCTTTTCTCAATTGGATAACTTCGTTATTCCATAAATATTTCAATTAAATTTTGTATGTAGGCTTGTGGAGAGATTCTACCTGGGGCTGGTGAGTTATGGCCGACCCGATTGTTTGTTTATATTTTATAAGCAAAAACGTTGTTTTTGTTTACAATTAATTGGGAACATTACTAAAAGATCTTGACCGACTTTGCCGGAATTTGGTTATAATGTTGAATGTTGACAAAACCCCAGGAATCGAAAAATATGGTGAGTTACGGTCGATCCGATTGTTTGTTTACATTTTATAGGTAAATGAAAAAAAATCATATGTCAATGTTAACGTGCAAAAAATATTGAACTTTGGAACTGCTGAAC